>OX419595.1:9968396-10381462 GCA_948473455.1 Teleiodes luculella
TGAAGTAGATTATTTCAACCCTGAAACTACAATCTTCTACGCACGCGAAATGTTCTATAGGTAGGTACGAGTATACGAGTATGTATAACTTTGTTTAACAAAGACACTGACTGACACGTGTATTGGGATTTTGGAAATATCTAAAATTAATTGTAGTTGATTTAATTGGTTGGTGAAATATTCAGAATTCCTGACGCCTGTTAAAGTTTGCGGATCAATTTTGATATTGAACTATTTATATAGCGCATGCTTTTTTGGCAAATTTTGGTGTCGCAATATGGTTTTAGAACCAAATTACAATTTTTCCTGTGGGAATGAGTAATTTTCCGCAGCGTTTGTCTAAAGCCTATGTTTACGTTTGTACCAAGTTTCATTAAAATCAGTTCAATATTTTGGGAGCATATTTAATGCAAACAATCAAATCTTATCTAATCTTCTCTCTCTTATTTTATAATATTAGTATAGATGCAATACTTATAAACGAGATTGTTTGAAGTATGAAATTCCCCAAAGTACCTAAACAAGCCATGAGCATTCACGTGCTCGCTAGAACACTGAGCTCAATTTATACTAGACGTGTGAAGCTGACAGCGCGATATTCACAAGGCTTACCTGTGTCCGGAAAATGCAGATTTCGCTTGACATTCCAGCGACAAATAGGTTTCGAAATATTTGTGACAGATTTTCTTTAAGAAGAATATCTTTATCTGCATTAACTTCTTTCCTGTTCAACTCAATGAGAGTGCTAGTTTATTTAATTTAATCTGGATATTGATGGTCTATTTCGGAAGCCCACGCCGGTTGGTAGAGCCGTTTGCCTTTCATCTAGGAGACCCTATGTCTGTACTCGTCACATACCTACATAGAAAGATAAACAAAGAAATATTTAAAACATATTTACAGAAAAGAATAAAAGAATATTTTCATTTCATTTTTTCATATTTACGTATATTTTTTCTTTTATTTGTATTGTCATTGTCATCGACTGATCTTATTAAACCTGTACACTTAATATAGGATTTATTCAACCCTTTTGTGGAAAAAAAATCCGCCTAGAAAAACAATTTAAATTCACACCAGGCTAGCGAGATCGAATAAGCCCAACCCTTCTAAACCTAAGCAGATTAAGATGGCTTGATTAAAGCCGTGAGAGCAAATATATTGTACGATAAATCTTAGCAAGATGTTTTTTGAATATTGTATATATAATAAAAAAATCTATACTTACTGAACGAGTAAGATATTTAAGTGGGAATCTGTAGACAAGGGAAAATTGAAAATATTTCTGGCTCTATGACCCAGGATTTGTGGAATTCGTTGAGAAACCTTTGTATAACAGAGACCTCTTTTGAGCCTCTTCTAAGAATAAAGTTTTCTTTTTTTTTTCTTTTTTATAACATTAGTTTTTGGCTTTTCCCCAGTATCAAACACATTATAGTTATATTTAAATTAAAAGGTAGGGAAACCGGATTTGCCCAGCTCTTAAAAATTTGTGTATCGGTGAGGCGGTTTTAAAAACATTCTAAGAATGACGATTTGCCCAGCTCTGTTGTCTTCTAAAAATTATGACGTATCTGTCAGTCGCTGAACTTCCAACTCACATGATGAAAATTATATTAATCAAATTTAGATGTCCGCCCTTTTAACTCAATATAACAGTACCTGTACTAAATAAACAGACACAGTTTCCATGTATTTATGTTTTACCGCAGCACAAGTAAATAATGCTATACGGTTTTACCTCGTGATGGTTGAGTCGAGTGCTCGCCAGTCGCCGCGCTCAATTTGTATCGGGCGTGACGCTGACAGCGCGTTCACCTCAAACTTGCCACGGAAAATACTGATTTCTCATTTTCTCTCTACATTTATGTGCCAGTAAGAAAAATACTTATTCGGAATTCGAAAAGTTTACCCTTTTCGAACAACGTTCTTTTTAGGAATATTAAACGTTAGTTCGCTGTTGCTGATATTATACAACAGCCTTGTTGTCTAATAATAATTTATCTTGAATTTTTGTCGCGTTCGTAATATAATATGATGATGAATGATGAATATCGTAACATGATAGAATCATCATATTACGATAAAAAAATATTTGCTTGAATGAAAAATCCATTTAATAATATTAGGTTATTTCGGGTGTAGGTCCTAAAAGTCCTAAAGCGTATAGGGCCTAAAGCGTGATCCAGTCTACTGAAGTCGTCATTATGCGCCCTCCGGAAGGTAAACGAATAACGTGTGGAGAAAATCGAGTCAGTTATTACTATCCAAAAAAAGTTCTTCCTTACTCTATGTTCGTAACAGAGAAAATCTGCCAAGTATGGGGTCAGATGGCCGTGTGCAAGATGTCACTACATATTAAAAAAACAAAAACCAATTTGTTCAAAATATTAAACGAATAGTTTGTCTAAAGTCAGCATAAACAGCGTGTTATTTCAAGTGGCAAGGTAATCTGGAGCAAGCAGATGCGAGGCTGACAGCGCATTTGTTCAAGGCTACCTACTTGCACTCACTAAATGCATATTTCGCGCATTATTTGTGCTACAAAATTCTTGCTTTACATATTTTAGTTTACGTTCAAATTTTACTTCCGGTAAAGCAAAAAAGCTTATTTATTTTCTTCTCTCATAGTTAATTAAATATATATATATATGTCATGTAAATAGTTTTTAGGTAGGTACCACCCATTATTTTTTTATACATATTTTTAATTAGCGATTATTGTTCTTAACGAATATAATAATACAAGAAGAAAATTATGCCGTGGGGACTGCCCATGTATAGCTTTCCGCTACGGCTCCGCCCGCGTTAACAGTTTTTCCCGTTTCCATTTTCCCGCGATAAAAGGTAGCCTTGATAACTCAGGGTGAATTATTATTATATTCATTATTATCATGAAAGAATATTTGAAATCGGCACAGTAGTTTTTGAGTTTATTAATTACAAACATACACACACACACACAAAAATACAAATCTTTCCTCTTTGTAATATTAGTATGATAAATAAAATTATTGTCTGAGATCATTTTCTGTCCGATTATTTCAATTTTATACCTCAACGGATTTAGATGACAACAGCTCGGCTCGGATAACTACGGTTTACCCTTAGAAAAACCGAATTCTTCATTATTAGTGCGCCAGTTAGTCAAATCTAGCCGAGTAGACTTATGTAAATACATAAAGTATGTATAGTTCAGTGCCTTGAATAAATACGACGACGTTCACAAATACAGCCATAATCGCCATATTCATGAGAATTAATTTCCAACGAAGCTAGAAAGCTGAAATTGTACGTGAACGTGTGAGACTGACAGCGTGATTATATATGACGAGGCTTACTTGCTCAGGAATATGCAGATTCAGCTCGGCTCACAATATCACGGCCTGAGACGGCCTGACCCCGGCGAAATCACATCTTGCAGGGCTACATTTAAGGTTCACAGATAAATAAATAATTGCGTCTTTGTTTTCTATTGCTCAATAAATTAATTAAACGAGCATATTACCGTTATGTCTTACCTAGAGTCGGTGACGTAGCATTCCTAATATTCTTATTAGAGCGCAAAAATGAATCTTCCTCTATGCTTATTTATTACTATCTGACTTGATTGAAACCGAAGAGGACATCGAAAGCGTAATGTCAGTAATGTGTAACACGTATATCTAAATATAATAATTTCTTGAAAAGTAAAAAAAGAAATATATTTATACTGCAATTTATCTATGGAATTTTGCGAAACACAAGCATTGCCCTCAGGTTATTTTTATACACCGAAAGACAGCAGTCATGCACACAAAAGGTAGATTCTCCAGACTTTGTGTATGAGATGTTAATAATAATAAAAATATATTTATTTAGATCTCCATATTATTCTAGATCTAGACTATGTGTCACTGAGTTCCCCAGGAGTTTTGTTTAAAGTTATCGCCAGTCACTGCGCATTATAAATATGAAAATTGAAGTGACGGGCGGATATAACGACTAAATAAGTTCAGAATGTCTTAAAAAATTAACTGAAACGGACTTAAATGAAAACTGTCTAATTTTAAGAAATTTGCTAGCACTTGGCAGCTACATTATCCAATATTAAACCTCTGTTCTCAACCATTATGAACAAACTGTGGGCGGACTGAATCTTATCTTAGGATGTCTTCACTTGTCATGCAAACTGGCTATGTATTATTCAACGCATGTGGAGGATAACACGCATCACGCACATCGTGCTATATTGACATATCAAATGAGAAATGTGAGAAGCTAATACTGACTGCGATATACATTTAAGATGCTCGCTCGTACGTTTTATTGGACAATAGTTATAGTGGTTACAAGAAAGGTTACTTACATTTACTTTTTTCTCAGATATGTTATCACTGATACATAATTCTTATTTTGTAAATGAGTTGTTGCCATTCAAGAACCTTTCAGCCCCAACGGCCGTCGGTTCTACGCGCAATGTCCCCAGCCCATTAGCGATTCTTCGGGCTATATCGGTGACTCTGGTTCGCCTGCGGATCTCATGATTCCTGATTCGATCACGCAAGGAAACCGCCGCGCCGGAAGACGTAGTGTGGGCAGGCCCCCCACGAGGTGGACCGACGATCTGGTGAGGGTCGCGGGAAGCCGCTGGATGCGGGTAGCGCAGGACCGATCATTGTGGAGATCCTTGGGGGAGGCCTTTGTCCAGACGTCTTTCGGCTGAAATGATGATGATGATGAAATAAGTTGTTGTTATATATTCTGTTCGTGTACATGTACTTGTATTGAATTATGCACAAAATTATAATACATGTCTCTCTCTTATATTAAAGACGTACTACAAATGACTTAATTTAAATATTGTTCGTTATTTGATTTGAAATACTTCAAACTTTTTTCTTAGATACCTACTATATCGACTGTGTTACATAGGTCTTGGATCAAACAAAAATGTTTATGCATTACGCGAAATTTTATTTCATTGTCACCTACGTTATTTATTTTAGTGGCTAAATTGAAGTAAAAATAAGTTTTTTACGGTATCCAACAAGTTACATTTCTAATAATCTTAAATAAGTTAATATTGAATGGAAGTGAAAAAGTGTCCATAAAATACAGTGACAAGACGAATATTTCCAAGAACGCATAAATGACAAGGAGTCAGTAAGGATGCGATAAAAGCCTATATCAATGTCTCAAAATAGAAAAGGGAGTTCCCTCTGGAATTTATATCATAAGAATAGCTACCTACGTGTCAAGGACAAACTTGAAGCAAAAAGTACAGTTCTTAGAATCGTACCTTTAGTATACCTACAGCACAGAAGAAAATAATAGTACTCCTACCGGGTGTATGTGCCGGCTTAACATGCTCAGTTAACGATTTTCAATAGCTTTCCCAAAGAAACTATTATCAAAAACAAACAAAAAGATTCTCCATACACACATTGATTTCCTACAGCCTATTTTGTATGAATGGAGCCTCGAATTTTTTTTTGTGATTTCCCACACATTAATTTTTTTGTTCAAAGTTGTTGAAAACATTGACTGAACAAGTTCTTTCAGTATTTGCTAACCCGTCACTTTACACCAGGCGGTCTCACTCCGTAGTTTAGGCACGATCGGCAAATGTACCACCACGGGTAGTGTAGATAGGAAACTAAACGTGTTTGTAGAGACGCGCAAATCGGCGCAATACGCTGTAGAAAGGGAGGCAGCTACTTCGTGTTTTTGACTAGTGCCGTGCAATTTGAATTGCACTTTGTCGTAACAGAGCTAGAATTGCTATTTACTTGAATTATGTCGCTAAGTGAGTCTTCTGTATGGACTACAATTGGGTATTCTGTGCTTACACCCTGTATTTAATGCGAACACACGTGAGGCGTTATTGCTAGGCCCGTAAGTCCAATATTGTCACGTTGCTGATGGAACCATGCCGCCATCCGCTCTCAGTAGTTCCTTTAGCAGTTCCTCTGAAGGAACTACTGAGCATTTTTTGTCCTTGTAGTTCCTTCAAAGGAGCTAAAGGAACTACTGAGACTACCAAACCATAAAGTATTGCGGGCCTGGAATGTATTGGAGTTATTCAAATAGCCAATGCTTTCATATGACACAAACAGTCGTCGCCATTTTGTTACTCGCCCATAGCGGTGGAGATAGCTAACTTTGAAACGTAAGTATTGGACTTAATAGAATTAGAAAGGTAAATAAAGCTATTCTACTTCTAATAACCAACGTGGACTGATGAACTTAACTTGAAACAGCTTCTTTAAAATCTTCCTGGAAGTATTACGATAAATTCACGAAGAACCTACAAATAAATTTCTAAACTTTTAAATACTTAAGTATAGTACCTATTTAAAAGTTTAGAATTTTTTTGTAGGTTAGGTTAGGTAGGTAGGTATTTTTAAAACGTTAACACGTTAATCTACTCTATTATATCTAAAAGTAAATGTACAGGTAAACCCCTGGTGTCAGAGAACATTCAGTAGAAACAAAAAAAAATAAAAGGACTAGACAGACATTTCATACGAACGCTGGTTTTAATTTGTAAAACAAAACCTTCATAACGTGAACGATTTAGCAAAAGAAACATGCAACACTGAACTTTTAATTACGAGCCGAGGAGAGCTTTCACCCTCCCAGACGAATATAAAAACAACTAAAACAAAAAGTAAAACAAAAGAAAAATACAAATGAATAAAAAGTACCTACCTTTTGTTCTCTCCCTACTCTTTGCATGCATGTAGAAGTATATTTCATTAGGGAAATACGTTCAGCGTTTATGGATCGACCTTTGAACAATAGTGTTGTTGGAAAACTAGTAGAAGTTTTCCTTCGATTTAATCTCGCATCATGTAATGCATTATTGATAGGGGAATCAATGAGCCAATCGGACGTCCCCAAGGCGGCCGGCTAACAAGGCCTGAGCACGCGTCGTCGTTTTGTTCGGCATGTGACGGCGACATTACCCAAATTGAAAAGGGGAACTTTTTTCCATTTAGCCCCTACTGTACTAATTGTTTTCATGATCAGTTTAGATAACGGTTATGCTAGCTATGAGGATTCTTCGTTATCCGCTAAACACATCTATGTACCTTAGTTAACATGCCTTAAAAACGTTTCTTGCTTGTCGTAACTAAATGTTGTAAAACGTCAAATAAATATACTTTAATATATTTATCAAAGATCCAAACCAGTGTGGGCTGAGGCAGCGTCCCCATCTCCACGACGCGGTTTAGTAGGTAGATTGGTACTAAGTATATAAATATAATATATATCTATCTATACTACTCGAAACTCTAAGTCCTGCTAAGTACTTGGAGCAGTATATGTATTAATTAATTACCTATTCTCTCCAAGCAGTAAAACCACTAAACCAAACTTGTATTGTATTAACTGTAACTGTTTTAAGTGCTTTGGAAGCTGCTGAACTAGCTGCAAATGTACAAATTCTAATCAAACTAAAAATCGCAGAATTGAGTTAGGTAGAATTCAACTGAGCCTGAAGTTAAACCAATAAAACGCCACTTAGCGATATAAAGGCGCAGCTAGAAGAAACCTAGTTTCTATGAACGTAAGTAATAAGAAAGAACTAGACATTTCTTACGAACTTTCAAAGCCATTTGCCGCACTTTCAACTAAATTACGAATTTGTTCAGATTACATTTTCAGACAGAACGTTATCCAACATTCAGCAAGCGCAGTAACAAATATACATCAAATCATTATATTACATTCAAACAAATTCATCGTTTTAGCAATAAAATACAACTTTTTATAAATTACATTATACCTTCGGTTCCCATTCTACGAAAACGGTTGCTATTGACGATACGAGTATACTCCTTATGTTTATTGTTCTACTGAGGTTTTTTAAGGTAAAAATCTAAAACAAAAAGTAACGTTACCTTGAAGTTAAGTGTTACGTTGTTATTGTGACTTGTGACACGGAAGTTAATAATAGGACTACCCGATTTTGAAGAGAAAAAAATCTTTTGATTTTATGTTTTGACACTACATTTATCGGTTCCGATGAAGTTAATATACATCGATTTTACGACACGAATGTAAAAAAATATTTAAAAAAGCATGTCTATAGGGCGATTGTAGCTGGTAAACTCATAGTCTCTATCTAAATAATCTAAAGTTATTTGTTCGTGATATATATTTTTTAAAACACTTAAACTAATTTTTTTTTTTTGTCCCGATGACATGACTTTTACTTAACATAGTGTCAAACTATTTACTAACATTGTAACTAGAGTTGTAGAGTTGTGCCGTTTTGCACAGGTGTTCTTCTGTTCGTACTGCCTCAGTCACTTTATTGGCCAGAAAAATGTAAGACTTTTACTTTGTAGTACTATGTAGGACTTTAAAAATGCATAATAAATGTTTCAGATTTATTTATTTATTTAACATAATATATTGTACACAAAAAAATACATAATTACAAACATAAAGAACGACGATACAACTAGTACTACTTATTTCTAAAGAAATGTCTTCCAGTAGATCTGTAGAAATACAGCGGTAAGACGTGCACAATAGGTACATAAAACAGAAACTAACTAATTAAAAGACCTATTCCTAATACGCATATAGCAATCTATACTACACACAAAGAAACATAGATATAATACATAATAATATACCATACATAAAGAATATACGAATACATAATATTATTATATATTCTTTACACTATTTACATTCACGACAGTATTTTAGTCTAGTTTAGTTTTTAAGAAGTCCCTGTTCTTAAAGGGGCTCGAGCCTACCTTAATAAGGGTACGTCAAACACGATTGCCCACACAACCTTTGATTTTCTTCGCAATGATTTCCTTTGCCATAAGAACACTAAATTAACGTATAATACAAGTATATTAGCTTCTCGACGCTGCTCCACCCGCGTTAACAGTTTTTCCCGTGGGAACGAGACCTTTTCCCGCGGTAAAAGGTAGCCTATGTTACTAAGGGTGAATGTAGCTTTCTAATGGTGAAAGAATTTTCGAAATCGGCACAGTAGTTTTTGAGTTTATTCATTATAACATTACAAACATACACACACACATAAACACACAAATACAAATCTTTCCACTTTATAATAATAGTACGATTATTGCTTAAAAATTATTGCTTAAAAACTTTTCAAATGAATGTAGTAAAGTACGAGATATATGAGGTAAATTAATATTTTATCTTAATAGAAGTTCTAATGTAGTTACAAACTCCTATGTACCTAATTAATACCTTCGAAAATTTAAAGAAGTTCCTAGTATTCATTATTATCATAAGTTTTTCTTACCAAATATTTAATAGCTTCGATCAAGGACGAATTTTTCTCAGTACTTAATAAAATAATTCTTAGAACTACAAGTGGAAGCGTTAAAGGTTCTTTTAAATGTTCTGTGGTTAAAGGCATTTTAAATATTACTCATTATTATTATATTCAAAAACTATATTACTGACTTTCCATTCACTAGATTTATATATTTCCATTAGTAGAAGCTTTCTCAAGCCAAACACCAAAAAATGTAGTGAATATAAACTAGTCAGTTATTTTTATTCGTATAAATACATACGAGTAAGTACTTATAACATTATTGGATTCTATAGTATAAACATGTAAATTTTGAGGTAAGGTTTATATAAAAAAGTGAAATGTAGGAAAATACTTTAAAATGCAGCTAAAATTGCAGAATTTCTATACTTATTTATTTACATAGTAAACAATTTGATTGGATACATACAACACGTAAGACACATGTTTAACCTTTCCGATAATGAGAATGAAAAAGACGCTCAGGCTATATAGCGCATAAAAACATCGTTAACAGCTCATATATGTCCCCACCGAGGGGCTCGAGCCTACCCTGATACCAGGGTGAATAGGCCTTAGTCGACCACGCTGGCCCAGTGCGGGTTGGTCAACTTCACACACAACCTTTGAATTTCTTCGCAGGTGTGTGCAGGTTTCCTCACGATGTTTTCCTTCACCGTAAGAGCGTCGAATAAACGTACATATGAATTCGAAAATCGAAAACACATTGGTACGTGCCGAGGTTTGAACCCGCGAACTTCGGAATGGAAGTCAAAGGGCCTAGCCACTAGGCCATAAAAACATAGCCATGACTAATTAAGACTAATCTGAATTAAATATATCAAAATGTTCATCATATATTGAGGACTTAATTTGCTCCATTCTTATATTCGTTAAATGAGCGCGTTGTTTTTGACCGTACCTACCTATAATCTTTTGTATCAATAAAAATATTTTGTATTGTATTATAACAATAACATTACTGTATTTCAGAGTAAAATCGATTTAGTGAGAATGAGGTGGAAAATTGCCGTTCCCACAATACGTTTCGATTGAACCACTTATAGGCGATTCGTGCATCGAAATTGTGATTGATTCTGTCTTCTGTTAGTAGAGCGTTCAGTGTACCTATGTATCTATGAGTAAACATTTTCAAAGACAAAGAAAATTTATAAGATTTTATTTTTTTAATCTAAGTTAAGTAACGTTAAATATAAGTTACCAGCTTCTGGTTTCTTAATGAAATTGTTAATGTTGTCTCCTTAAAAAGTACCTACATAATATTATTTATAAACCAAAATTATATTTAAATCCTTTCAATTTATTGTTTGGACATTAGTTTATGTAAAATTAAACACATCAGTTACGTATAGAGTCACAAAATATTATAAAATCAAAAATATTTTTTCTGTAAGAAACGCAACCAAAACTGGCAACCCTACTAATTACTAGAATGTTCCATTGACATGCACACTCGCACTCATACAGCTTCATTATCGAGTAAGCAAACGGTGAACACTGGAGCTATTCAGTCAGAGCCAAGGTAGTCTGAATGCGTTTCCCGTAGTAAGTTAGCAGGGTGGTCGAGCGTGAACCGGGGCCAATTGGATGACGACTAATGAACACGCTCTGAACAGCCAGGGACTCACTCAGGATGGAACGCTATATAAACGATTTATTAGACAAATTTATTCCAAATTCAACTACAAAATAAAATATTAATAGTTGTCAAATAAACGCTATATTGCAATACAATACAATACAATACAATATTCTTTATTGACACCAGTAATAAATAGGACAGTTAAGTAGGCTATATTCAATTTTGTTATACTATATCAACGACAAAGTTACTCAGAAACGATGGAGGGAGCAATTTTTGCAGTTTCTGTCATGGTGAAGTCCGCAGACGAACCAAAATCACCGACATAGGCTAAACTAAAATGGCAGTAGACGGGGCGCATTGCGGTAGAAGCGACAGTTGTTGGGGCAGCAAGGTTCTTGAATGGCACCCACGCGCCGACCGCGTGGACCGACGATCTGGTGAGGGTCGCGGGAAGCATCTGGTTGCGGGCAGCGCAGGACATATCGATGTGGAGATATTTGGGTGAGGCTTTTGCCCAGCAGTGGACGTCTGTTATTCTACCCAAGGTACTTACCGGAGTAACTTGAGAGCTCTCTCTTTACATGGGAACAGAAATATAGGATCCAAAATGTAGACTCATTCAAACGATTTATCTCAGTAAGTTTTAGGGAATAAAACACTTTGCAAACTCAAAGATTGTAGGAGCTATTTTCAAGGAACCAATTAATTATTATACAGGAATTGCTTGCTTTTAAAGTCAGTCGATGAGATTATTATCTTAGGATTATTTCGCGGTATTCAATAAATTTACAGACAATTTCAAAAATTTATTACTCTTTGAGATTGTTTTGTGGCTAGAATTAGAGAAATATAGAGGGTACCTACATATGTATATTACCATAAACATTAGTCATATCTATAATAGTTGTGTTTATACATGCTTTCCGCCCCGCGGCTCTCTCCGCGTTAACCGCTTTTCCCGTGGGAATGAGGTATTTTCCCGTAAAAAATAGCCTATGTTATTTTAAGCTAGATTACTGTAAAGTTTCATTAAATCCATTCAGTAGTTTTTGCGTGAAAGACTAACAAACATACATCCATCGTTCCATACTCACAAACTTTCGCGTTTATAATATTAGTAGGATTAAGAACGCAGTAAATCAATATTTCATCTGACTGAATCCAAACCTGTTACGATGTCAGTTGTTTAGTATTTAACGAATAGGAAGAGGAAGCCTCTTGCGAAGGCCGTAAGTTTGACTCTGCTTGGAGTATGAGTGAGGGTTATTCTGGTCTGATATTCAGTTTTAAAAATTATTCCATGTGTACGGTCACGTTCATAAGTCTAGTCATATCACGTGCATCTATACTTTAAATTATTATTTTTTCTAAAATCATTAGGACATTTCCTTTGAAAGAAAATATTGAGTCCCTTACACTGCATACGTAACACATGAAAATAAGAATAACAAACTTTTAGGAAAATAATATTTGTAAGTATAAAAACACGTGATATGACTGCACTTATGAACGTGTATGTACTTCACAACTCTTTGGCGAGACTTGTCTAATTATATTTTATAGAAGAGCGAAACCTCCTGGCACAGGCAATTCTTTTTGCCTAAAAGGAGACTCCTAGAACTTGTTAGTTTAAAGAAACATTTGTGAAAGAAATAAACCATTATATTATTATGTATGTACCAACTCTGATTGAACAACAAATTTAAAAAAACTAGTCTTTTGTGTGATGTAATTATAATAATAAATAAATAAAAAAAAAAAAAAGCTTTCCGCTTTCGGCCCCGCTAGCGTTAATATACTTATTTTCCCAAGAAATGTGGTAAGTATTTTTCTTGGTAAAACGCAGACAAAGTTTAAAATAAGTTTCACGATTCCAAGTAAAAGTTCAGTTTCTAATCAAAACAATTAATCCTAGTTAATCTAAAAAGCATAATACCTACTTACTTTGCAAGTTAGGTACACCTACGCCCCATTAATAGCACGAACAAAACACGAGATTGATTAGACCCGAAACACAGTCAGAGGTGACTTTGTAAGTATTTTGTAGACCGCCAAATGTATCGTATTACTTGGGAATAGTACACTCGCATTTTAGCCCAATTAAGATAATGGGGATGGCACTAACGAATGCAGACATTGAGACACGTTGTCTGTCCCCACCGTCCTTCGTTAATCATTTACTTATGTACAACCAGTGGCGGATTTACCAACAGGCTGAGTAGGCTGAAGCCTAGGGCGGCAGACTTTAGGGGGCGGCAAATTAGGAGTTTTTCTTTAGACCTCGGGAACCATAAGGCGCGGCGTCCTAAATGCTTATAATTTTAATTCAGCTAATAAATTTAAAAAACATGTATTGAATCTGTGGCGGCACAAAGTTTATGTTATAAGTACAGTATGTATTTGTTATAAGTACAGTTGTACGGTAGTAAAAAAATAAATTTTATTTATACTCTAAGGATAGTACCTACTCTTTGAGGTTAAGTACTTATAACATCCTTGTTATTATAGTAATGAGACTTTTTAAACTTCCAGTTCGCTCAAAGAGTATAAAAAAATTCTTCCTTACTCTATGGGTTCTCTACATACTTAGAAAACATTAGTTTTGTAACTTTTTGTTGTAAGAAAAATAATTATACTTAAGAATTAAAAAAGGCTCTTTTATTCTGTTTGACACAAACTTTATATGTTTGAAGAAGTATTTGAGGACAACTTTAATTAGCCTGTTGTCATCAAATTTACATATTTACTTTATCAAAGTTCAAAAAACACAATATTTTAAAGAAGAAAGTTTTTATTACGTTTTTACAAAAAATAATCAGTCTCTCTTAAAACTAAATCTTAACTAAAGTTTAAATAAATTATATACAAAATATATAAATAGAACTGGACTAATTAGTTATCGATGGAACCCTCAATACGAGTGGTACGCTGGAGGAGGGGGGGGCGCGGGGGGATAGGCATAAGTCGGCTGCGGACATTCTTCCCACAACCACCATATTGTGATCAAAACCTCCACATTTATCAGCAGCAACGCTATCACTGGAATAGCCAGCTTACTTATCAGGGACTTAATACCGCCCTTGGCAATTAGCAGCGGCTTTATGATTCCATCAACTATGAGGCTTTTAAATCCAGCCAGCTCCAGACCTCCCGAAGATCCGCCGAGCAAACTCAGCACTATGCCGATAAGACCGCCCACTTTACTGCCCACTTTAGTTGTCACAGGTTTGAGGAGTCCGGAGATTAAGTCTGATTTTCCAATTTTTGTGTGGTGGTGGTGAACTGCAGGCGTGTAAGATGGTTGGTATGCTGGGGCGAGTGCGGGAGGAGCGTAGGGTCCGTAGCTAGGTCGTGGGGGACTGTACGGGCGAGGGTATTGTGAGTACGAAGGATACGCTGGTGGCGGAGCGTACGACGGCGGTGGCGGCAACGGTGCGGGATATCCATACCCTGGACCTGCAGATCTCATCTCTAAGCCCTCGTCTTCATCGGTGTCCTTATTGCGATCCGAAATTTCGTTCAAGACTTCTACAAGTTCATCGAAAGTCATGTTGTGACGTTCGTGCGGCCTGGATGTCACGGGTTCGATGATTGGAGGCGATGTAGACTGGATGGAAGTGTGATGAAGTATCGGTTTCTGCATTGTCGGACGCTGCATCATAGATTCGTGCATCGGTGGCTGTTGCATTATAGGCTGTTGCATCATGGGTTGTTGCATTATCTGTTGCTGTATTGACGATGGCTGCATCTGCGGTTCTTCAATATCTGACTGTGGCATTGATGGCGACTGCATCTGCTGCGGTGTTAGGTGTTGACTCGCTGGGAAAAACCGAGGGTTGAAGAATGGCATCATTTTGCTATTCATGTCCATCGTCCGCACTTCCAGCGGGGGCATGAACATGACGGCGTCCCCGGGAACACCGAGTACTTGTTTAATTAGAATCAACACTAGTACCGCGAAACAAGGCGCCGCCATGGTGGCTAATTGCATACAAACCAAAAACAAAGTCTCGCTATTTATAAATTAACTCAAACATTGCACGTTTGCATTTTACAGGTAAAAATATCTGGGTTACAATAACGTGACACCGCCCGCGCCCTAGTTAATGAAACATAAACATTGTGTTGTTAGCTTATGTTGATTCCGGAAGTGCATTCCAATGTCATGCACTTAGCAACGTTGTCGCCAGACAGCATCGTTAATAGAATTTTAGCGAGGGCGCTGTCATCGTCGACGTCATCGATCATGGTGAAGGCAGCGGCCGCACCCAGGTGGCTGCTCCACCCGTTGCGCGACGCCCGCTGCACCACACACGCTATCCTCTCCGAACAGTCCCGCCCCGACCTGGATTTGTGACCTTTTTTCTTTTTCTTCTTGAAGTATTTTATCATTTTCGATATCATTGGCCACAACAGCACCGCCTTCAAACCCAATTTAGCAAATAATATAACCGTCAACGGGAACAGCATTAGTTTTCCGCCGAGTAACTTCAGGAAAACTACGACAGCTACGGACAGCGTGATCTTCGCAATGCTGCCGAGGATATTCGCTAATGAACTCAAGCCGTCACTTTTCGAACACGCTGTGTAGGAATCAGAGTATGTTTTGCGTACATCCGGGTAGTAATTAGATGATCCTGTGAACAGGTCCAGGAGTGGGAAGGGTGGTGGGGGCGCGGGCGGCACCGTACTCATTGCTTGTTCCTGGGCACCTGCCCGCGACACAACCAAAACAACGACAACAAGCAACAGCATGGCCAACGAACTGTTCCGCTTCAAATATTCCACTTCTTTTAATACTTCGCCCGTAAAATTTTAATTTCAGAGTTTCAATTTGCGAATATAAAGTAGTAGTTACAGTTTAACAGAGATTATTCGCACTGGGGTCAAACCCACAGACCACTTACTTTTTTTAGGGCAAGTTCATCAAGAAAGTATGTCTAATTTCTATTTTAACTTGATAATTTTCCGCAAAAGAGCCGAATTAAGAAAGTAGAGCATAACGAAAAGAAGTCAAAATGGCATTCTAACAATAAGCAAAATTCAAATCAAAATTCAAACTAAAACTTATTGAAATATTTTTAACAGAATTAAAAATAGGCTGCATGAATAAAATGATCTTTGCGTGTGTATTTAAAAAGGAAATGGAATAGCGGGGAAACAGCTGTCGGTGATCTGTCTGTTGTCGAGAAAGAAGACTTTTCGTAGGTACTCGTACAGGTACTAACATATTAGATTTAAAATCGAGTTGGTTTTGAAAATAATAACTATAAAAACATTGTTATTGCATTGTAGCAATTTCTTTAGAATTATTTCTTAAGCGTTCAATATGGTAATGGTAACAAGAAGTTCTTACAGAAGAGCATGTGAAAGTTTCGAGAGTAGTGATAAATCAAGCAAGGACATAGTTGCACCGCCATGGTGTTCACTAGGTAAGCTTCAGTATTATTGCAAAATGAATCATTAAAATTTAGTTGTGATATGTATCACATTTATAGTAGATATAACCTTGTAAAGCGCTCAAAATATTGTATAAATTTCAAAAAAATTAATAACTTGTGTTACTTTTTCGTAAGTATATCCTATCACAATAACATAAATTTAGGTCTTTGGAAAAAAAATACAATCATAATAGGTATATTTGAAGTTTGTGTTACTATTTATCGTTTAAGTCTAGACAGCCAGAATCTCAACTAGGTTACTCGTAGAGCTAACAATATAACGATTAACGCTATCGCCGCATTTTTTTAATATGTGGTAAAATTTTCCAAATACAACAAAAACTTCAAAATTAAATTCACAACAGTAGACGTACATAGGTAGACGTACATACGTACATAGGTACCTACAATATAAAAATTAAAAAATTAAGTTTAAAAAAATTATAATAAATATGGTTAGGGAAGGTTAACAGGCGCAGCAGCAGGCTTATAACTAGAGCAGCATAGTCTTCCAAGCAACCTTAAATTGTAGAAAAACAAACAAATAATGTGTTTTAGATAGGGATAGATAGGTTATGTCTATTATAGACCTAGCTGCTGAGTGCTTGCTTAGTTACTTACTTAGCAAAATGTTCCTAATAATACTTATCAAGCACGTACGCAATACTTCTTACAAATAAGAAAAAACTAAAACGATTCCGATTGCTACTAAGCAATCTAGGTTAACATGTCACAATCCCAACCCGTCGCCAGAAAAACCTTTCCATTAATTTATCATTTACACAGAAAATAGCACGCAGACTAATAGGATGTCTATTGCGACAGAAAGATTGATTTATGTATCAAAATATCCACTGAAATATTAAAAACAAACAGAAAGAAAACAACCATCCGGCGGGACATAAAAGATCTTTTGGAAATGTAAACCCGGGTTTTCAATGGAGAGCGGTAGGAATTCACACAAAGCGTCGCAATTGTGCGAGGAAGGTTTTTCTCTGCACCGAAACATCCGACCGTTTCGACCGCTACATGCCTGGATTCATCCTATCTAGGATGTACATGTTAAAACAATTTGTACATACTGGCCGTACGAGGTTTTATGGCAGTAAATAATAAAAGAAGCTGGACGTATGTTTGCTCAAAACAGTTCGATACACCAAATTGACATCCGCTTGGTCAGCGACACAGATATTCTAACCAGCGGGCTCCTGGCTGTTTGTTTGTTAGCGAATTCACCGAAAAGGCAAATATTCATTAATTGACGAGTGCCAATTACCTGTACCGAAACAGGGTAAGCTCGATAAAGTTCGTTTCAATTCAATACTGAGAGCTTAGGAAATTGTTCTTCGCAAGATTAGTTACTACGCCCACTAATTTCAGAAAGGGTTAATAAGTCCAATTACAATTTTGATGTTAGAACAGATTACGCAGTTTAATGAAGAAAATTGTAGATTTTTATCCTTTTATGAATGTTTTTCTAAAAGGCGATTGACTTTTGGCATAAATGTCTCTAGTCCAAAAGTTTAATTGACTGATGCTCAAAATACGCTGTCCACCTACACATAAGGTGCTGCTGTTGCTAGATGGATTATATACAAGACACAGATACAGTGACGGCTTAGTAAATACTGAAAGGACACGCTTAGTAAATAGATCTCATCAACTTACGCAAGTAAACTTTTTCCGGAAACGAAAATAATAACTTCTCCATACATTACAATACAAATCGTCTGATCAAAAAATTATTGAATGCACTGTTTTGTATAAGCATGTTTTGTTTTTCTGAGATTATTTTTAAAGTTGCTCAATACTATCGACTGAACATTTCCTTTCAGTATTTGCTAAGCCGCTATTTACGCCCTGTTTGTTTTACGTACCAAACGTACCAACCCCCCTATGGAAGCAATAGACAACGGGAATCCCAATCAAGAGCATATAAATCCTAACCTACAACTGCCCTTAATTCGCGACCCAAAAACCGGTTTGGTGCGGCGCTACCTAACAGCTTGCATAATGCAATTGGAGCGTGCTACCACCTGCCATGCCATGAATAATGACGACCGCCGTTTGCACAAATATCAAATGAGCTCTGTTTAATGGCCTGATTAATCATTTACTAATGTAATATAGACAATTCGATACAAAATTGCCTATTGTTAACACAATATTTTGATCAAGTCCGGTGACGCTTGATTGGTCTTACTTTTTCGACACCAAGCATATGTCTAATAAAAAAAAAGATACTTTGGTGATGTGAAAAGGCTTCACACATCATGTTAAATTAAAATGTTTTGTAGAGCTAATTACTAAATTGAGCAGGAGCTATACTAGCTATACTAACTAATATACTTTATTAAAATCCGTCCCTAATGATTTTCATACAACCATTTTACGACTAAAAATTATTATCACCATACGTAAGCCTCCGACTAATAAAAATAAGTCTAAAGAGCGACTGCACTATAAGTATTATTAAAAGTATTCAGCTACACCTTACAACTCTTGTACCTTTTTAGGGTTTCGTAGCCAAATGGCAAAAAACGGAACCCTTATAGATTCGTCATGTCTGTCTGTCTGTCTGTCCGTCCGTCCGTATGTCACAGCCACTTTATTCCGAAACTATAATACCTATACTGTTGAAACTTGGTAAGTAGATGTATTCTGTGAACCGCATTAAGATTTTTACAAAAAATTGGAAAGAAAGCAATAAATTTTGGGGGGTCCCCATACTTAGAACTGAAACTCAAAAAAACTTTTTTCGTCAAACCCATACGTGTGGGGTATCTATGGATAGGTCTTCAAAAATGATATTTAGGTTCCTAATATAATTTTTTTCTAAACTGAATAGTTTGCGCGAGAGACGCTTCCAAAGTGGAAAAATTGTGTCCCCCCCCTCTAACTTCTAAAATAAGAGAATGATAAAACTAAAAAAAATATATGATGTGCATTACCATGAAAACTTCCAACGAAAATTGGTTTGAACGAGATCTAGTGAGTATTTTTTTTTAATACGTCATAAATTGTAAACCGCAATTTACCTTTCAATATTATTAAAACATCGATCAAAGTCACTACGAACTATAAAAACTTTTATATTATGTTACTGGCTGCTACGGAACCCTTCATGGGCGATTCCGACTCGCACTTGGCCGCTTTTTCCAACTATGCATAGACTATAAATCAACTTCATTTACATACACACAATTACCACTACGAAGAAACAATACTTAGTAGTATTGTTTCTGACTTAAGTGTTAATTAATGTAATCAAATCACACACGCTAAACAAAATAACAGCGTTCATGTTACTGGCCACTAATTACATATTTCCACAGCGAAAGTGCCGGAAAGGAGACGGACAAGGAAGGTAGCACCAGTTACGTGGGAAAGACGATCGGCGTCGCCTCTACGGGTTAACATCTGCGAATATCTTCACGCAGATAAGAGAAAGTTGCACAAAAGAAAGCATAGAGCGTGCTGTAAACAAACACCGACGGGAAACAAAGGCCACGGGAAAATGCTGATATCTCTCGCGTTTCTCTTTATCATGACTGGAATAATAAGTTAGTATTTTCAAGTCTAATTTACCTATAGTTCTGAACGGTTCAGTTCATGTTTCGTTTTCTAAATTAGATTTCCGATGCGATAGATAATTTGAACGATCCCAAGTCTGCATTAAGCATTGTTCTATCTATCCAATAAAATATTCTCGGGTCACTGAAGTTCATTTTAGGTGACCTATATCCGTGAGCCATTCAATTTGTTGCTATGCCAAATTGCGCACATAAAAGTTGAATTATGTAAATAGGTGAAAATGTGCTACAAATTGCAAAGCTGTTTTTTAACCTTGAATGATTGTTATTGAACTTTAACTAATATCGCAATAACCATTTCTAACTAATAATTCGTTTTAATATAATTTCAGCAACTCTGTATAATTTGTCGGAAGTAATTCCCGAGACGTCTTTGATAACAAAAGTTATTCCGCGAACTCGATTAATATCACTCTGTAAGTCATATGAACTACTTATTTTTTTTTAGATAGCAAATACGAGGTGATCAATGGGTCAAGGTGTTCAACTTATATGTTTTCATCTCGCGTAAACCCTTATTTAAGTATGAACTAGACTCCGCCTGCGTCAACAATTTTTCCCGTGGGAATGAGGTATTTTCTCGCAGTAAAAGTTAGCCTTTTCCCTTCCCCAAGCTCTATTCTACCTCTGTATAAAATTTTCATCAAAATCTGTTCAGTGGTTTTGCCGTGGCAGCGTAACAAACAGACAAATTGACAAGTTACTTTCGCATTTATAATATTAAAATAGGTATTAGTCGGATTTTTCAAATATATTAAATTAAATTTGAATTCTGGCTTTGCCTGAGTAAACATTACCTACGTATCTATCTGTGTCATCATGATAATCAACGTAACTGAACTGGGTACAGTGCAAAATAAGCTGAAATAATAAAATGTAGAGCAAACGCGCGACGTGACAATTAAGATATTTGGTAAATACTGCTGACAAGAGCTAACTGCACTGTACCGTATTTTAATAACAAGCTTTATTTTCCATGCTGAATGGGAAATACAGGAAAGAAAGAAAATTGATTATTTAATAAATGATTCCCATCGATGCTCAAGCACAGAGATTTTAAATTCGTACTTTGACCCACAATTGTTTGAAAAGTCATGCTAAAGTGTAAATTGTGTTTCTTCTTCTAAAAGAATATATATTATGTTAACGGAAATGTATGAAATCCGTCATTGTATATGTCGTGGGCTGATCGTTGAACTGGGCCGATCGTGATATGCCTGGGCACATCGCGATATGCCGGCATATCAAGATTTGGCTGTCTAGTGCCCGCCATATCGTTCAAACTTAACGTTTGACGATATGCCCGGCCATGCCTGGCCAAATCGAATTTGTAGGGTGACCAAAGCAAATGAAGCGAAATTCAGACAATAATTATCTTACAAGAAAGTAAAAAGTCGTTTAAATAATAACGATCAACCAGCCATGCTTGGATAAATAGAGTTTGTAGGGTAGTTAAAGTACTACCAAATAAAAATAAATTTGTGATTTTTTGCACAGTTCTCGAATTGTTGTGACGCCATCATACTTTCGCACACACAGGTAGGTAGTGCGCTAACAGCGCCACAAGCGTCGCGAAACGGAACTAATTTACGATATGCCCAGCCATATCGCGATGTGGCTAAGCAACTAGATGGCCAAATCGACGAATAGATTGCTCTCATCGATCTGCCCAGCTGAACGTTGGGCATATCATGAAATATTCGGTCAAATCTCGATATGCCGGCATATCGCGATGTGCCCAGGCATATCACGATCGGCCCAGTTCAACGATCAGCCCACGACATATACAATTTATAGGAAATGTAGGTATACAATGCCTATAGTCGCCCGGAAATGTATGAAATAAATTATATTAGACACATTTCCTAGGAATTGTTAAATAACATACAACATATTACAGGTAACATATATATTATAATATATTATACTATATTCATTATAATTTCTAGTGGGCTTAGACCAGACAGCAGTAGAAGAAGAATGTTGCTCAAGAATGAAATATCTAATTGCCGAGCTAATACGAGCCGAGCAAGCTTTGAAGTGAGTGCACTTATATGCTAACTTTTCCGTAGAAAACATAAAACTTATTGGAACTCGCGATAACGTTACGACTGAGGATTGATTTGAAAAGTTTCGCCGAGTTACGAGGTTAATGCCAGTACTTCCCATCTTACTTGTTTTAGTCTTCTCTTACATAACTTTACTTACTAGATCTATCTGTAACTTATATACTTAATTAAGTTTGGAATGTTTTCGTAAGTGGTGCGTAGGTACTTGCTTGAAACTTATTCTTGGGTATTAAATTATTGATTAAAATTTTACAGGAGTACCCAGCGAATGCGCAGAACAATGTTGCTTACTTCCAAGACAAATGTAAAAATCGGTAAGAACGAATTACTAGTATCAGTATCATAAAAACTTTTAACAAAATATTAAACCACTGAACAGATTTGGATGAAACTTGGAACAGAGATAAATAGACCTTGAGGAAGGACAAGACTACCTTTTACAGCGGAAACACATGGTTTACATAGATCCCACTTCTGTGAGTGGGTGCTTTCTTAGATTTATTTTTCTAGTTTAAATAAATTTTACCAAATTTGGAGGTATTATTATACCCTTTCCAATAAAAAAAGAATTATCAAAATCGGAATACTCCGTATAAAGTTATGCGTGGTCTTACATAAATAAAATATACGCGTTGACTTGAGAACCTCGTCCGTTTTTCGTCGGCAAAAAATTAAAGAAACTTAGGGCTCGCCTGGCTCCATACTGACAAGTTATGTATAGGTGTATCTGTAGAATTCTCATATATTACCTATTAATTTTGAAGCACGCCTACCTATATGTCAAACTATACATTCTGTAGGTACGTAGATCTGGGGCTTACGCCAGGCTGTAGGTATGGTTGTAGCTTTCTCTATCAGAATGCTATAAATTGCAAGAACAAATCCATGTAGAATATTTCGCAACCAATATGATAAAAATATAAGAATGTACTGAGGTCTAGATAGGTACCTACTCTTAGGTTAGATATAAATGTTCAATGAATTATGTACTTGTTAAAATATTATAAAATTATACTTACTAAAGCCCGACTGGAAAAGAAAAAAACCTCGCCATATTGAAAATTCAATTGAACTGCATAATTTTTATAATGGCAATTGTTGCCAGAAACACATAAAAAGCATGTGGCGCCCTTATTATTTCTGTTTAGGTTTATAAAATATATATATATAAGGCCGCTTTACCTAAACTTTCTTTGTTTGTGTCAAATTGAACAATATACAGTATTGTGTATTGCATACAATCTAAAGGTAATCTGCGTAGTCTAAATTACACGTTTCGTAAAGTAGAAGAAGTCACAGTGGAAAAAGTGTAGAATTTGCTCCGTATTCGTCGTCTAGTGGTGCCCTAGATAGGTGCGTCAAGTCAGCGTTAGAGATAGGATGAATAATCGCGGGTGACTCAGCAAATCAGCTCGCGCAAGCCGCACGTCGCGCAACTCTTGACTTGAGATTACTATCCAGGGGCGGGCCTAGCAAACTGTGATTGTAAGAGGGGATCGCGTTTACTTTGTATATGTCTCCACTCCACCCTCCACCGAATAGGCCTAAGTAGACCACGCTAGCCCAGTGCAAGTCAGTCGAGTCCATAAACAACCTTTGAATTTCTTCGCAAATGCGTGCAGATTTTCTCATGATGTTTTCTTTCAATGTTAGAGCGTCGAATAAACGTATTATATACTTAGGTCATCTTACAAATTAAATCTTAAATCACACGCTATCGCGACGACACGGTCTAACTAAACAAAAACATTATTTAATAAATTTTAAGTGAATCATCAAAAATATATAATTTTGAAGGGAAATCCGTGATTGTCTCAAAGATATTTGTTCGCACCCGCATTACATATTTGCTTACGTAAGTACTTTAACAATCTCAAGAATACCTACTTAAAGCACAAAATTACAAGTAAAGCGTTTTATTGAGAACTAATACAACAGGTTTCTATTATAAGAAACTAGGTTCAATCAAGATGGACATTTCAGACTTTGCACCGTTGTTGTTGTACACGAAAGTATACGAGATATATATTTTGTTAAACAATAGTCTCGCGCGTATACCTAGTACTATTATTTATTCTGTGGCGTAGCGCATATTTACCTTGACCGTACTTATATGCTAAATTATTTCATGAGTTTAAATCGTCATGTGTTCATGAGTTTTAATCTACATTAAAAGTAACGTACCTTACCTTTGCAGAAGTTTTCGTAACCTGATATTTTTAATGCATTATGTGACAGAGAGGACAATCGACAGCGCCTACATAGAGGGCACAATGGTATCCCGAGGCAAAGATACCAAAGAATGGGGAAGCAGGGTCGCCCTTTGGGGCGTGGTGCCATTATGGCGCGCGGCCCCGCCACCTGACACCGTGCTGACCCTGAGGAGGCCTGTGCCGTCCGATTGCTGGCCTTTTAGGTTCACTTTTATTTATTTCGAATATCTATTTGACTAGCTTGCAATAGACACCTTATTTTTTGGTATGTAAAATTAGAAAAGAGAATAGTACTCATAAAATAATAGTATGCATATACTGGACTACGTGAGCGAATGGAAATTTTTCACTAACTCAACCTACGCCCACCGCAAGTAGTTTAGTTTGATACATAATACGTCAATTTTGAGACACAAGCGTAGGGGCCGTCCATTATAGGTCAAATAAAGTCGTAGGTCATAATTCTGCTACGCCGTAGCCACTCCGTAGCGTAGCGTTGTGCTACGAACGCGTGACTCTACACAACAATACCGCACATGCCGTAACGTAACTAAAACGCGGGAGAGCGCGAACTGCGGGCGGGACGGAATCCGTGTTCATATTATGCTGTCTGTTCCATAGAAAGAGGCGACGCAATCTATGTTACGGGATGCATGTAAACTCGGATTTCATCCTGCTTTCCCGTGCCTGGGAGTAGGCATGTACCTAACAGATTCAACTAAGAGATTTAAATGTCCTTTGAAAAATAAATTCTTTGAAATCACATTATCACATCGTCGAATTTATTGTATTGTTTTTGTTCTCAGTGGTTCGTACGGGGAGCTGAATTTCGAATTACCTCGCAGTTTTCGGATCCTTTGTTTGAGCGTTGAACACGTTTATCCAGACGCGGCCTCCAGCGCACCGAAGCATTTCATACTATTTGTAAGTCAACTTCAAGGACTTCAACTATCATCATTAACAGCTCATATTATATGTCCCCACCGAGGGGCTCGAGCCTACCCTGAAATCAGGGTAAATAGGCCTTAGTCGACCACGCTGGCTCAGTGCGGGTTGGTCAACTTCACACACAACCCTTGAATTACTTCGCAAGTGTGTGCAGGTTTCCTCACGATGTTTTCCTTCACCGTAAGAGCGTCGAATAAACGTACACACATTATTATGAATTCGAAAATCAAAAACACATTGGTACGTGCCGAGGTTCGAACCCGCGAACTTCCGAATGGAAGTCAATGGCCCTAACCACTTGGCCATCGACGCTCAACTATAACTGTGTGTAAAGCTTTTGATTTGATTCATATTTTTTCTTTTGTAGCTTTCTTTCCATGTTACAAAACTGATACCTATCTTACATTATTCACGTCGAAAATTGGTTACTGATGATAATAAACTCGTAAGACTCGATTTATTTTACCCCAGTTTTATTTTGACAATTTAATTCAGTCCATTGTATTTTCTAGGGTATACTAGCAAATGGAACGTGGCTAAAAACGGTAGACAGCGAATATAAGCACAGAGGGCCAGCCAAACAGTATTACCCTTTGCAATACCAAGACATTCCCTTGCAGCATCTGGTGTTCAGAGTATTATCCAATCACGGCAATCCACAGTACACCTGTATTTACAGGGTGCGCTTGTATGAAAACAGAAACTGATTGCTAACTGTTGTGTAATAATAGTTTGTGTTGTTTTGCACGTGTACATAAATATTTTTAAATAGTTGATTAAATATAAAAGTTATGTAACTAAATAAATTATTAATTTAATTTAATTATTATTTTAAGTTATTATGACTGAAGGATTAAGTACCTTTACAAAAATAGAACCTCAGAATAACGAATCTAACTACTGAAATTACTACTCAAAAGCGAAGCGCGGCTTTCAACCCCTCTGAAAAGGACGAAGAGGCGAAGACAGGTCACGGTGTTAGCTGCCTAGTTTGGGGTCAGATGGCCATTGTGTGTGGCTCAGGCTGGCTGGACAAATAGTCAAAATAGTTAACACACCCTTATTTCAGATTTTGTGACGCTACACAACCTTAGATAATCGATCGAAAACGAGATCAGCCAGCTTGAGAAAAAACCCACTTTTCGCTGGTCTCTCAATCGGTAATAACAGGAGCGATTTAGAATGTGGTTCCTTTGTGACGGACGGTCATAGCGTTTGATTTATGGCGTCACATGTGGGTTGCGTCACAAAATCTGAAATAAGGGTGTTTAGCCGTCACATAGTGTGCCCTAGCTGTGCCTATTGACCTAGCTAGTTAAATGTGGGCTATTTCGACGATTTGTCCAGCCAGCATAAGGCACATAGATGGCCGTCTTGTGACAGTGGCCGCGGCAAGACGGAAGACATCATGTCCCCACATATTTATTTTATTTGCATGTAGGTACAGTTAGGGGCGCTAAGCTGCACACTTCGTACTTTGCACCGTTGTTATGATGTCCCTTAAATAATAGAGTCCCAATGCGTGTATTTTCAGCTATCCTTACACTAGTAGACTGTACTTATTAAACTTTATGTGTTGTAATTTATAGTGTGGAATAAAGGATATTACAGCCCGACCAAAGAAATAAGAAACCTCGCCATATTGCGGAATTTCAATGGAACTAATTTTATAAGGGAAATTGTTGCCATAGTCGTAAAAATATACACGTGGCGTCCCCAGGGCAGGTTTCTTATTTCTTTGGTCAGGTTTTACTGTTATGAAATAAAACAAACAGAATAGTTTTCAAGTTATATTAACCGCACGTGCGTGGTTTAGGCAGCGCTCCAGTCCTGGGTGCCGCCCCAAGAGGGCGCGGGGGCGGCCGCCACGGGCGCGGGCGCCGCTGTTGACCACTCGTCTTGAACCTAAGGGGAAACACTTTACTTATTAACATGCATTACACTTCTATTGGTTGGTGTTGGTAGTACGTCTGCCTACTGAGCACAGGGTCGCGGATTCGAATCCCGCCCAGGGCAAACATTCGTGTGATGAGCACTTAGCCTTGTGTCTGGATGTTGTATATTTACATATGTATGCATATCAGCTGTCTGGCACCCATAGTACAGGCTCTGCCCAGTTTGGGGTCAGATGGCCGTGTGTGAAATGTCCCATAAAAAAAATATATTGGGCGGATTTAGACGGCGCGACCGAGCGGCTTATTCTACATTCATGCACTAATGAATAACGACATTTTGGGCTTAGATGCGCCGTGTAGGTAGTAATATTCACTATTTACACAGCACTCTTGTGCCTATACCTCGTTGAGTTTCAATGAATACTGCACAGAACACACTACACTACTGTTTATGCAACAATTAATTATAAGACATTTACATCAACATCAGTTTGATAGCAAATCACTATTGATCAGGTTTATAGCATCATTTACTTTGCCTAACATAGTTTAGTCTCGGTATGAATGTTTGGAGCGGCCTTACCTGGGCAGCCCAGTCTTCCTGCGCGGCGGCGGGGGCGCCGAAGGCAGGGGCGGGGGCAGCGGCGGCGGGCGCGGCGTCCTCGGCCCATGACGTCACCGGCTCCGGCACGGTATCATTCCAGTCCTCGTGCACTGGCGCCGCAACTTCAGGCTTAGCCGCTACCACGGCCTAGAATTAAATAGGAAACCATTGAACACCTAGTGTACATAGAAAAGACACCCGCGAACCACACTTATGTCATTTGAATTAGAAGTCGCGAGCTCTAACTTCTATAGCATTTGTCTTTTTTTCTCGCCGCACATTTCGCCCTCCAGCTGCCGCCATATTGGCGCATGGATTGTATTCGGGGTGCCTTCTCATTACTTGTACGTAATTCCTCAATGAATAAAAATGGCTCTCTCGGTTAACTAGTTATACGATACGACCTCTCGGGTTGTAGTGGAAACTAAAATAACTGAATTGTATTTTAAATTATGACTGGCATATTATTTTATTCAATGAGTTCACTCGCCCTCAAGCCAGCAGCCTTATGTCCTTATTTTCACATGTTCCTGACAAATGGGCAGTAGCGCAGCGCAACTCAAGTAAATATATTATTGTGGATAAATGTATAATATAAAATCTCAAGACTACTCTGTAGGAAAATGTAAGCATAAAATACAGATAGTTTTTAAGACAAAGGTAGAATATACACAGCTGAGCATGTATAAGATCAACCTTTGGTTGGGTTGATGAATCCTTCAGTCACAATTCATTTGTCAGTTGAGAAAAGCATATAAAGCTTGACGAAATAAATAAGAAGCCTGCTCTGGGGGCGCCACGTGTCTATTTTTACGACTATAGCAACAATTTCCCTTATAAAATTAGTTCCATTGAAATTCCGCAATATGGCGAGGCCTCTTATTTCTTTGGTCGGGCTTTACCTGTTCTTTAGCCTGCTGTTCTTCCTTCTCGCTCTCCTCAGGGTCGCGGTAGAAGAACAGGTCCACAACCACGTCCCAGCGCTGGTCGCGCGCCAACACGCCGCGCAGGCGCAGAACCTCGCGCGCCAGCAACCACCACATCAATCCAATTGAGTGTGACGACTGAAATTAATACAAGACATGGAATTTATTGAAAATGAGATCGGGTGTACACTTTGATGATGTGAATTACGAAAGGTTTTTAGACCTGTGCTTAGTATCTGCAGTAATTTAAATACCTAAATAAATAAATGAGAATTATTTTCAATCTATATTCTAATAATAATAATAATATTCTAGAATATTAAAAATGATTACCTTGGTATTGCAGGGAATCGCAATGTCGACAAATCGGAGTGGCGAGTCAGTATTACAGAAAGCAATCACAGGGATGTTGACATAGGAAGCTTCAGTGATAGGCTGGTGGTCTTGAGCAGGATCCAGGACAATCAATAGACGTGGCTCCCGGAAAGCAGCTTGGATCTAAAAACATTTTTCATATTTTGTTAAATGGTGAAATTTTGCAAGGGCTATAATTATAGGCATACATGAAATCAGACAGATTTGTAATCATTTGAAATCAGTGGTTCCTTAGTTTGTTTGTCATCATAAAATATCAGCAGTAGTATTATTATCAACTTAAAATAGCAAATCCTATTTCATTCATTCGCTATCTAAGTCTATTTTACAAATAAACTTTAAACTTGGATTCTCTGGCAATTACTACTGTACTGTAGTCTCACACTTACACAGTTAACTAAACATGGTTACTACAAGTAAAGCACATGTTTCTTTGACAGATAAAAATAGGCTAGTAATAATTTACCTGGTTAGTGAATGCACCGGGAGTGAATCTACCAGCAATGGGGGTGGCGCCGGTGTGGGCTGCGAACTTGAGCACGGCGCGCTGGCCGAAAGGACGCGACGAGATGACGAACACGTCAGCAGGATTCTCGATGGCCACAACGGCGCGAGCGGCCAGCACCAGCTTCTCCCAGGTGCGACGCAGGTTAATTACGTGTGTACCGTCCGAGCGACGCTTGTAAACGTATGTTTCCATCTAAAAACACATCATCAGGTCAAATTGGGAAACGGAAACTGTATTACGTTTACATTTTGAACTTTTCAGTTGGGAGAATTGATCGTCATAGTCATCGGAAATAATATGGAACGGATTCTCTTATCATCACATGGTTTAAACCCAGAAGAGCCGGCGGAAGAGGTTATGTGAACTTATTATTTACAAACCTGGAAATGGACATTCTCGGACCCAAGGTGAGTCGTCGCTGCAAGCATTTTGGTGACATCTTCCTCGTTGAGGGTCAGCACATCAAGTCCTCCCGACATCGTTGCGTTTATTAGAGTTACGACTAAACCTAAAACACATAACAAATTCACCGATGAAAAACATGTTTAAAATTCTACTACCCCGTAAATCAACCATATTCCACAAATATCACAAAACTAAGAATTACACAAAGCTAAAATAAGTCATAAAAATGACTTGATTCAAGAATTTTTTTAAGATTTAATAAAAATCTTACGCGTGTAATGCCACTGGGAGGGATTTTGATTATAGAAAGAACTGTCAAAGTCAAAATCAAACGGGCTGAGACATATTTATGCAGCTTTCCGAGACAAGCTAATAGTGATTAGTTGGTGATTGATTAGGTAGGGTAGGTGCAGTACAGATGGCCGGATTCTGGGCGGCAAACGGCAAACATATAGTTCGATTTGTCATCGACTCGCAAAGAAGAAGAAGAAGGTAGGTACTTACTTAGATGGAGCCGGCTTTTTTGTTTTCGGTCTGTTTTATTAATATGGGAATCGAAAAAGGACAAACGTCAGTTTTATTATATCCTCTTTGTCAAAGTAAAAGTAGGAAATGAATAAAATGATAAATGAAGAAGACGAAGAAGTTATGTAGGTTTATGACATACTTCCGGCTAGATATGGATTTAAATTGCAATTTTTTTTTTTTTAGCCAGGCTACCCTTCCTTAACCCTATTACACGTGTCTTAGTCTTACTGAGCTGAGACTTGCGATGTATCGCTAGGTATAATAATTGCTTCAATTGATATTCTACGATAAACACATATAGCCTATGTTTAGTTTACGCGATGGCAGCGCCATCTACCCATCTGGCAGCGCCATGCCACAACTTTGGCCAGGCTTTACAGTAGCCAGCACATGCGGCTGGACAATCGCACAATGAGGTTCGCACCTATTGCTAACGGATAAAGGCGCTCTCAGGGTCATTATTTCCAGGTGCATAATATGCTATCTAGCTACAGTATTCAGCTAACATCAATCAAAGAATTAATTCTAAAAATCATCTACTAAATTTTTAAGGCTTATGTATGACATGACATGACACAACAACAGAGTTGTATTTTCTTTCATCATCGGCTGGATCTTGATCATGGAATATATTATATAACACTAGTGTAGTGTTAATAAAACCCGTCGAGGATAAAACCCTATAGTTTTTTTTTTATACTAATATCAAAAAAGAAAGGTTTGTTTGTTTGCATCGAATAGGCACCGAAATTGCTGAACCGATTTTGGTGAAATTTAAGAAAGACCTAAGGAAAGAACATGGGCTTGGGCATTTACCGCGGGAAAATTTCTTATTCCCACGGAAAAAAATGTTGAAGCGGCAGGAGTTTGTACAAAGATGAAATAGATTTTGCGGAAGAACATAGGATTACTTTTACCGCGGAAAAATTCCTCATTCCCACGGGAAAAAACTATGAACGCGGGCGGAGCCGCGGCGGAAAGCTAGTAAAGTAACCAATAAACTGATATGAGCATAAACCTGCGATGTATTTTTTATTTTTTGCGAGACACTAATAACATGTCTCAGAACACCATCGAATCTAAGCGCCATAAACACAGTTTTTTTTTATTACATGGTTTGGTTACTTGGTATTTTGCCACTACGAATGGTCAATTTTTTTTTTTTTTTTTATAAATTTTTCTGGACGAATGGTCAAAAGTTACAAGTGTTACCACTTTTTTAAAAGTTTCTGATTACGAAGGATTAGTTTAAAATTTTTATAGGTAAAACCAGACTACTATTTTAGAAAATCTAAAATACTACACCGTATTGCGGAATTTCAACAGAATTAATTTTGCATTGGCAACATAAAAATGTACATGTAGCGCCCCCAGAGCAGTTTCTTAATATTCTAGTCAGGCCTTAAATACCTACCTACATACTTACAGTAATTTTTTGCCTATTGGTTGTCAGTAAAAAGTAGAAATTGCTGGATAAGCAACCGCCTTTTTTATACTTGTATCACTTTTACATAGGGTTTTTTTCTTGTATATACTTTTGCAATAAAATAAAGCCTGACTAAAGAAATAAGAAGCCTGCTCTGGAGGTGCCACTCATAATATATTTTTACGACTCTATGGCAACCATTTCCCTTATAAAATTAGTTCCATTGAAATTCCGCAATATGGCGAGGCTTCTTATTTCTTTGGTCGGGCTTTACCACTATGATCCTACCAATCCTAACATCCTGTTTTCATCTTTTTAGTTCGCTTGTGAACCAGTCGGGTTTTTAGAATATAATTTATTTACTTTTTTATTGAAGACTTTTATGAAAAATGGTTTAAGAAACATCATTTAATTTTATAATGATTGTTAAATTGTTATTGTATTGTTATGTATCTAATGATTGTTAAAACAAAACTAAGCCTATAACCATAACATGGTTCAGAACAGAAGAAACGATTCCACCTGACCTTTTCAGACAGAAGAAACGATTCCACCTGATTCTTTAAAATCCATCCAGCTGTTTGGATAATTCGAAGGTGTAAAGAATACCACATGCATACATACATACACAGATACGCGTGAAAAACATAACCCTTCCTCTGCAGTCGGGTAAAAATTGTGGTTCTTCCCTACCTTTATTTTTTATTTTAGCTATGTTTTAGCTAATATTTTGGTAATATCTGGTCACACTGAGTAATAAAGTGATGAGTGGTCCGTCTGTCTGTGTCTCTGTGATCGAACATAAAATTTGTAGTTTTTGTGGTGTCTAACGCTAATATTCTACATTATTTAGTGAAATAATACATGCATTATGATTACTTTATTGCCCTGACGCCAAGCTCTGATAGAATAGACTGTGTACTTCGCGAGTTATTTTGGTATTCGGTGACATTTCAGTGAAGTGCCTAATTTGATCATGGAGGCTATAGCAAAACACGATTTCACCGCAACTGCTGATGATGAACTGAGTTTCAGAAAGAATCAGGTTCTCAAAGTAAGTCCTGTGTATTCTTTGCCTAGTTTGCTAAGTAATTTTGTGTTGTAAGCTGACAGGTTCTTTCTAGAATGTGTTTTATTTCAGATCCTAAACATGGAGGACGATATGAATTGGTATAGAGCTGAACTGGACGGCAGAGAAGGACTAATACCTAGTAACTATATCCAAATGAAGAGTCACAGGTGAGTCGATTGTCAAGTACCTGTTTTTTGCATTTCATTTCTAGCTATTATAATTACTTTCAAAACAAGGTATTCCTTCAAATACTTATCATAATTTTAAAAACCAGTGTCTTTACAGTCATGCTGTAGCTTAAAACATACTTAAACCATGTCATGAAAATACATATATGTCTTTTTTCATGGTCTATGAGAAGTCAGTAGCAGGAAACATGTTCAATATATTTTTGATGGCATTTCTCCTGTGATTAGGATATTTTTATTTTCTCTGTAGACTCTGGTAATGTTACTGATAGTGTTAGGTACTTCTAGTCTCTAATCATGTTCTCTACTATGTATTTAGTCTTACAAAGTCAGTATTTTGTTAACGTTACAAATTAATTAGTTTTAGAAAACGGTATGGTATGATGAACTCCTGATAAACATTATTCTCTAATTATAATTTAATATAAAAGTGGATTATGTATGATATTATCTTGCCCCAGTTTGCTGTTTGCCAAATTAAATCAAGACTAACAACCTGCTTCCCTGGAATTTACTTCGTCTAGCTAGAGTATTTTCTAAATTGGATCACATTTTACATTTCTACAATATTTCCTTTTAAAATACTGGTTTCCACACAAGCAGACTTTATTTGGATATTGTATAGTGAAAACATATTATTATTTTCTTTCTTTTTCTCTCGGAAGAGGGGTTTTTTTTGCACGGGCCAAGTGCTGGGCAGGGAAGTTATTAAGTCATGGTCAAAAATTATTATTATTATTATTATTTATTCTTTTAGTTGGTACTATGGAAGAATCACAAGAGCAGATGCCGAAAGATTATTAGCAAATAAACCAGAAGGCGGTTTCCTCATACGGATCAGTGAATCGAGTCCTGGTGACTTTTCTTTATCTGTCAAGTAAGTGTTATTTTTATTATTTATGGCATCAGTTTATGATTTTCAGTGGGTCTTAATCATTGTAGTCTTAATGATGGAAATCTATCCTCTACATGGAATTGTAAGTACGCTAGTCAACAAATTTTTCTGTAAATCTATTGGGTGTTTATTAATGACTAGCTTTCCGCCCCGCGACTCCGCCCGCGTTATCAGGTTTTCCCGTGGGAAAGAAATATTTTCCTGCGGTAAAAAGTAGCCTATGTGTTATTCTGATGTATAAGCTATATTATTAGGTTTCATTAAGTCTGTCCAGTAGTTCCAGAGTTTAGCATGTACAAACATATAGATAAGTAGTAATTTTTCTCAAAACTTGTAGCACCTACAATCAGTTTTTTAAAAAACAAATTAATGTACAGACATGCCGATTCTTCAGTTTTATTATAGTTCAGATTTGTTTCAAATCAAAAAATCAATACAATTTGGTCAATATCTGACAAATAAAAAATAATCAAATTAATTATAATAATTATCTGGTTTAAATTTATAAAATGTGATTAAAAAAAAAACATTATAAGCTTATTGTAGGGGATGAATTATGTTCTATAAATATTGTTTCTCCTTATTGCAAATACCTTTTACTGGTTATAAAAAAGGCGATTATGGACCAGTAATATAAAAGTAAAGCATTATATATTTTTTACTTTTTTTTTTTTTTATTTCAGTATGTAAGGGCGCCACTATTAGGAAATTGAACTGAATTGAATTATTATTATATTGAATTATTATTATATACAATTATTAATTATCATCATGTTGTAATTTATATGAGTGGAATAAAGGCTATTATTATTATTATTATTATTATTATGTAAGTGACTAATATATTCCTCATAAAATCAATATTATCAGTTGGTGTTTGTTTTATATCAGCTTTGATGACTTTAATTTCATAGAAACATTTATGATATTGCTAAATTTAACATTACTCATTCTGTTTCAATGAAAAGAAGTTCGAGGAAGAATAATTTGTTTTTACTGGCTGCCCATCATCTCCACAAACTTCACATACATTACGACTACGACTAAATCTAATCATACATAATCAGCATTTTATTTCATAGCAGCCGGGCAATTTGGAAATACAAAAAATTGCTCCCGAATTTTGCTCCCTAAAGCACGATTTTACTTTTGCCACTGAGCCAACACCACAGAATACCAAATAGTAGTACCTCAACACGTAAATGCCAGTCTTTTGCTACAAGTGCGACATAGATCCCAGGGTTCAATTATTTATACTGGAAATTGTGGCAAAAGCCAAGGTTTGGTACAGAATATAACTGCGAAAATCTTCACACCTTCCACAACTCGCATAATATTCATTGCCCTCCACCACTGTGATGCTGCTAATGCATTCGTGACGTTCATAGACAGCACAATTCAATCGGATTCCCATAGAAACAGTCAAGTCGCGCTATTTAAAAGTGTACATTTAAAATAGGTGACGATAATGTAAGCTAATACACTCCAAATTCTGGTCGCAATTATGCTGTCTCCTAATGCCCCCATCGAAACAAGGTCGTCCCTTTGAAGAAAATCTTTTGCAGTAAGATCGGAAGTAAACAACAATCGCGTTATAACACCACCGTCCACAGAAAAGTCGAGACTTCGGGAGTGACAAGACATTTCTGTCAGACCCACATCCCGAACACACCTAATAGAGACTAATATAAAACACACGTCGTACGTAACAAATATTGTATTTTTATTGGTTTGTATTTTACTTGTAGATGCGAACATGTAACTAATGTTTCGTAAGGAAAAAAACTCCCAAGACATTACTTATTCTTTTGATCCAAAATTACTTCAAAGTTCGGAGTACAAAGTATTTTTTTGGATTAGACATCAATTTGTTAAGTCACTAGTACTGTAAAGAAGAATTCTCTGTTTAATGTGGATTTCCTCCACAAAGCCAAGAGTTGTATTATGCAATTCATGCATGACAAATTCTACGAGTAGCTGATGAGTCTGCAGGTAAGCAGTCATAGAAAAAATACTTTTGAACTCAAAATGTTACTGATTTCTCACTAAAAAGCTTTTCGCCTCTAACCAATAGATAAAGCTAATATTTTTTTAAACAGAACATATTAGTGGTGTTTATTCCAAGTCATACTTACCTAATTAAACTGAAATTTAAGTCTTCATATTTTTTGTTTCGTTAAGGACGGGAAATAAACGTATCGAGTTTTGAATAAATGATATCCGCAAATAAGAACATTGATATCTAATGCTATCAAATTAGGCGTCATTTTATTTAAAGCGTGATGTTTTCGCATGCACCAAGTGGTGCGATCATCGCGTCAAATTGATGTTTATTTAACATCTGTGAAATCAATCAGTCAACTTTTGACAATTTCCTGTCCCGTTGTCCGTGAGAGGACACTTCTCAAACCCTGACACTGGCAGAATTGTCAATAATGAATGACAGAAGCCATACATTATAAATATTCGACGTATGGAATTTAAGTTAGTGATAAATAGTGAGAATTAGCCCGATTATGTACAGAATCGGGGGCTAATTCTCACTATTTATAAACCGCACATGCGGTTGGACATTCGCACTACAAAATTCACCCCTACCGCTACGGAATACGGGCACTCTCAAGGTTTACCTGTCCAACAGCATATTGTGCTGGCTACTGTACTTTAACCTAATTTCCTATAGACGGCTCATTAAAAAAAAGAATGTGGGGTAGAAAATGTAAAACTACAAACAAATAATCTTACTATAGAACGCTTAGTTGAGATAAGTGTACTGGAAATAGAACAACAGATGTATACATTAGTTTTCAAGTAAACTCAATGTATAATGTATGTGCACAGTTACAGTCACATACATAAAACAACAGTAACTGTAAATTGTCAATAACATCCGAGATAACAGTTCAAAGTGTTAAAACCTCACGAAAATAAGTGTTTATGTGGGAATAATCTGTTGGTTCATTTTGATTATAGCATCTGCCTTTAGGAGTATTATTTACATTACATACAATTCCTTCAATACTTATTAATGGGTATTGTATTATGTATAATTTTATCTTCATCGTCATGATCATCATCAACTCATCCGAAAGATGAAATCTTGATTTAATTGTATAACTTGTTGATGAAGGACTTAGTACTCTAATCCAGCCAGCAGAAACCGTGCATGTACTTTTAGGGTCATACGAGTTTATCTAGCATCAATATTCAAGGAAGGTCATGGGCGCAAACTTGATTTAATTTGCATAAAATGGTAATTCAGTTTCACATTTTCTGGGGCTACATCAAAATATTTCCGACAATAACACGTATTTTAAAATTGTAATTACGTAGTCTATTCTAAAGTAAAAAAAAATGTATCCAATGTAATTGATTACTCTCACTGAAAAGATGTGCTCGACAAAAACTTGATCTTTCTAATTAGAAAAAGAATCTTTCGGTCCCTTGTACGAATCTATATGAGCTGAAAATTTATCACCGCAGGAGTTTTACCGTCGTGTTAAGTCGAAAATATAGAAATAGTAACTACGTAATGAGTAATTAAATTATAAATTTGAATAGCACATTACTGAGCAAATGGCCCTTAGTTAAAAAAGACACCTGCTTGGAGATTAGTTTACTTTTTCATTAGAATATTACAGAAACAAAAAACATTCTATTGGCCTTTAAATTGATACAGAATAAAAAGTCCTTCCGCTTCGCGCCTCCGACTCTGACTCATGCACGAACTCTTAGTTTATTTTGTCGTGTCTTCGTATGTATTAGTCATGTATTGATCTCTGCAATTTGCGTAAGTTTTAGCTCATGGACACTCATGTTGAGTATTAGAAATGTCTCACTCGAATGTAGGTTTTTAAGTAATAATCGACTTACAGCATCTTAGTTCGTGGAGAATTTTTAATTTATCGAAAAGCAATTCGATGAGAAGCGCTTGACTTCACTTCACAACCATTGTGTCGCATTCCTCCGGTCCACTTTAGCCCTGCAAAGCGTTTTGAGTCGGGCTTTCAGAGAGCTACCGTGATCGACCACTTCTGAGAGCTTGTTTATTTATTAGCTTACTTCTTCCTTTAATAAAAAAATCTGAGGCTGACTGACTTCCAAAATCCAATAAACGATACTATAGCATTAAAATTTGTACTTATCAATCTCTCATCAGAATTCAGTGACACAAAGTTTGTCGTTCTCAATTTCACCTGTCAGTTTGAGATGAACGATAAATTCACGTGTACTTGCGGGATTAGAAATTGGCTGTTATCGACCTTATAACCTTGTGCTATTCGGTTCCATGAAACTTTAATATTACATTACTTATGGGTTAGTTACGCTCTTCGACTCACAAACCAGTTATATTTGTCAAATGTATGAATCAGCCGCGTGGAGACTGTACTGAACCTGTTTATCGATACCACTTATGCATATTAGGTACTAACTAAAGTGGGTTTGAATTCTTAGTTTCAAATAAAACTGGGATTTCAAAACTACTTTTCGTCCGAACTACTCCGAACTTATTTGTTTACTAAATTGAAAAAATAAACCTTCAGAATAAAATTATTATATATTTTAAATTTACGAATAATCTAAAATCACTTTCCCGAGATAATTTTAAAAACATCTGTGAGATGAACTCTGTTCATTAGGGTGTCATTTTTCGGTAAATTAAATGTCATTCGTAATCTTATCACGACTCACGCTATCGCCGTTGGCGCACGACTTTCGTCCCTAACGACATAAACAAGACTTAATAAAATGATTAACAGAAATTCTCCCTTCATTATTTTAATTAGTACACAACACAGTAGGACCTCTAAGGACAGTGCACCTACTACTAATAGGAATATGCATTAAGTTTACATCGAATAATATGCTTGCTTTGATAAGTGTACCAAATTAAAAAGTTATAAATAAATAAATATGTACTTTTTAAATTAAGTGACGAAACCAATCGAAAGGGATACAGATGAAATTATTGTTCTATTCTATTCTTATAAAGTTCAATCGTTTTATTTAAATTCCTAAATTAAAATCTAATTACGACACACTAGTTTAGATATTGTATATGTACCTAATCTATCTAGAGTAAATGTGTATAGAACCGTATTGCCTCCCCTGACTAATCCAATATTTTTGCCGTAATTGCTCCATTATGAAAATTAATACTGGCAGGTAAATTTAGAATAGCTCCTGATTATTATCGAGTTGGTTACCAGCAGTAAACTGAATTTGATAATATGAAATTTGAAAATAAACTGTTGAAATAGGTACATTATTATGGACGCGAATTCGATGAATTAAATGTTCAAACCGTTCTAAAACATATAGGTAGGTATTTATTCTTAATTTAGACAACAATCTTATGAAAACTAATTTTGTAAGTGTATTGAAATTTGAGAATTTTTGCTTTTTATACGCGGTGCAGATTCGATCTCCACCACGTAGTGTTTGTTTTCAATATTCAAATTCAAACAAGTAGACTTTATGGTGAAAAAGAAAGGCGACTAGTCGATTAAGGCCTGATCACCCTTATTGAGGGTAGTGTAGGATCAAATATGTTTGGAACATAAATAAATAAATATATGGGGACATCTCGCACACGGCCATCTGATCTCCAACTAGGCAGAGCCTGTACTATGAGTTTCAGAGAGCTGATACCTATACATACATAATATCTAAGTATACATCATGTGGCAAACACGAGTGCTTGTCACACGAATGTTTGCCCTTGGCGGGATTCGAACCCGTGACCCTGTGCTTCGAAGGCAGACGTATTAACAATACGGGGCTGTCAAATATGTAAGCTGATCACGAGTAAACTTATTTATTCTGCTATTTATAAATAGAGTTGGTCTCTATGGTAGGTCTAGTCCAGATCTGGAAGTACCATGTATCGCAACAATCGCTTGTTCAGTACAATGTTCACAGGCACAGGCCACAATGATTATTGTTTCGGTATGTACGTGCCTCTAGTCTACTCATTACATTACCTTTCCTTTTAAACCAAACAGACGGTTTTGTTAAGTTTCTCCAAGATAATTGAAGATGCTGTTGATTATCTTGGAATTTAAACGTTCGTTAGCCCATTCTGAGAATAACGTGTATGTTAATGTTACACTAGTGTGTGTGTAGTCTTATTTAGGAAGAGTACTGTCTAAATAACACAAATGTCTGTTGACTACCAATATCAGGGCATGTATTATTTATTTTACTTAATTTATGTTTGATGTGGAACGACTAGAATAATTTTTTACCCTAGTTTTGTTTGATAATTACTTCAAACTGCTTATTCCAATTTATGTGTATTCCTTCCTGAAATTTTAAGTTTATTTTTCATAAGTGTGAGACGAGAGACAGCCTTGGTTTGAGAAAAAATTTGGAATCATACTAATATTATAAAGAGGCAAGATTTGTATTTTTGTGTGTATGTTTGTAATGAATAAACTCAAAAACTACTGAACCGCTTTCAAAAATTCTTTCACCATTAGAAAGCTACATTCACCCTAAGTAACATAGGCTACCTTTTACCGCGGGAAAATGCCTCATTCCCACGGGAAAACTGTTAACGCGGGCGGAGCCGCGGCGGAAAGCTAGTCATTAATAAAATTTAACGTTGAAAAGTGATTTGTATAATATTATTTCGAATAAAACATTGAATTTTGTGCATTTGTAAATAATTCATATATTGTCTTACCCCTTACGTATATTGTCTGTTTTCGTTCAAATTTTATTTCTGAAAGACAGAAAATACCTTTCTTCAGTGTAATAATGAAATTCTAACCTGAATAAAGCTATGTATTTATCGATAAGGTACTCGGCTGCCCGACACCCGGTAGCGGTACGGTCGGACCGCAAATTAATGGAAAGGTCGAATTCGAACTAGCAATTAATAGTTTGGTTGTGTCTTGCGATCAATTTACTTAGCTACACTACTGGCACAGTGCTACTACTATAAAATTTAATAATCTCCTTAGATATATCTCCATCCTCTTGCGATGCTTCTATTTCTTGTAAAAATAAATAGTTTTTTTTTGTCTATACTAATACTCTGTGCCAGTGTTAAATGAAGAAAATAAATCGTTATTTTTTTATTATCTAATTGTACGAAAGGGGTTGCCTGGTAGAAATTGCTACCTTAGCAATAAGGCCGCCTTTTGTACACCTGTGGTGTCGTTGTAATTATGTTTTGTTGTATTCTCTTGTGTGCAATAAAGTATGTACATAATATATTGTATTCCATCAGCGAACAGTAAAAAAACTTAACTAGACAAACTACAAAGTAGAAAGAAACGCGAGTTTTGTTACTTATTAGAGCATTTGTGTTATCGCGTTGTTGTAAAGAATCTAAATATTAGGTAACGAGATGTAGGTCATGTCACAGGCCGCAGCGGCCTAGCATCTAGCATCTTTTCTCACGCCCTTCCGTCCTTGCGAGACCACTATTCTAAACAGTTTTCCCACTGCTATGTACTTGCCAATTTTACTGCAAACTATACTGTGTTTGTTAAACAAACGGCAACTTTTAAATACGTAAGATTTAAAATTACTCAGATTTTCTAAGTTGTTATTTGACTTGATCAATGTTTTCCTTACTATGCTCATTTCGTTACTATCATTTGCTAGAGACGATTTATGCGAAATCATCGAAGATAAATGCTAATTAATAAAGTTATATGTATAGGCCAAATTCTACACTAACAAGGCTAGTAACTTTTCCGCAGATTTCTTATTCCCATAGTAAACGGTTTTACATGGTTTTACATGTAGACCCAAATCAGGAAATTGTTTTATTCTGCAACTGTTGACTACATGACAGCTGATAGAAGCAAATACCAAGCATTTTCAGTCACGCCTCTTTCCCGGAGGGGTAGGCATAGACCACTTCCTTCCACTTGCTAGGATCCAGACACACTTCTTTCGCTTCATCCACATTCATTAATCTCCTCATGCATGCTCGTCGGTTTAGAGTACTCCTGACCCGACCTTTTGTCAGAACGTCCCCGATTTGATTTTGGGACGTTCGTCTTGGTAATAATTACTTAACTATCTTTCACCAGATGTCCAGACGGCGTGCAGCATTTCAAAGTACTGAGGGACGCGTCGAGCAAGTTCTTCCTCTGGGTGGTGAAGTTCAACTCTTTGAATGAGCTGGTGGACTACCACCGCACTGCCTCTGTCAGCCGCCTGCAGGATGTGAAGCTCAGGGATGTGGTGCCGGAAGAGGTAAGGCCGATTTACAAATCATACTTTATCATACTAATATTATAAAGATGAAAGATTTGTATTTGTGTGTGTGTGTGTGTGTGTGTGTGTGTGTGTGTGTGTGTTTGTAATGAATAAACACAAAAACTACTAAACCGATTTCAAAATTTTTTTCACGATTAGAAAGCTACATTCATCCTGGGTAACATAGGCTACCTTTTATCGCGGGAAAATGCCTCATTCCCACGAGAAAAACTGTTAACGAGGGCGGAGTCGCGGCGGAAAGTTAGTAGGGAATATGTACGTTTTCTTTATTGTTTTAAACGTTATTACAAAAAGAAAAACATCCAATATAAATAAACCATTAAGCAAAAATGTTTTTTATTAAACTCACAATTTTTTTCGGGCGATTTGAATGCGGCCATTTGGCGGGATTGGTGTGACGTCAGTGCGCACACGTCAGATGATACACGAGTTCGATGTTAGTTAGACGATAGGGAATTCTATTGCCTAAAAATCCTAAATTCATGTTAGTTGAATATGTTGGTTTGTCGCTTTCGTTCGCGTTCGTCGTCTTCCTTAGTTCCTTTTTTTGGTCGTCCTTTGTTACGAGATCATAAATATGGAATATTATGGTAATCGTATTTTAAGTCTCACTATGTATCCGTGGTCACAAACATGCTTCAAAATGTAATTTCTTTGGTAGATTCTTAATAAAGAACGGCAAGATCACACGTTATGTATAATTTAATATTTTACTTAACTACAAGCTTTATGTAGAAAACATTACCAAGAATCAATAAACCTTTAAAGCAAGAAAGTAGATAATTTTATAGTGAGATGATTTTTCTAATATAAAAAAATGATGGTTTTTTTAGCACATAACTAATTTAATAATATTATAAGTACGTAGATGAAAAATGTTTGGTTTAGCTAGAGTCACGCGTGGGATATTTATTTTGTAACAGGACTTTCCGTTTAGAGTCGAGAAACTCTACAACAGTTTATTCTGTGCGTGATTTCCCGATTTGCTCCATATAAGGACATAAGGATACATTTTATATTACCGTCATCATCAAACCACAAACTATTACAAGTCAAAAAAAAAGGAAAAATTATGAAATGTCTTTAAAGGTTAATAAAGTGTCTTGTAAATTAAACCACAAGAGCCTCATAATAACATACACTTATTAGCAACCTTCTTACATAAACATGAAGCTGAAACTCAATTGATATACAATAACAACCCCTTAGTTATTAATATTAAAGTAACCTCTGATGCAAATGAAGTGGCTGTATCAAGTTGGGCCTTGGTCTCGTGTTAGCTTGTTTACGCACCGTCATGACGTGTAATGAATCCACCGACGCGGTTCTGCCTGTTTGGGCTAAGTTTCAGGGACCAACTTTATTTTGTTACTCTGTTATTACGTTTGAAACTTGTTATTTATGAATTCGAGAGCGATGGAATAAAAAGTAGTCTAGTCTATTTATTCATAATATTTGTTTCCTGTTGTGTAGTTTGCTTCATTGTCACAGTAAAATCGATGGAAAAATATATGAAGATATATCTTTAAATAAATTTTTGTTTTTCATTTAGTTACTGACAAATTAATTTTAATTATTGGTGAAGTCTCATATTCGTGCCCAGAATTAGAAAATATGAATAGAAAATAGGGATGGAGAAAAACTAGAGGAAAACTAGAGTCGTAAGTCGTAAGCCCTGCAAATACTGTCGAAGGTCCTATTTGCTATGTAACCAGAGAGTGCGGGCCGCCATTAGGTTATTTTCGTTGGTCTATCAGGGTCACGGCATCGCTCGCCCGGTTTCCATCCAATACAACTGGATCGTTATTTAGGTTATTATAATTTGTGTTATACAGATTTATTGGATGACGACACAATAATGTTGTCTGACCTGAAATCTCCTTTTGTTCATGTCTCGTTTGAAAAATAACACTTAGCTGCTTCTTGAACTTCTACGAATTCCAGTTCTTTTTATTATGAATCTTACTTTTACCTGTAAAAATATTTTCAAGATATTTATAATTTATTTATTGTAATCATGTACAATGTTAAATTTAAAATACTTCATTTATGGTATAATTATATTGTACTCTCACATACTCACATAATGTTTTAGTTTGATCAGTTCGAAAATAGTAGTAAAATGTTTATTTATGATATGATCTCTATTTATTGCTTTTGTACGGTTAGTGTTTTCACCTCATATAACTAACTAATCCCAATATTTAATACAAAGTCCTTCAATTTCTGTTAGAATCAAAATCAATCTAATCTAACCTAATACCTAAATCATCTTAAAAGTGCTAGTTTGTTATAGTAATGTAATGTGATATCAAAGCTTTTTTATAACATGACATGTGTCATTAGGTTTTTTCTTTATGAAGTTGTAGCAATATTGTTTACAATAATAGGTATACACCGGTCAGTGTCCCTCTTAGTCATAATAATATTTCAATTAATTACTAGCTTTAATGTCAAGCAGATATTTGCTTATTTAATTAACGTCGTTATTCTGCTCACCCATTTATATCGCCTAGAACATTTTATGACGCAATCAACTCGTTTTATAGGAGCTTATTTATGACTAAGAGAATTACTATTTGGTTAGTTGAATGTTGCCTTGATTGGGTGCTTTCTTATGTCCTAATATTTACTGTCTTAAAAGTGATGTAAATATAATATTATCTTTTGTAAAAGTGATGTAATTAGGTATTATCCTTGAAATTTGAAACGAATACTAGTAGTATTAGTTGTTGATATTAGGCCTAAATAATTCTGGCTGTAATCTAAACTAATATTTTAAAGAGGAAGGATTTGATTGTTTGTTTGTTTGTTTGTTTGCTTGCATTGAATGGGCTCAGAAACTACTGAACCGATTTCAAAAATTCTTTCACTGTTGGGAATCTACTTTATCCCCGGGTCGTCATTAACAGCTCATACATATCCCCACCGAGGGGCTCGAGCCTACCCTGAAATCAGGATGAATAGGCCATAGTCGACCACGCTGGCTCAGTGCAGGTTGGTCCACTTGTGTCGACTCCTTTAGCCTTACGTGTTTAGAACCTTTCGTGTTTAGAACTTTAGGATTTAAACACGAAAATACAATTAACCAATTGGGACGTTCCACGTGCAAGGTACCTTGTGGTGGGTTTTAGTATCAAGATAATCTTTTTGTTTTTGAATAGCTTATTAGTTGCTGATTACAGGGATATACGTAAGTCAATACCGACCATAAGGTACCTTTGCACGTGGAACGTCACAATTTAGAAGCAAACTACAGTTGACATGGCACTGACTAGAATTGTGTATTTCCTTACAGATGTTGGTCCAGGCGCTGTACGACTTTACACCCCAGGAGCCGGGGGAACTGGAGTTCCGGCGTGGTGACGTCATCACCGTCACCGACCGCTCCGATCAACATTGGTGGCAGGTAAATAACTCATCTTTTATTACACTCTTACAAGGAAAATGTCGTGAAAAAACCTGTAAAAACGGGAAATTTTTTCAAAGGTTTTGTGTGAAGGATAATTCAATTCAATAAGCAGAACCTTCCTTTTTCCTGTCCTTTGATTTTATGAACTTAATGCAATCCTGTTCTATATTTCTGGTTTAAGCGAAATCCTTCATTTTCGCTTCGATTTAAAAATAGATTAAGCTGGCTGGCGGGCTATTTTTTCCAGTAGAAAACAAATATTTCCCGATGGTAAAAAGCAGCCTATTATTATGACATACTTACTATATGATGCCATAATATATATTAATTACCCTGCAATTGCTTAATGTTGAACTCCCTTAAAATTGTAATCCGTTTCGCATTTATTAGACTGGTATATCCAGATATAGATATACAGTGCCAGAACAGTCGTGTGTAAATATTGTACAATGACAAAGGTTGTTCGTATAATAGGATTATCAGTCAGCCTTCGGAAAGTAAACAAACCAGTAGAAATGTAGTAGTTATCGCTAACAGCGTCCCGGCGAGCTATTGACTCTCCCTTACGACAGGGCGCGGCCTAATCGCTCCGACGCTCCTATTAAGTAAATTGGTTACTGGAAGCAATTTACGTCTTCTTATACTTTTAATGCTATCATCCGTAACATAATAGCGTCATTCGTACAACCACTAATCAAATAGTTTTAGGTTTTGTAGGCAGGCGGTTCGCTCGGCTATCTACAAAACAAGGCTTGACGTAGCTGCCTAAAAAATAAAAAGATATTCGGGACAAATACGAGGCCTAGGTGCCCCTGTCATGTTGTGGCCAGCTATCTACTGTTTTTGTTTATAATGATTTTCTTTTCACTGTTTTTAACGACGTACATGATTTTTCGACACGTACATTATGTACCGTCTGACGTACACTTTGTAATAAATTATTTGCGAAGTTAAGTGGTGGTGGGTGCAGTTGCAGAGTATTACATAGTCTTTTCCGGAGTAGATACCTAATTTTGAATCAGGCTGTACCGAAGCTGTTATTATTGTTAGTTAAAAATATGGATACCTGGTCAGACAATAAAATATTATTATACTTCTACAGCCTATAACAGTCCACAATTCGACTGAGGCCTCTCCCTAGGAAGGGAGGGGTGTTACCATAATCCCTACGCTCTAGGCAGGCGGGTAGCAGCAGATCACAGTTGTTATTGACAGATAACATAATTAAACGCAGATGCTCATTTCCTGAATATTTGCCTTTAGTCGCCTCCTACGAAACCCACAGAAGCTTGAAACCACACGGCTGTATAGTCAAGAAGAGTTACGAAATTATTTAATTTTTATTGACCTTAGCTTGTTTCGCAAAACCGACTGACTGACGTCATAAACTGTTTTAAGAAAGGCTAGGTATAATTAATAAAGAAATTTGAGTTTGGTGCAAAGTCCAAAGTGTTCAGCTTGATCTTCTGGGGTAGCATAGGATTTTGCGCATGACAAGACATAATTAAGTTTGTCGTGCGTATGATCTTATCCCATTGGATGAAATTTCAATATGGCAGGCATTCTTCTTTTGTGGATGTCATATCATATTGCCTTAGAATAAAAAGAAACCTGTATTATGTAGGTGCTGCAATTGCAATTATCCATGACGTAATAATTATAAGATACAGTAAAAAACGTACTTATTAAGGAAAATGAGAACATACTTTTTATTACTATCTACTGGTAAAACCATTTGACGTATTACATAAGGAAAACATAATATTTGAGATATTATAATGTTGTGTACTTACACCACTAATTGTATTTTTTCGTGTTATCTCCGTGATTGAATATAAACACGTAAATATAAATATCCTATTTAATGGCATTAGTTGATTTTACTGGTAAATACATAGCTTAATTTACTAGTCCCATCATAATCACTACATAGTATAAAATAAAGTCGCTTTCTCCGTCCCTATGTCCCTATGTCCCTATGTCCCTATGTCCCTTTGTACGCTTAAATCTTTAAAACTACGCAACGGATTTTGATGCGGTTTTTTTTAATAGATAGAGTGATTCAAGAGGAAGGTTTATATGTATAATACATGCATAATATACTGAAGGATAACCCACAATAACCATTTTCCCGTGCGGAGCCGGGGCGGGTCGCTAGTATGTGAATATAATAATTAACTGTGGAATACACGACCTAAATTATTTAATAGAGTACTATTTCCTGAAGAGACATCTCATTTCCTGTTCACCCTGGCACCAACTTTGATGATAACAATATTTTATATAACACTAGCTTTCCGTCGCGACTCCGCCCGCGTTAACAGTTTTTACGGGAATGAGGCATTTTCCCGCGGTAAAAGGTAGCCTATGTTACTCAGGGTGAATGTAGCTTTCTAATGATGAAATCGTTTCAGTAGTTTTTCAGTTTATTCATTACAAACACACACACACACACACACAAAAATACAAATCTTTCCTCTTTATAATATTAGTATGATAATCCAGTGTGACGGTTATAGTTATATTTTGTGCTGAAACTAGAATAAAATTTTGAAACTTTCGTTGTTCTCATGTTGTGTGATCATCAAGTCCAGTGAAGCTTGATACGCCGATTTTGAGATTCATGTATCCTGCCATTTGAATATAAGATGACTAACAAAATATACAGTAACTGACACAAACATGACAGAATTCTCCCCTTAGCGTGAAGTGCTATAAACACGAGTCCACATTAACTGTCAAAATACTGTTTGATAGCCGCCATGCTAAAATTCCTACTAAAGGATGATAGTATAGACGTGACAACTATATCTTGTCATGTATGAAACCTCACGCTAGCCCGGTTGTTAGGATGAGTCATACCCTTGGTCCAAGAAAACAAGGTCTTACAATTAGACCACGTGACTGACACAAGCCTACGTCATTTTGCGCTATTCATCCTTGTCTATTACAGGCATTCGACAAGGATGAATAGGCAAAATGACGTAGAAATGACGTATTCTCGTGGAATCCAAAACCGAACTCGGACAAGACTCTACTCCGACAAGACTCTACTCCGACAAGACACTACTACGACAAAACATAAAACCTAACCTAACCTAATCTACCGAACTTGTCGGATGTCGGAGTAGTGTCTTGTCGGAGTAGAGTCTTGTCGGAGTTCGGTCCTTAAACCATTCTCGTGTCAGTCACGTGGTCTAATTGTAAGACCTTGTTTACTTGGACCATGGTCATACCGTAATTTTATATTCAAAATTGATGTTTGTTTTCCAGGGGGAGATAGCGCACCGCCGCGGCCTGTTTCCCGCGTCGTACGTCACGGCCTACCACTCATAGTGGCAGCGCTCCCTTGCCTCTCCCCTGAATGTTCTGTGTGCCGCCGTCTTATTTCCAACGCGCGCCAGGCAAGGCTCCACAGGTACGCAATGCACCATAAAAGCGCAATGAACGCTAAACCGAAGCGCAATGCAATAAAATATCTGTTATTTTGAGTATGATGTATTAGTAACGTTTTGCGTGATAGCTTGCTGAGGAAACGTTATAGTTTTCTTTGCACCGTGTATGAAAGTCGGTCGAAGCCTTGTCCGGTTGCGTTTTCTTGTATCTTTGAGTATATGGTGCTTCATGTCCTACTACAGTTTGATTAGGCGAGTACTATTTAATAAAACAATAATTTGCAATAATTTTGTAATCGTAATCGCTAGCTTACTTGGTAAACGTACGCAACTGCCTTGCTTTCTGCAATGCAGAGAATATATCGTTTGGTAGTACAAATTATTGTTCGTAATTAATCATCATTGGATCATTCATTAATTCTTCAGTTTGTTTTCCGACGAATTTATATCATTTATAATAATAATTGTATTGTGACAATTCGCAGGACGTAGTCTGTCCTCAATTACGTGCCAGATTGTAATTTGTAGGTTTTGTTTTTTGGAATATAATATGTTTAGTAATATAATGGTAACAGGGATCAATTAAGTTGCTCCCGGTCCCTCTGCAGTATAGATTTTTTTTATTAATGTGATTTATTAATGTATGACCATTTATTTATCCTTTATTAGTGTATAATGCTCATTTTAAAATATTTACCATTTACATGTAGTTAGGAAAATAGTTTTAAGTTAAATTTACTATGAATCGGTTTTTATTTTCAATTATTTAGATATTCATTATAACGAACACGTACGATACTAAGTGTAATGGCAACCCCATACAAATTGTGTGGATCCAACTAGTCCAACAAAGATAGATTTTACGAATTATATTATGTACAGCAAAAAATACCATACTTTTTACTAGAATCAATGATTACTTGCAAATTTTCTTTATCGGAGCATATTTATATTATCAATTGATTTGAGCGTAAAATAACATTAAACATATAGAAATTGTAGTTAGATCTCAACCTTGTAATTTCGATATTTCGTCGTCCTAAACTCGTCCTTCGGAAGCATCTTCTAAGCGTCTATTCAATCAATACATACCAAATGACAGGAAAACCAATAATAAAAATAATTATGGAAGTTATATCGTCTGTTTATAGAATTTTGGTGTCGGTATTTTGTAACAAAATAAGTCATATCACTTATCTTCTTTGGGCTAGCTGGCATACCACTTGGATGCAAAATAAAATGGAGTTCTAATTAGTGCGCACAATGTATGCCGCGTTGTTAGTTTTTATAAAATGGACGTACCTATACTGAAGATTTTTATAATATATTTAAAATGTAATTATTACATACTAGTAACAGTGCTTCTATCGCTTTTGATGTATTAATTTTGAAATTTATTTGTTACCGGTCTTTAGTGTTTTACCAATTAATAAGGAATAACCGACTTGTCTAAAGTGTTTAACGTAAAATAATAATTCAGGTTTGAAATTAAGACGACTTAGACCTTAGAGGTCTATAGTAGCTATTCAAGTTGTAATGATCGTGTTTCGGGCTATTCTATACGTATATTTGTAGTCGCTAACTGTTGAAACACCTCAGAGTATAAATTAGGTAGATAGGTTACTCTAAATGACACCAAAACGTAGCGGTTATTCGTCAATACTGATGTTACTGATGTAGACGTGAATGTTGTCGTTCGTAGCCCGTGAAGCGATATTATACATTTATTATCATTGGCAATTACGTGTCATTGTACTTAGTTAGCGTTTAACAATTAGTCAAGAAATTAATAAAATTTTGAGTGCTCGTTGATCCAATGTAGATATTTATTTTTGTTATTGTAATGTACCCGAAATTGCTATATTTATGGAACCATTCTTGATAAAATAATAATCGAGTTTTGGAGGAATTCTGATCATTAGACGTAAGGTCGACATCGCATTGAAAGATTTGCTCTGTATTTTTTATGTTATCGTGTAAGAAGTGTAAGAATATCCCTTTCAAAGCATTTAAAGTGTGTGTATTAGAGAATAAGTTCGATGGCTCTGCGCCCTCGCTCTATCGGATATGTAAACAAACACATTATGTCCATACATAGTGCTTCTCGCTCTAGTGACAAGTGCATGAAGGCAGGTTTTAAGAAAACGGAAGTGCTATAATCTATAATAATCAAAATATTTAAATAATTAAGTTATGATTCTCCAATATTGTGGAAGATGTATAATATTTTTTACTAATAAATTTAATATTGTAAGTCGAGTGTTTTATTTGTAAAACCTTTGTAATTGTTCTGGTTATAAAAAATATAATTTTATGTTGTGTTGATGAGTCATAAAGTCTTATTTACGTTACGACGGGGCTACAACGTGGCTAGATAATTTCCAAACTATCTTACTATAAAATTTGATTATCAATTATGTGACCTACAGCACTGTTGCATGTTGCAGCCTCGGCGCGTAAATGAGACTAATTAAAATAAAAAGATTTTTTTTTAATTGACCTATGCTTGTGTCGAAAAGGTACGACCAATCAAGCTTCATCGGACTTGCGGGGGAGCGGAAGACTCTACCCCAAAAAAAGTCATACCAACGCGTCTAGGGGCGGCTCAAGGGAGCCTCTGACCACGGCCTAGCGCGTTGATATTGAAAAACATCGTGAAGGAGACGACGCCTGAGTGGCTCCGTCTCTGAGTTTTAATTTTGATTATGGTTCTGGCCGCGCCCCCGCCGGCGGGTGCGGGCCTTGTTACCTGAAGGGTAATTATTACCTGAAGGGTATTACCAGAAGGGCATTCTGTTAGGTGTAATCTAAAATTCTTTGGCTGCTTTAACTGCATCAGTGATTTCGTCATGTTCGGAAAGGATATGTTTAGGACGGCAGCGGCGGAACCGCGTCGTGGGGTGCGGGAAATAGCCCGTACACTTAACAACATACGGATTGGGATGGGAAGGGCCTTCATCAAAGTAGCTTTTGGATGCTTCCTTCATGAAGCCACTAACGGAAAGGAGTTATAAAAAGAAAATTGTTCAACAGTCAATAATTTATTTAAGAACACTATCACGATATTTAAAATCACAATTATTAAACGCCTACTCTAAACAGTCGGTCAGTTTTACTTATTATAATTTATAACACAACGTATTGATGTACAAATGATATAAACATTTTAATCATGAAGCAAGTAAAATTAAACACATATTTTATGTAGATTAAAATAAGGAAGTTAGCACCAATTTTATCAACAAACAAAAAGTAAAATTAAAAACGCAATCCAATAATAATAATTCTAATTCAAGATGATTGTTCAGAAGGTTTAATATAGGTATTATATAAATAGGAACGGTTTTAACTTAAATTGAAAGTTTAGTGATATAAAATAATTATTATAAATTAAGGACCCCAAAAGGTATCAAAAGGTTTATACAAAACTATTAAGGTCGAGGTTGTTGCAAAAAGTTAGTTAACTTATCTTAAAATATATAGACTAATTAATTAATTAAAAGAAAATAACAAACACAAATAATATGCAACACAAAACAAGTATAACATTTGCTTGCACTAAGTGCATCAAGTGCTTTGAGCTACATATGTAAGTAAGTATACATTACATTTTGACTTTATTGTAATGAAATGAATGATGATATTCGTTACTTCTGCTCTAAACTCTAAAATAGTTAGCGGCAAACAACTTGAATAGAGCGTGTCGATGGCCAAGTAGCTAGGACCGTTGACTTCCATTCGGAAGTTCACGGGTTCGAACCTCGGCACGTACTAATGTGTTTTCGATTTTCGAATTCATATGTACGTTTATTCGACGCTCTTACAGTGCAGGAAAACATCGTGAGGAAACCTGCACACACCTGTAAAGTAATTCAGAGGTTGTTTGTTAAGTTGACCAACCCCCACTTGGCCAGCGTGGTCGACTAAGGCCTGTTCACCCTTATTGCAGGGTAGGCTCGAGCCCCTCGGTGGGGACGTATATGAGCTGATGGATGTCACTCTGTGGTTCACACACTCAGCGCACATGAAAAGTTCATAGTAAATTTTTTCTTCTTTCCTCGCTCTTTACTCACCCCCGCTCAATGTTTGCCGATATCTATAGCCTTTACAGACGACCATGTTGTCGCAGAAATATTGTGACGCCCGTCTGTGCGAGTTTCGACTTTTCGCCTAAATCTACAACTAATTTGTGTAACTGATTCTAAACACGTATTATTTAGTTTATGAGCCTTTAGTACTTCATTCATAAGCCTTTGAAAATGATTCCTTTTCTTTTCGATTATAAAATAGTATGTACATGTTGTTCATTTTGTTCTGTACTTGTTCCCTTATTCATACAACTCAATACGACAAAGGGCTCTCCTCTCTACTTATTATTTATTTTATTTTTCCAGGTCGCATGCGTAGTTAAATGTTGTGTTTATGATTGATTACAAAAGACGATTTACGACGACGACTCTTAAATTCTGAGATAAAACGCCCATGTCATATTTTTTTAACACAAGTAGGTAATTAAGAAATTTTATCTAAATGTCTTTTGAAGTTAGAATAGATTTTGTATTCACCGTTAGTTTAAAATTATGATCTAAAAAATATAGTAAACAAATCAAGGATCTTATATTAGTACCGTACCTACTAGTAAGTACTTATAAGATTCTTGAAGCATAAATAAATACAGTCAGTTAAGTGACACGACAACTTTAGGTTTAATTTAATCGGAAGAGTACATAAGTAAAAGTAAGTTTAAACTACTTTAATCTTTGGTTTTTTTCTTTTACTCGATCGACAAGACTTACTTCTTTCAGAAGTTTTAAACAGTATTTTAAAAAATATACGGTCCGTTGTGGTAGCGTTCCACGGAGGTGTCTCTTACGTGACGCTGTTGTACGGTCAGTTGCAGGGATAATTTGCCCCCTTTTCTTAGTTGAAGCTACTGAGGAGGGGTCTGTTATGTGCAGACTTCTAATAATGATAGATAGACGATTTATTGGTGAACTTACGTGTCACGTAATCGACAGAAGTTTTTTCCGTGGAATGCGCCTATGTCCAATTTTGGAGAATAAAAATATCTGCCATTGACACGCTAAGAAGTAGAACTTAAGGGCTTCCGCTGCGTTGCGCTGGAGGGCACGCGCCGCGCCACGAGCCTATTTGTTGCTTCATCGACGGTTACATTATCGATTGTCTTCTAACCTTTCTTTTGTAATTATCTATGGATAGCAACACGCGCGATCACGGCGAGTGGGCCGGCGCGACGCAGCGGACATCCTAAGGGTTGTAGAAACTCAGGTAAGTTAGGTTGATGCCCTTAGGTACCCCACTTCACTAAAAGGTCTTCCCACCCAGAGCCAGCATGATGTTCTCGAAGGCTATCCAGTTGATGAGAGCCCAGGGTCCAAGCCGCATCCACAATGGTAAGAAGCCTTTGTATAAAGACAGTATTCCTTCGTTTTTGACCGATTGTTGAAAGCAGTCGATCATGCCGCGGTAGAGCTTGCCTCTGAAAATAGGAAAAAGTTACCGTTAGACATGTTTGTGTGGTGTCAACTTGACAACAATACAATGTCATACTTATCAAAGGTATTTAGGTAGTTGGTAGGTAGGTACCTATATTTTTAAGGAAGTTTTTCATTTCGAAGAATTAACCATAACCACCCAAAAGCAAAAATAGGTGCCTAATTAGGTGTCACGAGAACACGATCACAAGTATCTCAAAATAGGCGAAAAAAATATATACAAGGTGAAAACGGCGGCTAACTAAAGGAACATACTCAGACAATAGATCTGAACAACTTTCCAAATGAAACTTTTCACGGAAACGAAAAAATATATGTGTTATATATTTCTCCGTACAAATTGTCCGATTTTAATGACTATTATGTATGGGACTGTCGAATTTTTTGTTAAAGTTGCCTAAAGTCGTTGACTTAGCTAGCATGTCCTTTACTAAGCCGCCACTTACTGAAAAAAATATATGTCTATCTACTAATTATTTGTCTTTTCTGATAATATTTTGCAGAAAATTATATAAAGATATTACATTCAAAATGTTTGCAACCAACAAACAGTTTTCAGTCTCCCAATACAAGTATAGATAAGGTAGGTTGATAAGTACAAAGCTGGCTTACTGTATTGAAGCGAAAGCAAAAGCTAGTCAACGCGGCTGCGCGCCGCGACTTTGACCCCATTCCTATGACCCCGACCGCGGGATTACGTCTCTTCACATCTACACCTATATCTAGCCATTTTACTTACTCACAAGTCACAGCTGATCTAAATAGCATACCCTACCAAAACATTGGACGGTTTCGTATGGAGTACGACGTGGTTGCTACATACGACGGGAATATCGATTTTGCTGTCTACAATCACATTACTGACTGTTCGTTGTGTCGACACACAAGGTTGAACGTGGGCAGTTCAGAGTAATAAAACATTTGTATACTCGTATTATAGAACTTGCTATGAAAAACAGCTAGTTGAGGCGTATAATAAGGAAAGTAGATAAGTACAATTATACTTTTTCACGAAATTTAATTTTAGCACAATGCTCGAAATGTTATCCTCAGAAATTCAATGCTGATCAATTTGTATTTTCGTATAATCCATTGATTACAATGCAGAATATACAGATTATAAAAGAATAGAATTGGCAAAAACCTATTAGCTAAAAATATACTTCGTACAAAATTATTTTTTTACAATAACGCATTCGGTGTTTATTGGGCGGCAAATCTACAGTAACGCTCCTGCCTGATTGAATTGAAACCCAGTAGCTGCCAAAACAAACATTCCAACAAATTAACCGGAAACCTTACCAACTCGTCGCTAACTAAATTCCAGTGAAGCCATTGTGTTTCTATTATAAGGACTAAATGTTGGGCTAAAATTTCAAAGATGTTACTTGTTTGTTTGACAACACGTGGATCTTGGCCCATATTCAGACATATTACAGCTGAGTCTTAAATCATAGTTTTTATTTTTAAATAATGGAAGGGACTCTACCTGTAAGAGCACAGCACTTGATTTAATTTAATAAAATTGAGAGGAAATTCATAGGATTTGTGTGAAATTAAACCTCTCACCAGCATGATCTATATGACTGAGGTTTGATCATCATCGTAATCAGTTCCTAAGGCGGCGTAGCTGATAACAGCACCCAACCCGACACAAATATATTATGTGGACCTCTCAAACACGGCTATCCAAAAACAAGGCAAACATACGTGCTTATTACGCGAATGTTTTCCCTGGTTGGGGTACAAAAGGCAGGCGCAGTACCAACTAGGCTACGGGGCAGTCAAATCCATCCGTGGAAAAACCGTATTAAAAAACCTTTATTACCTTCCATCTGGTCCCACAGGCTGGTTCATGAGCCTGGTTTTTAGCACGTCAGCCGGCATGCCCAGTACAGCTGCTACGAAGCCAGCAGTGAACGCAGCCAACGCGTGGACTATTGCGTTGTCCGCCATGTTGAATTCCCGGATCAGGAAACGTTTTGTATAGTCGTACGCAGCTAGATCCCCCATATTGACCAAAGCAGCTCGCTGTACGTTTGGTATCGCTCCTGGGGATGAGAAAGGTCTTTTAAGAACGTTTTCATTACAGTAGTTTTTTGTCGAATCACGAATTTAAAATGGATCGCAATTTTCAAATAGAGGTTTCATCATAATATTAAAAATAAACTATTTAGACAGGTACAAACATTTTCAGAAAACGCCACTATCATCATTCATCACAACTTTTAAATATTAAATTCCTGGAATTTGTTCCGAAATCGTAAAGTTCCTAAGTAATTGTAATACATACTTCCCAGAATTAGGGCCTATTTATTGTCTTCGTTACAAGATTTATCAGAAAGAAAATCTTTTAGGGATCGGGACCAAATGCTACTCGTATTATACTGCCTTTGTTGTCTTTATCTGCAGACTATTAGTATTTTTGTCAAAGCAGTATCTTAATACAATCCTAATAACCTGCAGGATTCTCGAGGGTTTACTAGCTTATTATATTGAAAGTTCTTTTATGTATAGTACTTAGCATCTATGTTAAGGGTCACCCGGAGCGCGGGACCCGATAAGCCGGCTTAACCGCTGCTGATGAGATAGATGCCCTTGGGTTGAACTCTCTTGCGCCATAAATGCGGGTTTGTATCTCGTTCTCAGTTTAAAAATAACACGTCTTTGATTTATCATTGAAATAAAAAACTATGTAAAGGAATAAATGGGCCGACACGCCAGTGTTATTGATAAGATAACTTTTACCTTATCTATCAATTCTATTGTTTGAAGTCGACACGCTCCAAAACCTTACTATATTTTGACTTTATGACAATAAACTCTTAAACTTCGATCGTTAATCACATCTATAACTATTACTATACTAGCTTCCCGCCGCGGCTCCGCACGCTTTAATAGTTTTTCCCGTGGGAATGAGGAATTTTCCCGCGGTAAAAGTTAGCCTATGTTCTTCCGCAAGGTCTATTCTATCTTTATGCCAACTCCGCCCGCTTCAACAATTTTTCCCGTGGGAATGAGAAAATTTCCCGCGGTAAATTGTAGCCTATGTTCTTTCCTAAGGTCTATTCAAACTTTGTGCCAAGTTTCACTAAAATCGGTTCAGTACTTTCGGAGTATTTTCAATTGTTAGGAATATTTTACGTATTTTTTTCACACCTTGGGTTACATTATTGAAGTTTTAGTATGGATCCCTAATTTTTTGAAAATAAAATATAGCCTATGTTACTCAGGGTGAATGTAGCTTCCCAACAGTGAAAGAATTTTTGAAATCGGTTCAGTAGTTTCGGAGCCTATTCGATGCAAACAAACAAACAAACAAACAAACAAACAAACAAACAAACAAACAAAAAAACAAACAATCAAACCTTTCCTCTTTGTTAAAAACAAAAATGTTTATTGACATAAAACACGCCCTTTTCCCTAATGGGGTCAACAGAGCTATAGTAGGCTTGGCTTGCAATACATACTAAAAAACTACCTAACTTACAAAAATACAGACAAAATTAAATTACGAACTGAGAAATTGGATCGGCTATATACTTACATGTGATTTAATTTACTTATTTCCTGAAATTAATTAATGGAATCCTAATGTAGTAAAAAAATTGTCTGGTGTCGTCACGACTAAAATCTTGTGATGGTGCAATAATAAAATACGTACACATTAGCCAACTCAAACTGATTCTAGTCACTTGATGGTTTAAAGAAGTAGAAGTCTGGTGAAGCTTGATTCGTCGTACTTTTTCGACACAAGCATAGGTCAACTAAGAAAAAACTTCAAAGAACTCATTTATGATGTAAAGGTCAGCCAAAGAGATAAAGCTACTGGTTGGTTGGCGTTTGTTTACACAAGTTCCGTTAAATGAATAGACTCTATAGGTAGATATGTCCGCATTTACAGTCCCGATGGTTGCAGCTTTCTGATAATTATTTGTCTAGATAAACATTTGTATGCCGACTTCACAACACCTATAGGTGCCTACTATACTTCTCACTTTGCTTCAACAATGTAGGTAGGAATCAGCTTTGCGCTCCGCGGCTCCGCCCGTGTTAACTGTTTTTTCCATCGGAATGACGTATTTTCCCGCGATAAAAGATAACCTATGTGTTATTCTAATATTTAAGCTATACTATTGTAAAGTTTTATTAAACTCCATTTTACGTGAAAGAGTAACATCCATATATCAATCAATACAATACAGCCTCACAAACTTTCGCGTTTATAATATTAGGAGGATAGGATGCACATACCTCTCCAAAAGCCGAAGATGCCGCTCTCCCGATAGAGCATCACGTAGGCTTGGCGGCAATTGCTGAACCTCGCGGGTTTCCCTTGCAGCAGCCTCCGACCTTCGGCCTGCATTTGCACCTTCACCAGGTCTGTTGGGGACGCGATGAACTGCGCCAGAGACCCGGCAGCCATCCCGCCTGGTGAACTTGAAATCATGTTATGTTGTTGCATAAGTTAAAGAGGATGATGATAAGACCTGCCTTCGAAATGTGGGAAGAGGAAGCCTATTACAATTGAGAAAGAGTAAGATTAGACAGACATAGTCCATCACATAGTTAATACTATTTTAGTAATTTTTTCTCTTTGCATGCTAATATTACAATCGTATTAATTTTTATTCTTTTTTCCGGTCACATCAACTGTTTTTATTTTAACAGCTTAGTTTGTGGCTACATTTCCAAGCAGCTGACGAGCTTAATTACGAGAATAACAATAAAACAAGAAAATAGATCCTAGGAATAGCGCAGGACCTGACCTGTCGTGTGGATCTTTGTCTAACAAGAACATCTATCGGCTTAAATGATGGTAAAATAAAATATCCTCACCTACAGAAGACCAAGCCAGAGACATGTTGTCATCGTCATCTTTCATCATCTCGCGGAACTTCTCGTAGATGATCAGCCTGCTGCCGGAGTAGATAGCGTGGCGTTGGAACATCGGCATCAAACCACTCCATAGTTTCAGAATCCCTTCCTTCCGCGCTATGCCCACTGCTGTTTTGACCATGCCCAGGTTTTCTATCTGGAAAATCATTAAGAAAATAGACTCCACCCGCACCTATGGTATGGTATGGTATTGTGATTTGTGTATTTTAATTTTTGGAAAGATTTTCGGAAAGCAAGACCGGCCTTTGTGAAGATCCTTTCGGAAGGCGGTTGTACCCGCTTTACCGAAATGATAACCATGATGGTGATGTTCATGAACTCGTATTTAAATACATAAAACACTATTTCCTAATTTACCTTATATCCATGTTTGGCAGCGGCTACCTCAGATTGAATTTGTAAACGTGTCTTGGTCAAGTCGAACGGATATGTTGCTGTGAACAAAGAATTTCACTGTACAATTTCTTATTGATAGCTTTTAGCTAAATACAGATTTTTGGAGTAGGCTTAGCAAACACTGAAAAAAACTGCATAGTCAAAAAAAAAAAAAAATCTATTCGCACTTCACCATACAAAACTTTCCGCGGTATTTCCGTTTTCGAAAGTTGCTCTTTCGTAAGTGTCCTAGTCTAATGGAACTAACGGGAAAAAAAAGTTGCATTAGTTCCATCATGGAACTGTTCAATGGAACTAGTGGGAATAAACGTAAACTGTTGACTGAGCAAGTATGTACTTTCAGTATTTGCTAAGCTGTCAATTACTCCCTGTATATTTTGCATGTAACAGCTTGCTTGAAACCATTTCAATTTCAGGACAAAACTCACCCTGTGATAGGCTACAGGCGATTATTACTACCCGATGATTGAATACGAGTAATCTAGTTAATTTCCTATAGGTAATCTTTGCTGAAGTGACAGGGGCTGTAAGGACTTAAGTACTACAAATATTCGTTTTTTTTTTATAAGCTAGCCTAGATTAGTCGCCGTGGATTCAAACTAGCCTTATGACGTGAGAAGTTTGACTCACTACACAAACGTAACAATGTCGGCCATTTCGTTTTACCACTGACCATGAACATTACAAGTAGAAATAATGAATTTACCAGTTTCGGCCGCCCAGGCCCCCAACACGGCGACTCCATAGCGAGTGACGACATCAGTGGCCTTCGCCGCGGGGTGGTCAGCATTCTGGAGCACGGGCATGGTTCACAGTCACCTGGCCACCAACGACCAGCCCATAATATCTGAAAAAAGTTGCTTCATTGCTTCTTATTCTTCGCAAGTCGACTTCAAATTTGCGAGGACCAGTAGTTAAAGCGTTATCTGTGGCGGAGTAGAGATCCTCGAGCGTGCAGGCAGGCCATTAGGTGTGCCATGGTCTGGGGAGAGACACCACACAGGCAGCCCATCTCAGATCATGCATAACCCCACCTTACTTGTAAATCATGTGGGTTTCAAGGTTAACGAACTCACAAACCCTGGTGTTAATTAGCCGCCTAAGGCTCCTGACACGGCTCTCATAACGACTACATCCATAGATACTATCTACGGGACCAATGGCTTTACGTGCCTTCCTACTTCCTAAGAACGGAATCAACTTTATTTTTAGACAAGCAGGTGACAGCCTGCAATGTCTTATCTAAACTGGGAAAGTCTCACAAAGTTATTATATGTTTGAAAAGTGTGCCGCCGGGATTCGAACCCGGAACGTCCGTAATGCGAGTCGTCAAGAGCAAGCTAAGCTGAACACTTTGCACAATAGCAAGTAGATATCAATGATATTATGAGATAGGTATTATATTGCGTAGCAATAGCAAGATTAGCATTAGCAACAGTGCGTGCAAGCATGTAAGATAAATTATTTGACTTCACCGATAAAAAGATCGAGGACAATTTTCTATTTTACTCAAGCATACGCATAAAAGCACGGTATTTTACAAACACATTATTCTTTAGTTAGACTTAAAAAAACAAATTCTACGACTTCATGCTACGAGGCATAGAAACATTTTCTTTATGATACTCGTATTAAAAACAAAAGTTTAAATGGAATATTTTAAAAACTCCGCTACAGTGCGATGGCCCTAAACACGATACCTCTGCTGTCATTTATTATTTAGTTAGGTATCCTGCAGACGTAGGTAGACTCCAGCGTCAGGTCAAAGTTATGATGTTCTTGCAATGTGACGGCCTCGTAGCCTAGTTGGTAGTACATCTGCCTTCGAAGCACAAGGTCGCGGGTTCGAATCCCGCCCTAGGCAAACATTCGTGTGATGAGCACTTGTGTTTGCCTTGTGTCTGGATGTTGTATATTTATATATGTATGTATATCAGCTGCCTGACACCCATAGTACAGGCTCTGCCTAGTTTGGGGTCAGATGGCCGTGTGTGAGATGTCCCACATATTTATTATTTATTTATTTAATGTTATAGAAACAACAGCAAGAAAAGTTTAATCGATCAGATTCCTACAAATCATTCAGATCTCTTTGTAATTTAGAACAGAGCTGATAATTTTCTAATAGCTGTTTTTTTTTCTTAACACATTGCTAAGGACTTACAACAAAGATCACCTTTCCAAAAACACTACCTACATCTTAATAGGTTTAGCCTTTCGGGAGCTACGTATGATGCGCAGCACACAATAGAAGATTATTAGCGTAATCGGTGCTACGATTTTGCTACGTCCCGTCTGCTACGAAACTAATATTCATTACATTATGAAATTCATAATCTCCTAAATTACTTTATCCAATGCTTTTTAAACCCCGATAGAAAAGAGAGGTAGGTATTATAAGTTTGACGTGTGTAAATCTGTCTGTCTGTCTGTTGTATCGTAGCTCCTGAACGGATGCGCCGATTTTGATCTAGTTTTTTTGTTTGTCACAATCGAAAGTGTTAGCCATGATCCAAGAAAATATCTTCACCCATTTGAAGATTATCAGCTCTTTTGTAGTTGTTGAAAGGATCAAGTAACGGTTTTGTGGCGGGGTTTTTTTTAATTTTTAATTTAATGTTATTTACTTGCTGTATCCAATCAGTAGTGTGTCAGTTCAGTAGGAAGTATACATTAATAATATGATATCTGTTAAGTGGATTTTTTAAGTTCTCCTTATTGTTTTTTTATGTAGTTAATAAATATTATAATGACGAATTTAATGAGTTTTACTGTAATTATTTTAGCTAGCTATCAGCTTTGAGATACTTAAGACGTGTTTAGCTTTATTAAAACTATTTATTGATAAAACTTTGGTCCATCCAACTCTTTGTAAGCAAGCATCATTTTTCAAATTAGTCGATACTCGATATTGCCTTACGCTCGCGTCTGAATAATAAATAAGTCGAGGCTATTCACTGGAAAAATACCAATAACCTTCAAGTACCTATTAGTGGTCGTGAAAATGGCGTGAAGCGTTTTATTTGTGTTTCACGTTCACGCTATTAGAACGGCAAAGAAACCGATTTACCTCGGCCGCGAGCGAGTTTCTTGGCAAAACTTATTGATATTTAAAAAATATATATAATAAAAATTGCGTACCTAGGTACCTACTGCGCACATAGTAAATAATAATATATTAAGATTTTTCTAGTTAATTAAACGTAAGTCAAATATTTCTTCATAATAGGTACCTTAATACAGTTTTTTTAGTCATTGTACCTACTGTAGTAGTAAAATGATTAAAGTTTGCCACTTGCCGCTATCATAAAAGTCCCTGTCCTAGGGGCTTGAGAATACTCTGAAGCCAAGGTAATACACCAAAACAAAAATAAATGCATTAGTTACATTTTATAGTCACTCAAAACAATCTAGATAAGTAAGATGATTCTAATAACACTCTGCGAAACACTATTTTGGCACAAAATAAGCATAATACATGTTTCGTATCTGTAGGTCATCGCTGGTCTAAAAATAACTGAATTATTCTTGGCGTGAAACTTTTCTATTTTTGCTGCGCGCTGATAAAAATAGAACAAATTATGAAGTGTTTACCTTTCTGAGATAGTAGCAAGCGGGCAGCTAGCCTAGCAGTCTCACTAGGTAGAGCGACACTACTGATGGCCACTGATAACGTATTGAGACTATCACATGAAGCACGAATATTACCTACTATATTGACTAATAGCAATGTATATAAATAAGTATCACACATACGTTTAATGCGGCGACCATCGACCGAGTTTAAATTGAGTCCGGGCAAAGTGCAAAGAGACAGAGCGAAACAATATTTCTGGTCTCCTCTTTAATTTGTATGTAATAAAATAAATTCATAATAGTGACAATTTATTATAAAATGTATATTAAAATGTTTATTATTATTTTATGGATTAATTCGGTTTTATAAAGGCATTTTGACATAGACATAGACATAGACAAACATTTATTTAGCACAAAGACACACTTTACAGATGATAAACAATGAAACAGAAAAAAAAAACAAAGAAAGAAGAAAAGTACCTACACAATTAAAAAAATATATATTTTTGTTGGCCTAAAATGTGGCTCTGCAAGATATTGTCAGCCAACAGACTTGCAGTAGGAAATTTTACTATTTTCCGCGAACTCTACCTTTTATTAAACAATGAAACGGTACGTTGTATCAGCCATAAAACATGTCCAGAATTCCACTGATTAAAACGTCAATTATTACGATCATCTGTCGTGGTTTTTTCATTTATTTTTCTAAATGTGAAACTGCCAAGGAATAAGTACTAGAAGCTACTCTACATTTTCCATTTGTCATTCTGTTTGGTTGCTTTTACTACTACGAGTAGGTACTTACCACTACTATAATAAAAGCCTCAGGACTAAAAAGGGCGGCTGCTGGTAGGTATTGCCATAATCCCCAAGCTTTTCAGGCGGGGTAGGGATCATAGTTGTTTCTTATTACACAGGTGAATGCTGCTCATTTCCTAGGTATATTACTTTCACACTTATAGGTACATACAGTTTTAGTAAAGATCTCTAATTAAAAAAATAAATAAAATATAGCCTATGTCACTCAGGGATCATGTAGCTTTTCAACAGAATAAGAATTTTTGAAATCGGTTCAGTAGTTTCGGAGCCTATTCGATGCAAACAAAAAAAAAACAATCAAACCTTTCCTCTTTATAATATTAGTAGATATATTAGGCATTCGATCAACTGTATTGTATATGTTAACGGAGGAACTCAAGTATCGACTTCTTTCTTCTTTCTCTACGAGAAAAGTAAGAAAGATGCAGTAGAATTCTCGTGGGTTAGGTCAGTTCTGTAAACGTATGGCTAAATAGGTACTTTCCTGGACTAACACACACGACTGAGTAAACAACCTTATATCGTACATAATAATAATATTTCTTTATTATTATATTATGAAAACGCATAAGAAAAGTGGGGCAGGACATACAAAGTTATTTACGTAAAAATGCATAATAAATTATTATCGTGCGATAAACTTCCTTATGTTTGATTATTTAATAAGATTAATATTCCTATTATTTTCAACACATATTTACAATGCTTACACAAAGTAGTTTAATTTTGTACGCTTACGTAATTTACGATGAGAGTCAAGAGGAGGCTGTCAAAAAGGTTCTCAACACTTCATTTACACTTCAATCAATTGGAACTTAAAAATATCTTTACCTATTTTGATACGAAACAAGGCAATAAATAAATTATATACTTCACGTATTATGTTCGTTTATTGTAAATTATCATCACAAGCAACTGAAATAGCATTGAGTAAATAATTAGGTATCGTGTTTCGGTAGGTAGGTTACATACAAAGTAGGTAAATAATGTTTTGTTATCATGTTGCCGAAACTGCACGTGAGGTTAATGGGTTTATCGGACAATAAGCCTAGTTATATAGTTTTTATTTCGATAACGAGTTTCACTTATCTAGCTTGATTGCTTATTTATTATTTATAGGTGATTAGATAATAAATAACAACTTTTATATTATGTTTTGTCCACAGTTCTAAATAGAATTCCGAAACAAATGAAATTTTATATCAAAACTAGCTGTCCGCCCACGGCTACGCCAGCGTTGTTTTTTTTTTTTTTTTGGGGATGAAAAATAGATGTTGGCCGATTCTCAGACCTACTGAATACGCTCACAAAATTTCATGAGAATCGGTCTAGCCGTTTCGGAGGAGTATGGAATCGAACACTGTGACACGAGAATTTTATATATCAAAATAAAACTTATGTTGTGTTATATTTACTTATTCCAAATATATACGAGGAAAAATAAACGTTTTCCTTTAATCTTTCAGTACTATTATCACGTAGGTATTAGACCCTCACCTCGTTTACATTATATATAGTTCTATTCAATGTTCATAAAACTAGAAATTTACAGTTACGATTTGAATATTTAATACGTACCTAGTCAATTAGTGTATAATCTTATACATATTTTATTGGACTGTAGTATCTAGTTTTATAGAGTTGTTGTGTGTCTGAAATTCAGACTATAATTTAAATACATAGAATATAATAAAATGAAGTGTGATTGGTATTTTTAAATATTGCCTAAACTATTTTGATCATTTGCCACTCTTATCTTAATTAACTTAGGTCTAATCATAAACTTCATCATGCAAAGTACATTAAAACGAAGTCCAAGTGCTCAACTTTCTTAATCACTACCGACTTTTTAATTGCATTACATAATTAGTCGTCTATTACTGGGTGGGTGAGCTGAGTAACACCATCAAAGTACGAGGCAATTGAAAGCAGTTGCTAGGGTACCCACCGGTATGGAGGCGACGACTCCGACCAACACGGCTTATCAGCACGTAAAGCACTCTCATCACCAGCACGATACGGGCTACAGCATTGTAAACATTGAACTGATTACATCAAATTATCGTTCGCTCAGAGAAAACAGTTGAAAGAGACAGAGTTTGCTGTTGAGCTTGAGAGGAAGGGAGATGGAGTTGTGTTTGTTCTTGGCCCAAATTTACCGCGGTCTGCCGCGGCGCGAGAGAGCGCGAAGGCACGATAGGCAAAGAGAGTGGCGTCCGACTCACATCGCTACCGAGTTGTGACTATTTTACACAAGCAGCATAATCTGGCGCCCGAAAGAAAGATCCAATCGTCTATATAGGTGTAGTACATAATGTGCGAGCGTTTGTGTACTATGCGATGACGTCATTTCATTCAAGATGCGAGTTTCGCGGAAACTTTCATTGAACAAAACTTTTCTCACGTTTGTTCCGTTTTACAGTCGTAGAAATCAGTAGACCAGAAATCAAACGTTAGTTTGTTTACTAGATCTATTTACTAGGAATAAATAAATAATGACAATCGCAGTTGCTACTGGTTGATAATACTTATAAATGCATACCGATTAAGAATCAACCCAGTAGTGAGGGATACCAGTGGTCATACTGTCATACATCATAATTCATAATTTAATAAATACATAGATGATCTTGGTCTAGCAGTCAAAGCGTATTCAACTCTCAGAATCATCTTCATCACTATCACTATCACTACATAGTATAAAATAAAGTCGCTTTCTCCGTCCCTATGTCCCTATGTCCCTTTGTACGCTTAAATCTTTAAAACTACGCAACGGATTTTGATGCGGTTTTTTTTAATAGATAGAGTGATTCAAGAGGAAGGTTTATATGTATAATACATGCATAATATACTGAAGGATAACCCACAATAACCATTTTCCCGTGCGGAGCCGGGGCGGGTCGCTAGTAATATTATATAAAGACGAAATATTTGTATTTGTGTGTGTGTGTATGTTTGTTTGTAATGAAAAAACTACTGTACCGATTTCAAAAAATATTTCATCATTAGAAAGCTACATTCACCCTGAGTAACATAGGCTACCTTTTAACGCAGGAAAATGGCTCATTTCCACGGGAAAAACTGAAAACGAGGGCGGAGCCGCGACGGAAAGTAAGTCATAAATAAATACATTGGTATGTATGGTGCTCGAACCAGCGCCTCCCGAATGGCAGACAACGGTTTTAACCATTATATACTATTATATATATTCTGTGCAATTATGCCCAGAAGACCTTCTGTATCCAGTATAGATATCCTTCCTATCCAGTATAGTCCTTCCGTATCCAGTATAGACAATCCACTTCACAGATTTCATTTTCTCCTAACCACAGATTCCTAACTGACCTATCGTTATTTTTACACACAAGCTTTGAGGGGAGTAAAGGGTTCGAAACCCTATAAATGTACTTTATGCTAGCTAACACAGCCAGGGGCGCCCTTAAACGCGGGTTTCGGTGGATGCCGTCAGGGGGCAGGGAAAGCGAGCGAGACAAAAGTACCCTGGTGGAGTCATTTTACATGCATTTTGTGAGTATAACTTATTGTAAGAAGTTTATTATGTAGTTGATAACAAGGTTAATAATACGTTCGTTCATATATCAGTTGTACCTATCCCAGAAACATAAATAATACCTTTTTTTCAGGGGACGAACTATAAAAACGACAATGTGACACAAAGTAAATGTTGCTCAAGATAACGGAGCACAATTTTAAAAGTAACGGAATGTAAAGGTGCTTACAAATCCTAAAATTAATAAAGTAGGTATCTATCTACATTTTTCAATTATCCTAAACCATAGCTCAAACTCAACAGGTATCACACAGGCATATTGATAGTAGCAGTAAATCAATAACGTATTTTGTCAACAAAACAGTATTAATAAATTTAAACTACTGTAACTGAACAATTTTCTGCAGGCAGGAATAAGGGTGCTGAAAAATCAAGTCCATCTAGAGAAAGGCGGTGAAAAACCAACAGACAGATCAATGTGGTTTTCAATAGTACAAGCTATATACAATAGATGGCGCTAGCAGCAAGAAGCTCAAAAATAACACGGTTTATCGCAGCCGCGAGGCAAGCGCGCTCGCTCGCCAACCGACCGTCAGCAACCCACCAGAACGTGACGGCCCCAATATAATGAAACGTTATCGCATTCCAACGAGTCTTTCAACAACCATTGCCTGACGCCAGCTATTGTTTGTGACCCAGCGTTTATAACGAACAAGTAGTGTAAGTAACATTCGGGCCAGATGCGACTAGAATAAGATATCTTGTTTTGTGGTACAAGTAATCAGCAGAAATAAACCTACACGAACGACTCGAGTCAGAGTCACTCACTGACCTTGCGGGAAAAAGAATGATTTAAATGCCGGCTGGCTGACTGCGGTGACTGTTGGCGGGTTTCTTGCTCAAGAATATTAACGAGCGATTAGAAATTTACAATTAAAGCTTTACGATCAATCAAGTTTTTTTTAATACCTTTATTGTTCGTTTTCTTTGTAGTAGTTACTTAGTTATATTCTTTTTTATTCATGAATTTGTTTAGCCAATAAGATTTTTTAATATTCCTAATATAGGTATTACTTCAATACGCAAGCACTCATTTCACAAGTTAGTTAATTTCCGTCAGGACAATTAATTACCTACTATTTCAATCATGACATGTTTATTAGATTAGATTATGTTTAGGTACCTATGTTAAGAATTCTTAAAATGTCCTCCTGGTTGAGTTTCCAAAGCTCCTACGAACTTTAAGTCAAAGCTTCGTAGATCTTCGTCTATTCCAAATTTCAGCTAAGCTAAATTAAACGCAGTAAGTACTAAGGTATTTATTTATCGGTCAAAATCCTAGACACAAAATGCCTCTACCACAGCCTCTACGTATAAGTATCTAGAATTCCTAGACATCGCTTTGCATTACGTCATCGTTGTCTGCCTAACTTAAGCTTTTCATAAAACAGTCTCCCCCGGCAAAAGCGTCTAATTTAATTTTAACAGCGGTGGTTGACGTTGGGGAAAGGGCTTCCCTTTATAGGCTCTCTCTTAGAGCATATTCTGAACTAAATTCAAAAGAAGTGAGTAATAATGAAACGTGAGTAGGTGCAGAGAAAACGAATTAAACCTAAAACAGAAATTGGCATAATATCATTTTTCTTTCCGCCCGAAGAACTTAGGCACATTTCGTCTTAATATCATTGCTTTAGCATGGTTTTAGCCCGAACCGGCCTGACATGGCATTTGGCCGACAAATCATTACGTTAGAAGCAGCAGGCATTCTACCCGTTTGTAGAGAAGCTCCCTTCCCGGTATTACCATAAAAAATTAAATCCCAAGCCCTCGGCGTATACGGTCGTCCCTTCGTAGTCCCTTCATACTTTTTGTATACGAACCCTATTCCCGTCCCTTTACTTCTTTTGCCGCCGCCGCGCCGCCGGCCGCGCCCGCACGTTCATCCATCCAACGATCCTTTCTGACACTCCCTATTCAACGTATTTTCATATCGAAAGGGGCTGCGTCGCTGCACCAAGCTTGGAAGCGTTATCTTTTGAAAAATGGTTCGCGTTAACTTTGGAATAGGATGTCATAAAGTTTTGAACGAGCTCTGTTATTGTTTTCATGTTTTTGTTAGGGGCATTGTTATTTGAGAACTCGCTTTTATGCTTTAGGAGCATACATTCGAATTTAAATTAAACATTTTGGGGATTTTTGTCATTTAACTTAATGGAGACACCATCAGTCACGGGCGGAGACGGACTGGAAATGAAAATACGCAATTGGAGCAAAACGCTAGAAAGTGTCCCACAGCTTTTCGACGCCCAACCAAAATCACTAGTTACACACAGTTACTTTTTTTTGTCATTATATTTTTACGACTTGACTTACAACCTGGCCTACTTTTATTACTCTGGTCTGGATGCCTAACTTAGCTAAGGACAGCTCTCTTTTTCAGTCTTCAAATCGCCGGCTTATAGTTCGAGTGCGGATCGGACTTGCAAATATTAAAGCCTGAACAGAACAATAAAAAACCTGCTCTTTTTTTCACGTATAGGTATATTTTTATGTTTATCGCAACAATTTCCATTATAAAATTAGGTCCATTGCAATTTCGCAATATGGCGAGTTTTTCTTTGTCGGGGTTTACCATCATTCTGGACCAATTTTTTTATATGATGATTTTTATTTTATCATCACGGGATACAATAAATCTACAAGTGCATTGCGTGGCACAATGATAATGAATGAAGTAATGTCACAGAAATATTTAATTGAATTTATGATATAAATAGGATGATCTCTATGTGTATTAGAAAATAATCCGACCGATTTGTATACGAGTATAATCCGACAGATCGCCAATTTATTATAATATCGTATTGTGTTACTTAAGTCAAATGTAAGAAAAAATATTTTAAAAATTATAATTTCTCTATAATTTCGAAAAACTATCTGCGGGTTCAGATTCAATGTTTGTTGTTGTATAAGATAAAGCACGGCATGATGGCATTGGACATCTTTAACTCGAGAAATTTAATAAACTTGACGTGCGTGTAGGTACTTGTAGCATTGTACTCCTCCCGAACAGATGAACCGATTAATCTAGGATTTTTCTTTATTATTCGAAGTGACTTTTACGAAAGTGTTCTTTCTTAGCTGTTTCAGAAAAATATTTTCAGCTGTTTGAGTATCATCAGCTTTTTCTAGTTGATGAAGGGATCAGACTGAGTGATTTCACAAGCGTAATCTATTCATTTATAAATGGTACCCTGTTCCTTTATTCACTTGGCCTGATGCTGAGGTACAGATGGTGGACTGAGGTCTGTAGGATACTCACTTTAACAAATTCCTGCCGATGCCGGTTTTTTTGTTTTAATTGTTATAAGCCTGATGTGATTCTGCTGTGGACTAAGTAGTACTGTACTAGTGGTACATGAGTGGTACAAGATTCCACTACTGAAATTCGAGTATGTAATTTTAATGTAGTCAGTCCAAAAGTATAGATAGAAGTACGACGTACGTTAGTTCGAAAGTACACTACTTCGGCGTATAAAATCCCAATGTTTGATACTGCGAATGTTTAGAAGACCGACGTACGTTAGTTCGAAAATACTTCACTTCGACGTATGTTTTTCAGATTTACGGTACCTAGTACCCAAAAGTACGGGATTTCAATAGACTACAATTACAACGGTATGGACTTATCATAATAAAAATCGTAATTATGTAGTTATATCTAGACTTTGCAAATACAGTCCAGTTATAGATTATCATGTAGGCTACTCATTACTGCGCGGAAAAAATCTTATTCTCACGAGAACAATATTTATTAAAAAACCGGGGCGAAAATGACCACGTGCGTGAAAATTATAAGTACAGATAATGTGTTGCATGCAAAAGACATAAATATGACTGGTAGATTTAAGTAAGGATGTTTATTTTTTTAGGTAAGCTTTTTATGATGTTTGAAATACCGTGTGATTCTTTCAAGTATCTTATTTCGGACAGGTCGTCGGAAACCTGCGGTGGCGCGCACAGCTGTTAGAGATCGGTTGTCTGTCAGGTGGGTAGCAGGTTCGAATTTTGGCAACAATGTAATGCAGGAAATGCCAATGCAGGTTTACTTGTTGGTTTTTGGCAGCTTTTAGAAGGTATTTGCACTGTGGCATTACTATACAACTTGAACCCTGATGCGTTTAGAATACAGGAGATTGTGTTAATTTTCACAATTTATTCATAATACTTACAAGTTAGATTCTTAATAATATTGTAGTCAGTATTTATCAATTAATTAAGTATCCAAAATTAAATTGAAAATCTGATATTATTAATACGTTTAAATTGAATTCAATAATCGATAAAAGTGCGCCTTCTTAAAAGGGAGCAAAGCACATGTCGATCTATCAAAACAACAAAGCCGATTGGCGAGGTGACGTTCCACCCCGGTGATATGTACGTCCTACTACCTAAATGCCTTATGTATGTCGTAGCCAACTGGTTAAAATAGCCGTTCAATCAAACAGCTAGCCCTTTGACTGAACATCGCCATTCAATCACACGTCTAGCTTCTTAATTGAATATTTGAGGCGCTCAAAACGTTCAACATTACAACTGACTCAAAAGCCGCCTTTTAATTGAATTAGTTCAGCTTACCACCGCGCCGGCGCTAGGTGTGTTTTGTTTTCAATATGGCGTCAACTTACCTGTGTTTTTGATTGTTTCAAGATATTTTTCAGAAAGAAAGTAGTAAATATAGGTACGTTACTAGTGTTGAAGAGCCAGAAATTATCGAGGCACATACGAGTGATAAGAGTGAATTAAAATTTTAAAAGTTATACGAAGAGAAATCACAGGATTATGAAATGCATCACCAAGGTATTTGAAGTTATTAAAGAACGCTAGGGTGTCCATGACTAACACGGAATGCAGGACTTCTATGTCTTATTATTGGATATCAAAATACGATTTAATGACAACTGGCAGTAAAGAATATCTTATTTTAAAAAGAAAGAGTACTGATGATCCTGTGATACGCATTGTACCCCGAAAAGAGTATTTCACCATGCTAAATACTATTCATAAAGATTATGGACATTGAGGCAGAGACAAGATGGTGTATAATATTAAGAATCAGTTTTATATAGCAAAAAAAGCTGTTAAAATTTTTGTATTGCTCTGCCCAACATGCAATAATAAAGAATATTACGATTATTAATTTGTTTTTCATGTTTACTAATTTGTTAAACTTTTTGTCACCTTTTAAACCGTCCTTAAACTTAATCCAAGAAAAATCTCCCAAGAAATTACAAAAAGTTTTCCTATTTTTTCAAATCACATGCTAAACTAATGGTCACCCTAGTTAATTTGCCATTTAACCATTTGGCTAAGCGTCGTCAAGCTGTAGTGTTGAACGTTGCAGTCAATAAGTCGGCTAAGCGACGTACAGCCGTGTGATTGAATGGCGATGTTCAGTCAAAGGGCTAGCTGTTTGATTGAACGGCTATTTTAACCACTTGGCTACGACATGTACACCGCTAGTTACTACTTCATGACTACTCCGAGCTCAGTGTGTACTGCAATGCAACGGAAAATATGCGTGTTTACCAAGCCGTTTCGGCGGAACGGTGTCGTGTGTTGCGTCACTTTAAGGAAATTGATAGTGCGCCGAGGTCGACGTGACTAACATTTTTGTGAACTTTCGTGTTAATTTTTGTGCCATTCTCATATGCGTTAAATATGACAGTGCTGTGTTGTGAAATTAGAAATAATAATATGGAGATTAAATCTTTCCATCCTTTTATTCCCTATGGAGGCCAGACAAATGTCGGACGCCACGACTCCAAGTATAAGCGATATAACCTTGTCACGTCGAGTAAGTACATATCTTGTTCTAATTTTCAATGAAAAAGCGAAGTTAGGTTGGTTTTCTTTCAGCTGCTTGTGGTCATAACGTTATTAAAATAATTTACTTGAGTGAAATTAGCTGAATTTATAGAAAAAATATATGTTTAGAAAATGGGGCGTTAACACTAATATTATTGAACGTCATTGCGAGGTTCAGCCAACAAGATGGCGGCGGGTGGGGAGAGCGCAGCCAGTTGGCCAGGTGCTGCCGCCGCGTTGAGTTCGGAGCTATAGCTAACTAAATACGCAGTGTTGTACATTTAGAACGTTCACAATGGCTACCACGAAAGACACGTCTACTTTCTTTCTGGAGGCAGATGCAAAACAGTTTGAAAGTGTATTAAAGTTATATCCACAAGCGATTAAGCTAAAAGCAGAGCAGAAAACGAAAAAACCAGAGGAGCTCATAAAATTGGACAATTGGTAAGTACAAACGCCTTTCAAAGGAGAAAATGCGGCCGTGGCGTGTCAATGAACTTGTATTGTGTGTGTATCCGTGCAAACTGATTTGATAGCTGCCTCCCTCGCGGACTGCATCTCTAGTCCGCGGACGGCTCATTAAAATCACTACGTCACGTGGGATCGATGTCAAATTGACACGATCATTTTCCCAAAGCCAGTATGAGGGAAAATATCACCGCGCTTAGGCGTTATAAAATGGTGGCTGTCCATAAGTACCATGACTTGTTCTATTGCATTTGCGTTGAAGTTTATGAGCGTTTGCTCACTAATTATGTTGATTCCTTAATTAAATATCATACTTTATAATGTGTATATAATTTCTTTAATTCCCTATTTGTAAGAACACTTAAATAGCACAATGCTTTGTTGAGTACGTCTCACATCCGTTCAAAATGGTGACTTGCTTTTTAGTATTGCAATAATTTGTTAGTTGTTTTTGGCTTTTAAACATGATAAAAATATTTATGTTTGTAGTTTATTTGTGGTATATTAATATTGAGACACTGTTCATATAATAAACAATTTAGATATTTTATTTCTTGAATTAAACAAGTGCTATGAGTCATCACAGTGAGGCTTCTACTTCTACAAGTGCTAAAATATTTTTAACATCAAAGTATTTCAAAATACTATTATCAAAGTATTCGAAACTTTGAAATCCTGTTTTATTAAAACCTTATTTTAATTTTTTATAACAATTGTTTTGTTTAACCTAATTAAAGTTTCAAGGTCAATACATTGTTGTACCAAAGCATGTTTAGGTTATGTACCTGAGCGCGAATTTTATGTAAACATTTTTGTAGGTTAGCAGACACATGTTTCTATAATATAGAAACAATGTAGGAATATTTTAACTTAAAACATTTTATATTATGAATTATTATAGAGATTGATATAATATAAATAATAAAATAAAGTACCTAGGTAATTATTATAATTAATTTGTACAGATTACAGCAGCATTTTGATAGATGACAAATAACAATTGTTTTTAATTTTAAATCATAGTCCAAAACAAATTCTCAAACCCCTTCGTAACAAAGTAAAGGATTTGTTTTAACTTTAGAATAAATTAATTTCACGAATTAGGCCTAAAAATGCTCTACTTCGTCTAGATAAGTACAAACGACGACGCTCAGCTCAGTAAAAAAATAAATGTCGATTTTTCGAATCAATTATTTTTATTACCTTAGTATGTACCTGAGTGAGTAAATATTTATAGTAAAATTATAGTGAATAGAAAATCAACTTGATTATATAAAAATAACCATAGATGACATATGTTGTTTATTTTAATTAACACTAACTAATCTATGAATTCTACAAAACGCCGTCAATAATTTAGCTACAGAAATTAGTAAAGCAAACGGTGCAGTTCTTGAAGACAAGATATCTAATCACTAACTAGCACCAACCGTATCCACAATCTATGAAGCCAACAAAAACCCTATTTAACTATATTTAGAAAAAAATAACTAACGTAACGATACACAGTGCTAAGGGCACAGATAAGATGAATAAAAAAGAAAAAAAACCCTACGAGTTTTTATTTAAAAGATAATGCTTGTATCGCTAAACTTGACGCTTGCTTAACGGAGTTTAAACTAAAGAGCCAGTATTTTTTGCTATAATGTGCTATAATGTTGTATAATTTTACTGTCAGGCCATAATAGCAAAATGCTGTCTAAGATAGTCTCAGACCACTTACGAGTTGAAGGTATATTTAAATAGTCATTAATTCTATATATAATAGCATTTAGAAAGAAGATAACGACGAAGTAACTGACGAACATAACTTGGAAAAAATCTGTATCTTTTCAGGTACCAGAATGAACTACCAAAAAAGATTAAGTCCAGGGGTAAGGATGCGCACATGGTTCACGAAGAGTTGGTACAGCTGATGAAATGGAAACAAGCGGTGAGTCAAAATACTTAACATGTCATTAATCACTCAAAGTAACGTATACTCACCTACTCAAACTCTACTTAAATCCCAAACACTTGTATTGTCTTTCAACACCAGCAAACACTCAATACAAACGAAGGTTAAACAACACGTCAATATATTCGAAATCAAACATTTCATGAACTGAACGAACTATGACTTTTTTTGCAGAGAGGGAAATTCTACCCACAACTGTCGTATCTTATAAAAGTGAACACGCCGAGGGCTGTGATGGCGGAGACAAAGAAGGCATTCAAGAAGTTGCCCAATATAGAGTCTGCTATGACCGCTCTGAGTAACCTCAAGGGGGTTGGCACAGCTACTGCATCAGCTCTCCTCGCTGCAGCCAGTCCTGAGATAGCTCCCTTTATGGCTGACGAGTGCGTACAAGCCATTCCGGAAATGGAAGGAAGCGACTATACTGCCAAGGAATACCTCAATTTTGTAAACTATATACAAAACACTTGTAATAGGTTAAATAAGGTAAGCTATGTATGTAGTACTTATCCTTATTTTGAAAGGTTACTAGATATATGATCAAACATAAAAACCAACCTACATCTTTTTCCACATTATGCAACATGCGAATTAAATTTCAGATCGGTGACGATGACGACGATACTCCATCGTTGCAGGATCTGAACGGTTGTGGTAAGAAGTGGTCCCCTCACATGGTTGAGCTGGCGATATGGACGCACCACATCGTTTCGGATCTGCAGCCGGAATTGCTGGGCAAGCCCCCCAATACGAGCCCCGTCGCACCCACCAACGGCGGATCCCCACTTCCCCCCAGCGACGAGAGCAACCTGGAACCTCCTACCAATGGGAATGGTAAGCAATGGAGCAATCAAGCTTTTTATAACGTTTTCTCTGTAGATCATATTAAATTTTGAAAAAAATTAAAAATGAAATTATTTATTTGCAATAATTGTGGTTTTACAAGGTTATTCTTACACATATATTTCAGTCTCACACAATTAACCAGTAGATTACTATTCCATTGTTTTTTAAAGAACTTTCAAATATTATAAATTTTTCAGGATTTTCAGCACTATTTTAAGTGATATTTTTACAAATCTTATATATCATATAAATTTTGGTTTTAAAATGGTTTCAACATTGTTTATTTGGGTTTCATTACCTTTATTTTCAACCGAAGAGATCGAATGTATGCATAGTTTACCGACTAAAATTATGAAATGGTAGTGTTTTGAAAACAGACATGTAAGGCTGCTCGAATTCAACGAAACAATTCCAAAGTAGTTCTTACTAAGATAACATTTGATGGGGTAATTTAATGTTTTGAAAAATATAGCGAAGGGAAGACATAAAACATTCGCGATAGCAGACTATACCACAACAGGCTTTATTTGAATGCGATGCAAAATAAACAAACATAGGTAATTGTTTCCTCTGATTGGATTGGATTCATAATAAACAACTTAATAGCATAGCTCTGCTGTTTGCCACCTTTTTGTTTGATAGGAGTACAGGACACTAGAAACTTGCCTTGCAGTGTTCATCATATCATAATAATATGCGAACTCTGTCAATAAAATACCTCAAGATATGTATAAATCTTGTTTCTTCAATTGACTTGATAATTGTTTTATAACTCGTAGAAATGCCCTTTTAAAAAGAGTCGTGATGTACTCGTATTTACTTACAAGTCTAGCAAGTTCTGACCTCATAGAACAGTAAATACACTTCTATGTATACTGCTCTTTAGCACTCCTGCATAACCATATTACTCTGCTGCTTTGCATGTCTGGAATTTAAAAATTTATCGTCTAACCCCCTTTTCACAAACGTTGCTTTAAAGTTAAACAAAATTCTGTCTGATCTGTATATATCTATAATATAACGGTGTTAACGACATTTAAATGCCCGAAAGGGACGCAGTTATGCGCAAGAGTGAGAGCAGTGTATTTGTATCTTATTCTAACACAGAACTTCGTCCCTATCGTCTTCTGTCTTTTGACTACCGTGAAATACCCCTCGAAGTGGACACGATCTGTGTAATTGGCTACTGACCCGCAGGCCACCCTTTCCCGCGTCTGATGGTTCGCTCCTTTAGAATGTATCTGCTTGATAAGGTGACCTATTTTACATTATTGTTGCAGGCAAACTAACCGTAGACTCAGTGAACGAGGACACCACTACGTCGTGCACAGAAGACTCTTTGGACGCCAAAGCCGCGTCGCCGGCCACGCCAGCCACCCCCGCTTCCCCTTCCGACAACTCAGACTCCGCCCTCAGCACACCACGTCACAAAAGGTAAGATTACAGACCTTTCGGTACATTTGGTTTATCTCCCTGAAAACGCCCTAGCTAGGCTAAAGTATGTACCCTTAGGCTCGTTGTCATCGGTTTTCACGCTTTGTACACAAGACCGCTTATTAAGACCTGTGAAAATACGTTAGATACCTATAGTCTCCCGTTACTTCATTCTATTGTAACCGAATACTTCTTCGCTGTAATTGCAATGATATTTTGTTGGTACTGCTGTTTGATTCGCTTCTTTATCGCTGAATAGATAGGTAAATAGTACATCTGATTAATACTTTTCATTAATTATAATTACTTTAATTAAATTTTATTCTGTAAGAGGATAGTGTAGTGTAGGTATAACTTTTTTGATACTGAATCAAGATCACTATTATTGATGTCTTTCATGATAAACATTCAGTATCTTTATCGTGATTTTATCCTTCGTGATACGATATACGAAATAGATCAAAATCTGCGCGGTTCGTTAAAAATTCTTGTTTGAATTTACTGTCACAATCGAGGAAATTTGAAAATAAAAAAATCTTCAAATTTATTTTATTTATTTTTCTCGTGTTTAATATGACAACATCTATCAAGGTATTTAACCGTGCAGGGTATAAACGGGCAGGTATTTCTTTGTCCAGCAAAATAACATAAGAATAATGATCGAAGTAACCTTTGAAGTCGCAATATTGAATTTACGCGGCATTGTTCTCTTTACGTGAGCTCCGCCAGTTTCTCATAAGTATTTGTACATACAACGTGCGACTTTTATAAGGTGGTTAAAGTCAATGTTTCAAATAGACAAAACGGCAAACTACGGGGCACGAACGAATATTGAAAAGATTTAATGAATATCTATGTATTATGATAACTTCTTTTATGCACCTTATGATTCGTAAATTTATCAGATATTATTTACTTTTTATTTTCTATAGAAAAAGATTAGCGCACACATCCCCTCGTCCACCGTGTGCCGTGGTACGGTTGGGTAGTCCGGCCGGTCGGACTATGGAGAATTGATTATTTCCATGGTAACAGTTGACCGGTCCAAGGGAAAAATTTTTTCGCTATTTTTTCTATTTATACTCTAAGTTTTTTCGATTCCGTTGTCCGATCAACCGGGCTAAGGAAAAGGTTCAAAACAATAAATGTTATCGAAATGTAATCTTTCACATAGGTATTATATTCACATCATAAATAATGCATTTTTGACCAAGATCCGATTTAATGGTTTTCTTGATTCGTCGATTTTGCGACACAACCGACAGTCAATTAAAAAAGCGGTTGTCTGTAAAGTCGGTTTACTGACGATAATTGAACGTGACAACGATTGTGCCTCTTTGTCGCTCGTTCCGCGCTCTCGCTTGCACTTCAAGCCTTAAATGGAACGCCTCAGCCGCGCGGTAACGCCGCATTGCGTCATGTTTTTTCATGCGTGCAGCCGGCTCCATCGAATTTATGTCACGTCAAAAACTGAATGATGTTTGTATTGTGCAGGCAAATAGAAGAGGCGAGTTCAGCAGAAGAGAACTCTTTGGGCGAGAGCCTGGAAGCGCCCGTGAAGAAGCTGCGGGAGGCCACGCACTGACGCACGCACCCACCGACCCCTCGAGCATCTATACATAGCTTTCTAGACTAAAATATTCTACCTAGGTAATTTATTTTTCAATTCCGTTTAATTTTAACTTAGACTAAGTTAAGATACCGGTCGATTTTGTAAGTTTTATAGGGTATTAATTAATGAATTGATTAAATGTTTTGTATGCGTTTCAATGGACTGTACGGCGCACTCGAGTTTGAGATTGTACAATACGTGAATGCGACGATGTGAGTGTTTATCGGGAGTGGCTCGCGATAGGGCCTAGTGTTAGGTTTTGTTTGTAATAATATTTTAAATGTTTGAACGTTCGCATCCCGCGTGACATTCCAATAATTGTAACAGCACCGGACCAGACCACACTCGCCATGCCTTATGAGACAGTCTGCCCGCAGAGTTTATAATAGAGCAACAAGATAATACAAAGGACGTGTTACCCGGGCGCCGGGCACACGGGCCCACAATGTAGTTTTTATTGAACAAATATAAGATATTAATTTTATAATTCGCATTTTTTATCTAAACCCTACCCATAACACTTCCCAATAAAAATACCACATTTTGTTAAAATTTATTCAAGTATTTATATAAAAAACTTATTTGTACGTATATAAAATATTTAATTATTTACAAATCCCTTAGAACGCTTAAAACAATTCTGTTTCTGAACGATTGAGAGATTGGGATACCTAAATTAATTACAATTAAAATAGAACATCACTTGTATCATACATCTCGCAGGGAGTTCTAATTTGAGTTACCTTAAAAAGCGTGTTATCGACCCGCATACATCGATCAATACGCATAATCAGCACACTGAAATGAATGAAATTTATGAATTTGGTAAGTCAAAATAGAAATAGTAGAACAAATTTTGATTTCGCATGCCTAAGTACTTAATTTTTGGAATTGGCATAAGCGTTGAAAAGACGCTGTTAATATTTATATCATGGTTTATGACAACTTGGACGTGCCTCAGGCACTTCAATTTCAGGGTTCAGAACAGATCTCTGTTCCATTTCACAACACTGAAAATTAATTCAACATCACAGATTTTAAGCATCTTGCTGTAGCTGGGGGTATAACGTAGCTATTCTGGTTCCGGCGGCCATTCTGCCCGCAAAGTCTGGTCGCCTGTTCGGCCTAGGGGGCCCCAGTAATGCGTCCAGGGCATTCCTAGGAGCCCAGATCTCTCCACCGGCCCCGTTACCTGCGCCTACTGGAGACAGAGGAGAGTCTGTGGTCGCCCTGATCACAGTAGCTCGCTCACCTGGGACATAATAAGTATGTGGATTAGATAACATGGAATACTTTAGTATGGTTTGGTTTTAAGCAGTCTAGACGAGACATTTCATTCTTTTCAATTGATTTGTTGATTTTCTAACTAGTATTTATCGGGGATTAATTTTGAAATCGTCGTTGACGTCACTATGATTATAGCTAGGTCATTGAACGATCTCTCAATGGATGAAGATTATAATATTGTAATCAATCAGCAATATAAAATTTGAGCATAATCTTTACAAAATCATTTTCAAGTGTAAAAACTGCAAAAAAACATGTATGGTCAACACCAGTAATACATTTAGCGTAAATCAAATTTGATGGTACAGGCAGACATTTTATTGCAAAAAGCGTTCATTCGATTTGTGGAAGCAAATGTAAGGGTGGAAATTATAGGGAGTTAGCAATGTTAAAATAATAGCAAGTGGGTAATAGGTTCAAATAGGCAGGGATCTAACTACTGCGTACAAAGGTAGGTATCCCCTATCCCCTAACTACTTAAAAGGGATAAAAAAAATACAGACCGCATCAACGGCGTTCTTCGCATATTTTCTTAAAAAAACAAACAAGCCGTTCACACATCTTTCTGTGCAAAACACTTGAATCAATAAACAAAAAATCATTGGAAAGAATATAAAAATAGACAAGAGCACGTGTAAATAGAAGTCAATGACATGCGTATCCAATGCAAACATAATATGTGTTATCGTAATAGTAAAGATAATCACTAATGGAATGCAAAATTTTAAAATCGAAAGGGCTTAACACACAGGAGCTATAATGTAATGTATATCTTTACATTATAGCACGATACATCTCATTACATCTTTCCATATAAATCGCCCGCCAGGAGACAACACGCAGCAGCTATAATATAACGAAGAACATTAATATACATTATAGCTGCTGTGTGTGAAGCCCTATGTTGAACCAGTTGTGTAAATGTCATTGTAGGGTAGGTTACACAACAATATATTTATCCACATAATACTAACTTGTATCTACAATGTTTATCGGATTTATTGTACTTTACGATAAAGTTGCAATCGATATTTTCACTTGACAACATTATCTTATGGATATATCTTTGTATAATACCAATTCCAATTTTTGTTACTTCTACACTTCTTAGGATAGGATTTATTTGGTGCCAGTATTTCAAGTATGTAATAATAAAATGAAAAATGTAAAAAAAAATAATTATCCATTTATCTAAACATTAGGATGAGATAAGAAAGTAATAACGTTTCAGTGATAAAAATGTTAAACTGAGAAAGAGCATAAAAGCAGAATAGAACAACAAAAACCAATACATTTGCATTCATATTATTAGTTACATATTAGCGTCACATACATGGTGTTTTTACATTTCGCAAATAAAATAAGCAAGCCTGCTAAAAGTACTGTTTAGAGAAGATATGTTAAAAGTATTAAAAATTAAGAAGACCGTGTTTTTGTTAACAGCACACGAAAAAAGTTATCGTAAATAAAGCGGGTTATTATACATAATGCATAAAAAAATAAACAAAACATTGTAATCCGATCGTAATCTGCCAGGTATTTAAAATTTTGCGTGTTCTTAATGTTACAGTTTTGGGTGGTCTTATTGTTACAGAATATTATTAATAATAATAATAAGTTCATTTATTTCAGGCAATATACACACACACACACACACACACACACACACACACACACGCATGCACATGTATACAGATAGAGCTAGCCGGTGGAATACAGTCAGTTGAATATATAACTTATACCCCGGCGCTAAGAAAATAAATATAATAAAATACACGGCCCCGTAGCCTATTTGTTAGTACGCCTGCCTTCGAAGCACGCGTGTAGTTGTTATTGGTTACACAAGACAGTTCCCTGGGGCTATGCAAGCCTATGGTAACCAATAACAACTGTAATCCCCAACCGACCTGTCACGCGTGGAAATTATGGTAATGTCCCTTTTCAGGGAGAGTTCTTAGTTCAGAATTTGCAGTATCAATTTTAGTATGGATTTCAAAATCTGTGTAAAATGCGAAAAATCGCACAAACCATCCTTGCAAATTAAAATGCATGCATGCACGGATTATATACAGGGTATCAAGGAATTGGTTAGCAGGAGGTTTCACGAGTATGAGGCAAATAACTCGTTTACCTTTAAAAAGTAACAAAACTAAGATCAAGTTTGATCATATAATAAGACTTCTGTGTCTGAAAACACGTTTCCTGTCAATTTTGCCGATAGCCAAGAAGCCAAAGTAACACCTACCTATTATAATTTTTACTTTTTAAATCTGAAAATCATAATACCTTCTTGTACGGATAACGAGGAACATCGAGTCAAAAAACAGTGAAAGATTTCAAGGTGCCGCCTTAAATGAATAGTCTTTCAGGGCATAGAGTAGAGTAGTGTATAGTATAGCTTAGCTATAGACACAGTAAAACCAGTAAGTTAGCAGCAGTGAGCATATTTTCATTGTATTGTATTGTAAGTTATCTTCATACAAACGTGCCGCTGTCGGTTTGAATGTGTGCGTGGGCACCGCGCGCCGTGTAAGCACGCGCTGTCACGCACACACTAGCATAAAATAAGGGGGAATAAGGGGGCGGCAGTATGGGCTAAATGCAAGCATGTGCGTGACAGCGCGTGCCTATACGGCGCGCTCACATTCAAACCGATGCGGCCAGTTGGTATGGAGATAACTTTCTGTTCTTACCGCCTGGGCTTTGCGCGGCGGCAACGGCGGCGGCGCGAAACTTGCCAGAACGTTAGTATTGTAACACTTTACAATATTTTCGAGCACTTTGCGTTACATGACTCAAAACGTTACTTTTACGTATTTTTTATCTTAATTGTGCTACATTACAGTGTTGAAGTCGTTTTCTAAGTAAAATAAGATAAACGTTACTTTTTGCATGAAAATTGAACGTATTTTGCAAAAGTTGGGTAATTTCACGCCTTTAAAACAATTTCTCAATTTCGGTGGTATATTTTTCCAGCTGGTTCTAAGAAATGAAAAAAAAATTAGTTCATGTAAATTTCGACTATGGGTCACTAGCAACATTCCGCTGGTCGCAGGTCGCGCGAAGCTGTGGCCAGGCCCTTAGTCTTCTGTCATTCTTTTGTGCTATAGTATATCTTACCGTCCGTGCCGTGGTTGTGCGCGCGGCACTCTAGCAGCGTCCGCAGCAGCGCGCGGTGTCCGGGCGACGCGGAGTGTGAGCGCACCAGAGCCTCCAACTCGCTCCACACCTGCCGCCACTGCTCCTCGCGGCGCCCGCTCGATTTACCCCTGCAGAAGGACTTGTTTCAATTCACAGCGTTGTATTTGTAGGGTTTAGAAACCCCCACACTAGCGTCTTTCGAGCGTCGTCGTCGTGCGTCGCGCTTACAATCATAGGCAGCAAGACGAGTGAAACAAAAGACATAGTTCTATTGGCGGAAACTTGTAATTGGCTTAAGTTCAATTTCATCTGTAATGTTCTAACCACGTTCTAACCTTAGAGTATAAATAGAAAAATTTCTGGGAGGGATAGAGTACGCCTATCGAGTATGAACCGTAAGCACGGATATGAACAGTCCGAATATCTTTAGCGCGTTAGAATTAATTTAATAGGAGGATATTTGAAAAAAAGTAATTTAATAGGAGAACATTTTGAAATGTGCAGTGAAAGGTTGCAAACATGACTCGAGGAACAAATCAAAAAAGAAAAATGTTATTGATTTCACCGCCCATACAAAATCTGCCAAAATTTGCTTACGCTTGACATAAAGGCAGCGGAGCGATGCGCGTGCTCTATGTATATTTATTCTCTAAGGTTCTAACTTTGTTATCTAGCTGTAAATTTCCTACTTACAAATACGAGTAAAATAAAAATAAAAGACGGACGCTGACGATGCGCAACAGGGGTGTTAGTTAGTTACTCGACATCAAGCGCGCCTATTTTGCGTGTTGGGTAGGACAACTCACACTCGATCTCCTCAAAGAAGCCCAGCAACCGGTTGCTGAGCGTCTCTGGGATCGATCCCGGTGAACCGAGGTATTTAGCCCTGTACGATGACAAGCCGCGACACTCCGTGGGCCGTCGTCTCCTCCGCTTCCATGCATCATCTGCACTGTATTTGTAGGGTAAGGTTGAAGAGAAACAACGGAAAAATAACAAAAAACTATGACAATGTGTTCTTTTTCAACAAGATATGCGGTTGGACCTTTGTATTACGAAATTAGCTTTAACTCGTACGGAATTACGGCGTTTTCAAGATCATAGTGTCCAGTCGTATGGGCTGGCTACTGTACATTCTTTCTCATTTCCTTCTATTATCATCACCATCATTATTGTTTTATGGGCCGTTTTTGTAAACCAATATAACATGTCTTTTTTCTTTTGGGTCTAATAAACGATTATTATTATTAATTTGCTAGCATTTTGATTAGATGTTTTTTTCAGCAACAGTTAAATGGGAAGAGGTTTGTGTGCCGTTACAGACCCAGCGGTGCATTTTTCTTGATCTTATTTTTTTTTCGAACACATCTTTCTTTTGTTTCACTCGCTTTCCTCTACGGCCAGCGTTGGAAAGACGCTCGAAAGACGTCAGTTTGGGGGGTCTGTTAAGGTCCCCAATATGCTATAAAGTAAAATCGCAGCTCGGCACTTTTTCCACAAGGCACGGTTTCTGTTAGTCTCCTCTCTTCAGATTGTCGATCCAAACTAGGTCATTGTTATCTACATCTTCCCGTAACAGGTAACTGCATTCAAACTTTGCGAGAGCTTTCTATTCCCAGGAGTTCGAGTTTTGCTAAGTATCGCATATCGCGTTTCCAGCCCCGTAGCATGACCATTCACGTGTTTTGTCGTGCATATACACTTATCCTATTGGAGGATATTTCAATATGGCAGGTTTCTCAAGGTATTTTGACAGCTGGGTAAGGGATATAATATAGTTTGTCATAATAATGATAAGAAGGCGGAATTAAGTCCCTTAAAGCGAACTGTCGGACGTCCTATGGGAATCAGGTTTATTATCTACCACCTTGCTAATTTTAATCGCAAACCACTCAACCGTTTAGGCGTTAAGTAACAGAAAAACAGTTACGTCCAAAACAGCAAGGATTTTCTCTCTCTCTTCTCGTCCTGTTATCCCTCAGCAGGGACATAGGGCGCTTAGTATAGTCTTCCAAAGATCTCTGTCTTGCGCTGCACCTTCCAGATCTTTCTAGCAGTAACCGTTGGATGCAGCTTCTTTTTCCACCGAGCGGCGCCAAGTAGTTCTGGGTCGACCCTGTTTCCGTCTTCCTGCAAGGATTTTACTTTTAAAAATGTTTCGTACCTTAAATTAGAAGGTAGTTGTGCAGCGGGGAACTCGTGTCGGTTCTCCATCGCGAGCAGCGCCAGGAGCACCTTGCGACACGCGTCCACATCTTCATCTGACATAGTCTCTTGCACTACCAGCCGGGTCAGGGGATCCATTATCTGAAATATACAGTGAAATATGGGTCGGGTACCCATATCAGTGTAGACTCGAGCCCCTCGGTGGGGACATATAATATGAGCTGTTTACGAACAGTGAAATATAAAGCGAGCCTACCCTGAATTGGGGACAAATATAATATGTACTGTTCAAAGTTCAAAATGTGTTTATTCGAAGTAAGATTTTACAAATCACTTTTCGACGTCGAGGAGAGTTCACGATTTGGCTGTCTTCTGTGGAGAAGAACTCTCCGGAAGAAACTCCACAGGCGTTGCATCTTTTCAAAATATTTTTAGATAATGTACTGTTGGACAACGACCCTGAGTTTAGGTTAAGCCTAAAGCAACCACGATGGCCCAGTGCGGTTTGGTCAACATTACACACAACATTTGAGTCTCCTCATGATGTTCCCTTTAACGGTAACAGGACACTGAGACAAGCATACGTCAATTAAAATAAACTTACAAGATAATGGTGTTTTAAATATCAACTTTTCAGTCTGTAGACGTCCACTGCTGGACAAAGTTCTCCCCCAAAGATCAGTCCAGCTTGGCCCGCATCCAGCGGCTTTTCGCAAGCCTTACCAGATACTTACCGATCCTAAATTGAATATGAGGGTGGAAGAGATGGTGAGTGGCCAGTAGGTGGTATGTCGCTGCAACTTGGCGCGGGCTCTGGAGTTCGCGCCCGAGCCTCGCAGCGGATGCAACTTGTTCTGCTGCATTAAAGCGCCGAACTCCTTTATTCTGGAAACGACGCGATATACTTACTAACGGAGAACGCATAGACAGTTTGAAACCAAGAGCTCTATTTCTAATTCATTCGCGCTGCTGATTTCAGACTCTGTTACAGACGGGCTTGAAATTTCCGCACACCAAAGATAAAACGTATACAGAGATTCTGCAGGCGCTTTAGTTTGTAGAGGAGTTTAGCTGTTAAGACAGGATTAAATACGTTGGCATAATCCAAGATTAGCAGGTGATTGAGCCAAGGACACCTTAGTTCAGTTACCTGTACGGAATAGGTATATAACACTAGAGGAAGTGGCATGTGAGCGCGGCCGGTTGGGTTCGGCTATGCCTAAGGTTTGCGGAGCTCCTTATAAATTCAGCGTTATTCTGCGCAACGCGTGTAGTGATCCGTCGTGTCACCAGTTGACCTTAAGCTAGGCGTCTTTATTATGAGTGTCAGACAGCTGATAATAAATATATATATATATACGCACGTAGTGATCGGCCGATGACGTGGCGATCGAATGACGCTGAATGTTTACGGAGCTCCGCATACTTTAGGCACAGCCACCACGCCCACATGCCACTGCCTCTAGTGTTATATATTCCGTGGTTACCTGTACGGCGGACGGCGGCTCAACAATTTCGCCACCAGGGTTGGTGAGGTAGGTTAACCTCGAAACCTGCTCGATAAGCAAGCAGTTACCTGTAGTCGGTGACCCTGCCGCCGGCGCCCTCGGACAGCGCGGGGGGGTCGTCGTAGGGCGTGCGCCCCCCCAGCGCCCCGATCCACAGCTCCCCGCCCTGCGCAGCCAGCACGTGCGACGCAGACCTGCCGCCCCCTTTTCTGAAAAACAAACACAACAACATTCTAAATTAACGGCTTTCTTATTTAAGTTACGGGTTGAAAGAAAAATTCTACGGAATTATTTGTTTTCAAACGGGAGATTTATAGCAATCAATAAAGATGGAAAAAAAACCAGACACCATACATTTTTTTCATGTTTATATTACTGGCAAAAGTGTCATTCCGTAGACATTCCGCATTATGGCGAGAATTTTTATTTTTTCTAGCCAGACTTTAAATGATAGTAGTTGTGTTCTAATGATGACACAAAATAGCAAAATTATATTTAATGTGTAGGTCTATAACGGCTGATGCTAAATCAAGGCGTTTTAATAATCGGCAGTGGATATAGTGGCACTGGTCGGTCACTCCATACAGAAAACGCGTTTTGACAAGCTACTTCTTTTTGAATAACAATAATAATTGAATATCAACTAAAAGTCAATGACGCTAACCGAACACCACCGGCGGAGCTCCGCGGCGCCTGCGGGGTGCGGGGCGTGGGGCGCTACCGTCGGAGTCCCCGGCGCCTGCGGGGTGCGGGGCGTGGGGCGCTATATCGGGCGGGGAACTCATTTTGGCGCGAGGGGGTGAGTGTCCTTTCTGTACGGGTTAGTACTATTATTTTCTTGTGTGATAATGGTGTGTACTCGTATCTAACCTGGGAACTTCAAGTGTAACGGAGCGGCCGTTGAGCAGGAAGTTGACGAGGCAGGCGGAGGGGCGCGACGCCACGTCAGCGGGCGTGACGCGCCACAGCGGCCCGCTGCACCCGCCCGCGCCGCCCTCCGCGCCCCGCGGCGTCCACCACCGCAGCACCACCTTACAATACAACCATATGTACAAATACAATAAGGAAGTGTCACAAAAAATCTAATAAGTCCGTCAGTTAGATTCGTCGTAGACAGCTCATATACGTCCCCACCGAGGGGCTCGAGCCTACCCTGATATCAGGGTGATTCGACCACGCTGGCCCTGTGCGGGTTGGTCAACTTCACACACAACCTTTGAATTTCTTCGCAGGTGTGTGCAGGTTTCCTCACGATGTTTTCCTTCACCGTAAGAGCGTCGAATAAACGTACATATGAATTCGAAAATCGAAAACACATTGGTACGTGCCGAGATTTGAACCCGGGAACTTCTGAATGGAACGGGCTTAGCCACTTGGCCACCGATGCTCTTATCAGTCAGTTAGATTACTATAAAGTAATGTACACGTTTTTTTTTGTCTGGCAAACGAAAAATACCGACGATACAGCACTTTGAAATTTCCAGTGACGACACGCCGCGCCGCCGCCATACAAATTGTACGGAAAAAGTGACGTCATAGTACTCTTCTCCTACATTTTTAAGGCGATACGTTTTCGTTAAATTGAAAAAAGATACGTGTTCAATTTTTTTCGATAATCTAACTGACGGATTAATTAGAATCCATTTCCTTTTTTCCAGGACACTTCCCTATGCTAACAGGTTCCAGAACATGAATAATAGGCCTTAATCGACCACGCTGGCCCAGCGCCAGTTGGTGAACTTACAAACAACGTTTTCCTTCACCCTATTCACCCTGATTACAGGGTAGGCTCGAGCCCCTCGGTGGGGATATAAACTGCCGTCGTATGACAAAAGGGTGTTTTCTCAGTATAACTACAAACACACACACAACAGTGTAATGAAATTAGATGATCAGTAATCATTATTTATTAGCCCATATAATGTCCCTAAACCCCAAGCCCCAAAAGGCTCGCGGGTTGGTCAACTTCACACGCAAACTTTCGAATTTCTTCATAGTGTTGAGATGCGCCGTGTTTTTGTGTTTACAAACATGTTTTGGGGCGAGGCAGAAGATCGAAGAATAGAACGATAACACTAAATTAAAAAAATTAATAACCCCCGACACAAAACGGTTACTTGATCCTTTCAACAACTAGAAAAGAGCTGACTATCTTCAAATGGCTGAAGATATTTTTATAGATCATAGCCACTGGGCGGTCACTCCATACAGAAAACGCATTTTGACAACCTACTAACAACTGAATATCCGCTACAAGTCAATGGCGCTAGGCGCTATGTAAAACACCCCCGAACACCACCGGCGGAGTCCCGCGGCGCCTGCGGGGTGCGGGGCGTGGGGCGCTATATCGGGCGGGGACTCATTTTGGCGCGGGGGGGTGAGTGTCCTTTCTGTACGGGTTAGTACTATTATTTTCTTCTGTGTCATAGCTAAGAACACTCTCGATTGTGACACCTTGCAAACAAAAAAAAACTAGATCAAAATCGGCACATCCGTTTAGGAGCTACGATGCCACAGACAGACACACACGTCAAACTTATAACACCCCTCTTTTTCGTCGGGGTTTAATAACATAGAGCAGCGGCTTAATCAAATATTGACATACATAATTATGTGAAATTGATGTTGGAAGAAAATTTCGTAAAGATTACATTGTTTTATTGTTTTATTTTTGAATAAATTCTACGATGTGTTACCAGCTGTACAAAGTACTTACCGACTCCAGAGCTTCTACAGCAGTCTGCAGCGCCCTCAGCCCTGCGTGAGCTTCTGCCGAGTGTATGATCTCTACGTCGTAGTTGGCACTCGAACTCGCGTTTTGTTCCTCCTATACACGAAAAAAATACTAGATTAAATTTAAACCATCAAATAGAAGTAAATAATTAAATTAAAAAATGTGGAAAAAATATAGAGTATAATCTTATAATCGAACATATAGATTATTTACTGTGCACAAAACACAAGTAAGCAGAACATTTAAGCGGTAGTACATTTCAATCACTATATAGAGAGCCATTCCATTCCATACTACAAACATTGCAGAAACAAGGCTGTATACGTATTTATTACATAGCATTAATTTAAGCATTTGTATATCCTATACTAATATAGAGGAAAGACTTGATTGTTTGTTTACATTAAATAGGCTCCGATACTACTAAACCAATTTAAACTTGGTATAAAGGTAGAATAGACCATGGGGAAGAACATAGGCTACCTATTACCGCGGGAAAATTCCTCATTTCCAGCCGCGGGGCGGAAAACTAGTTTTTAATAAAAAACATAAATTTTCTCACTTGCAAGTACTTACTTTCATAGGAATACCGGTAACAGTGGTGACCGCAAGTCTATAGTGTGGCAATACTAGTCTTCCCAGCAGACTAGCCAAGTTGCTGGCGCGAGATACAATCACTTCCACCTTCATTATACCGCCGCCTTTCTAAATGGGAAAATTGTTGCATGGTGAATAAGTTTGATCATAATAGAATCCTGAGCGAAAAAGTAGCGTTCAAATACTACTAGTAGACACATGAACCGAAAAGTTTTTAACAACTTCAAATTCGTAAAAAAAGTAAACCGGATTTAATATACTCACATCGAAGGGCATCCTATTCGTCACTTGTGTTTCAGCTTTCTCAGGTGTCACATTTATGATCAACAAATGGCAGAAATGTATGTGCAACAACCTGAAAACAAAGTTTTTTTAATAATGAAAAACATACACACATAAATTACAAAGCCTAGAATCCCTCGCTCACGTCCTACGCCCTAGAGACAGAAGTAATAAATTCAGCGTTACACTGGTCCAAAAATGGTGACATCTTGCGTATAACTAATCAACAATGGTCCATTAACTCTTATCCAGTTCTTGCACATGCTCATAACACTTCGATATGCTGGTTTGTTGATTTTATACAATTGCACCTTGCACCTTTTACTTGTATATTTGTAATGCAGCATACTATCAATAAATTTATTAGTTAAGTATCGAATATTACGTAAAGTTTAATCTAATCATTCAAACTAAAGTTATGTCAGAAAAAAGTTATAATGCTGCTTGTTTTATCTATTTGGTAACTGAAAATAGGGTTTATAGGTACATTACGTTACAGTTTTGTAGCAACCTTTTGTATTCGATCACCATTAATTGGTAACTTAGTATTGATTGATTGCATCACCTATTCTATACTATTCTTTCTATTTACTGTTTGTTATTTAATTGCCACCTTAAGTAAAATAAATGACAATTAAAATAAAATACATTAGTTAGCCAGTGCAGCGGCAAGGGCACGATATCGACTTACAAGAATAAAAAAACACAATAGTTGTCGGCGAGCGCGCATTGGGGCAATGTAAAACATATTATGTACATGTATCTATAGTCTCCTTGAATATATGTACTATATGACGTAATCGAAACGTCATCCAGGGAAGTAGCCGCTCGCCGAAAAACAAAAGGAATAACAAATTTCCTACCTTGACCGCCGGACTTCCCTTTCGCTTCGCTGATAGAACTCTAGCTCCGACCGCACTGCAACTGTCGCTCTCCGCTGACGTTGTGATAACCAGACGAGACGCAGGACACAAGACCAAGGAATCACTGCACAACCTGTGGGATTATGATAAGTTGATTTCCATGCATACTCATAAGTGATAGCTAGAGAATAATACAAATACATATAAAATATCATAAGGGTTGGATAGTCATGGTCAGTCACACACTCAACAGTGTGTCAGTACTCAACAGTATTGTCAGGTAGTCGTCGCGACAGTATTAGTAGTAGTCATATATGGCTTACCAACTGACTTATCGTTCCCCATCCCGGAACAGAGCCCCAGAGGGCAACCTAGGTCAACTATAAGGCCAGATAAATGGTGATCACTGATCATAGTAATTTTGAGTAGGAACGCAATTCTATAAAGGCCAACATCTACTAGTGCAGAAAGACATTTCTGCACCAGTATAATTCAACCTTCATAGAAACTCCCATTCCCGTAATTTTGAGTAGGAACGCAATTCTATAAAGGCCAACATCTACTAGTGCAGAAAGACATTTCTGCACCAGTATAATTCAACCTTCATAGAAACTCCCATTCCCCTATATCGCCCAACATCTATAGGGCGATACTGGCGCCAGCTCCTATGTCCCAGACCTCAGCCGGGAGACTTGCACACTTGGACTTCCCCCACAAGTGGCCTCCAGGTGGTGCGACCACCGGTACAACACATAACACAACAACAGAGCTCTCAACATCACATTTCACAGTATGATACATTTATCATACTCGATACCAATTGGGAGGCCACATATCATAAGTTAAACAGTTCAGATAGCAAGTCAGTCTAAGGAATTAGTCTGTGGGGAAGTCATACATAGTCAGGTCAAACACGTGGCACAGTTATACATGACAAATATATATATATATACATGGACATCTCTAAGAGCTCGAAACACATCAAGACTACTTAGCTTTATTTTCCCAGAGTTCCACCGCTGCTCCAGAGTCTGCCGCCACGCGGCATAGATTCCACTTTACACTTCTTCCTTCTCCGACCACTGACACAAGACTGAACGACAGCAAACCACATTTGCCCTGACACGACCTTTTGGCGGGAAACAAACAACCCCTACCACTCAAAGACATCAACCAATCAGGAGCGAATCACAATTCCAATATGGCTTCTGCTGTAGCCAATCATCATCGACCCAAAACCAGTATGGCCGCTCTGTTAGTAAACAAAAACTACCCAACCTTAAAATAATCCAACTCTGTGTTGCCATATTAAAAACATTATTGTAGTTGGCCAACGGATTGGTCCAACATGGCCAAATTCTGCCAATTTCGCGTTCGTCGCGACACACCCGGCCGACAAGAAGTGAGCCACGAGGCTGTTGCTTAATTCACTTATCTCGGCCACCGCTTTAACTGTCGTTGTCCAATTTGACAATATGTCACTTACACTAAGTGTTATCATTATCAGCACACTTTGGAAAATATTCTTAACTTCAATTCCTTTTCTATAACACTTCTTACAATCTCTTATGTCATACTCAATTACTTTCCCATAGAAAGTCTCCAATCTCCTTTTCGGCCTCCTGCCGATTCATTGCATTTCAACTTTCAATAAAAAAAATCACAATCGGAGGCGATATCTTTCGTCTCAAATTCTGTACTAATAAACTTAAATCCCGATACCAAATTGTCTGGTTCTGTTTTCACCTGATAGGGCTTCGCAACTATCTTTTGAAGTCTCATATCTGTGGAATTTTTTGATATCGTCAGTTGTTTGATTTGCGACAGTGCAAATAAACGTGTTTTCTTTTCCATCTCTCCATTTGAACATTATCTCATTCAATCCCTATTGGCATAGTGGTCCTTGTTGGCATTCCCCTAGTGGCTGGCTCAATATATCTCGTAGAGCAAGTTCTCTAATGTCTTGAGATAGTACTGTTTTCAATAGTACTATTCAACATTCTCACATTGATATGTAAGCTTTTACCATTCCAACTCCATTAAACGTAAGATTTGCTAGAAGGTTATCTCAGTAGACTACGTCCGACCAAATCCGATATCACTTGGCTCATCATTGGAATCCATATCTTTCTTTCCCGTAAACTTATAATTCAATTCTTATAACAGTCAAAAAGTTATAACCGTTCGCAAAATTTCCGTCAACGTAATAATAACTAACTCAATAATGCAGTTCGCCTTATCTTCTCAACGTTATTTTACTCAAATGTGTTACTCAGACACCATCATGAGACTTTCTTCCGACCTCGTTAGGAAGAACCTCCCGCGACAGGAAAAGTTGTTGTTCCAGGTACCAAAGACCAACAACTCTCGTCTGACAACGAGAAATTACAAACATTTTACGCCGTTTAAATTAGGTTGTATTCTTACTCCTGTTACGTACCTAATCTTTAACATAAAGCATCGTAATCTGTGTCTGTATAATATCTGTTTTCATTACCTTTATGACTTTATACCGACCTATGTCGCGAGTAAGCTATTGTCATGATGAATTTTACAATAATACAGCTTATTTCAGTTTAGTTTACTTTAAAGAATTTATCGAACCAGCAGCGCTTTTCAGAACAAATATAACAGTCTCAATCTTTTTAACTACGCGTAACGCTACACAACTAACTATTTAACCAACGCAGCTTAATATTTTGCGAACTAAATCTCGCATCTTATCGAATAGACTCGCATCAGACCAGCCTTTTCCACCGTAACTTCACTACCAAGTTACATCCCCTTACTCAGATACAACGATAACCGTAATTGCTATAGGTCTATTATCGGATCATTATATCGCAACTAAACATTTACATGAACGCTCTTCATTCCTCGCTATTCTCGGCGTTTCAATATTGCTTTCAATTGAACAACTGTAACAACTTTAACTCCAACATACCATATCATACCACAACGACTAATAACTGTTGTTCACAATCTACCCATCTTCAATACACAAGCATACTGCACTGAGACACATCCTCCTGTGTCTGACCAGGAACAACTGAAAGGCAATACGCCTCCACTTGTTTAACCAGGAGCAACTGAAAAGCAATACGACTCCACTTGTCTAACCAGTAACAACTGAAAGGCAACACGACTCCACGTGCCCAACCTGTAACTGAAAGGCAATACGACTCCACGTGCCCAACCTGTAACTGAAAGGCCATACGACTCCACTCTTCGACTTCAGAAAAGCTCGAACACTGAAACAATTGACACAACTTCGACCACAAGACAGCATAAGAGAAATCAAGTACCGAAAATATCCTTTTACATGACGAATGTTTGAGCTTATCCTTCTAACCGTCTCAAATTAAACACGTATTACAGGTATTTTCATGTCCTAACTCCGTGTGTATTATAACTCGCCTTCAATTCCGTTTCCATCGCATCGCATAGTTCTCCTAAAGATTAAATTGCCTTTACGATTCTTGTCCGTACCTTTCGACTAACGCATAGCTCCCTGTGTATCACGCTCAAACTTCTAAATTCGATATACCAACTTCATTCTAGTACTTCAGTTTCTGTCCAAAATTGATAACTTTATTTCTTGTCTCTCAATGACTCAAATCTAAATTCGTGCATTCATAATTACGCCATCCTTATCAATTACACAATACAATACAATGCAAATATTCCCTTTTATTATACTATCAATTATTAATTAATTTTATGTTCAAAGTTGTTTAACTCCAATAATACTCTACCTTTTAGTTTCTTCTGCAATATTAAACAACCAAATCAAAACTATCAGAAAACCTTTCTTTATACAGTATATTATATCAATCGCCAAACGGTTGGTTCTCTACTACAAGATTGTACGTAGGAATATTTATCATTTATTACTACCGCATAAACATTTCATACAACTGAACAGCAATTATTTCACAATTATATCCACAATTAATAAGAAGAAATGTTTGAACCCGACATATCTATTGTTCATTAAACAAATCGTATCGTATAAGAGTTATTAATTTCCCGTTGAACTAACCTTTCTTCAATATCTATCTTCTATTCACTTGAAACTCTGTCCATGATAATCAGTGATACTGCACAATAATTTCTCGTTAGATGGACAACATTACCGACCTTATTTCAATTTATATTTTAGCGATAAACCATTTACCAATTCATTGTGTTTCAAACAAATAAATATTCGCATAATAGTACTATCTGCGATAAGTCAAGTTACAAAAAATTATTAGCAAATAACGACTATATTATACCCAATTAAAGATATAACTGATTAAAATTGTACTCGTCAAATATTCGATGAAGAACACCGTTCAAAATTAAATACTAGTACTACTATACCTATGCCTTCAATGATCGGGAATGTAGTCGCATCACACAATAACAACGAATCATCGCGATTTAAAACTTCATGAGATAACTACACCACTACTTCTAAACGCCTACGATTTCAAACATCATTAACGAACTTCACAATGGCAGCGTTAACTTTATTTAATCATTAAGTTATTTAACCCTTGGAAAAACTTAGTTTATCTCGACAGCTCGGATTATTAAACTAAAATGACATTTATGTTCCTTACTATAAGCTATAAGCCTTTATACTTATATTTCCAACAAAAATATTCGGAACTGCTACGCCAATAATAATCCTTGATCAAAACAAATGCAAACTTTATTCTATCCATTAATATCCAAGTCAATTTCCAAAATCCCTTAAGGCAAATTATTTGTCTCATCAAGTACCATGTAAACGTTACTTAGTACGTTATTTAGTATTTCAGTTAACTAAACCATAGATAGGTAGGTATTAACTTTACAAAATTGTATTCACTATCTCGCGGTTCTAACAATATTAAACATATTTATCTCATCCGTGGGCTTCTTAACAACAATGACTCAGAATTAAGAATGTATTAAGTTCTTTAAGGAATGGAATACTATTGATTTATCTCGCTTATCTGTCACTATTTGATACTACTATCTTAAACGATTACGACTTTATCCCTTAAAGAGTTCGAATAATAAAAGTACTCCCATTAACGTATTAACATATTTAAGCACAACTAACACAAAAATTTGCACAGCCATGGGGTACCTACATAAAACACAACTTGAATTCACAACTTTACATGACCTACAACTGGCGCATCTCTACGTAAATAAAGGATTACCTTTATGCAATTTGAACATTTCAATTACTCTGTCCGCGGTCTGAATGAAAAACTTCGTGAACTCAATCTGAATATTCGATTCAAGCGCTCCGCCTGCACTTAGATAACCCGGCTATGACTAACCTTATCATACAGTAGGTTTCCTTTAATCAATACACAATACGTTAACCTACCAGGTCTTTCGCGCCTCTTTAACCTTTCTGACAAATCATATTCACTACCGTGAAGCTATCCAAATTGGAACATTATCGTATTGCTTGCTATAAAGACCGTGTCTACCGTTAACTTTCAAAATTATAGTTCCCTAAAAATCCATTGTTTTCATCTAAAGCGGTCTCACTCTATTCAGTTCAGTAGTCAATTCATTGTCAATTCAGCCTTAGGACTTCGTAACGTTCACACAACATACTTTTAACTAACAACAATACGTTACTATTAGTATCTAGTTTTATACAAATTTCTTCGCGAATTTATAACAATAATATTCCAATTAATTTCACTAATGTTAAACTTTAATAGCCGCAACCTTCTCGAAAGCACTCTAACTTCCTTATCGATATTACTCACTTCATTACTCTGAACTGAACGTCATTATTAGGAGTAAATTATTAAAAGAGGCAAAGTTTAGTTTTTAATATTCAAATTCTCAATTAATCCCTCAATTCATTTTGAATCGTAGATAACAACAAATCAATTCGTATTTATATCATTATAATATAACATTACATATTTATGTGTGCCTATGTAAGTTCGAGTAGGCAGTTGTCGTTTGTCGAGGCCGTAATATCTAGTGGGGGGAGGAGAGGAACTTGTAATTCTGATTCCGATAAATTATTCAAGATCACACAAAGATCACGCTATTATTCCTATCTAAATACTAATATCGAGTTTATACTAATTATGGAAAGATATTAATTAATTACGCTATTGAAAGAAAGCAAATAGAAACTATCTATTTATTTACTACTTATCGCGTTTCAGTTTCCAGTTTGATAATCTATTTTACAAGTAGAGCCTGAAATTGATCAACTTCTACTTTTACTACTACATTATCCAAATACTCATTGCTTTCGAACACAGTCAAAATTATATAACCAAATGTATCCATACAAATAAAGTAACTATTACTTTTCTGTTCCAGATTCAACTACAATTCAATTCCGTATTAGTATGAACCGAAACGATACCAAATACTTCAGTGAAACTAAACACGTAGCTAAACTTAGAAAAGTATCTGTCACTTCTGTAAACGTCACGTTAACTAAACGAACTACTAATATTTATAAATAAGGTTATGTCCACAAATTTATACACTCGATACTTTAACCAAGAATAGGGTCTTAAGTTGTGACTAGTGGATACACTACATTACCATATTTTGGATCGACATACCTACCAACGATATACTCAATATTGTAAACACTAACTACTGAACGTAATAATACTATCTATCTATATTCAATATAGTGAGCCAGACTTGACGCTAAAAAGGCTTAGTAAAATTGCAAAACCCGAGAAATAAGAATCAAGAAAAATTACTTTAATCCTTCGTAAATCTGAATTTATCTCAATCTTGTTAAATGAATCAAATCTATAAGTACCTACTATTATTTAATACATATTAGCAAAAATTCGAAAACAACAGTGACTGGCTATCTTCTCGTTACACTAGTAGTCGTGAATTCTTCAAATCATTATACTAACCAAATCAATCTAAGCAAACAAGTATCTATTTACATCCATTCAACGACTAGACGACTCGAACTTTATACACTAAGTAACTAACCAGAAATTAAAACACCTCAGCTACAGCAATACTTCTATGATAGAGAAGAAACTTCGTTATTTCTTCATATTCCAACAATGCATCCTAAAATCCACCGGTCAACGTAATTGTATTTATTCAATGTCATATTAGCGAATACGCATACTACCGGTACTAGTCTAAAACTCCTGTTTGTGAAAACTTCTAAACTATCAGGATAAATCGAGCAACTGTTCTCAAAAAATACGCATCAGCTGTTTTTAGTATCGTAGGCACTTCATCAACGCTTTTTTTATTAGCTACATCAACAGTCTAGAATTAAATGGCAAAAATAATATCTATCTACTTATCACTCCGTAGAACATAAAAAAAATAGTATCAAGAAAATCCGAAAACCAAACCCAACACTGTTTCATAGAAATGTAACCCGTCGCAAAACACAATTATTCAATAAGTAATGCGTCTATAGTTGCTCATCACACGTATGGTTCGCGGCGGACAAATGTAGTAAAGAATTTTAAACGAGCAAATGAAATATTATAAACGCCACGATATTTCAGATTAAGAAGTTCAATATAATTATAACGTTATAAACAGACCTAGACATCTCTTAATATTGTATTACATTTATTAGAATGAAGTTACAATTTCTACCATTCCTAAGATTTACTACTAACATTACCTTGAAAAAGTGTATAGGAAATTCAGTAAAATCAATAAGTTAAACAACGTAAACAAATGATTTGCGCGGCAACTTAGTAAAGGTTAAATCTTCTATATTCAAAACTGACACTAACTCAAATCTACAAAATCTTCTTTAGTTCCCAGTATTAAAAAATATTATATAACTAATCTCGAAATAATTTAACTTTAAGTAGGTAGGTACAAAAATGTTTCGTTAAAATTATGTAATCTCTGTCAAAATTTGTTATTAACTATTACCACTCTCCGCTTACAAATGTCTAAGTAATGATTTCACTACCTACTCATATTAAGAAAATATAACAAACAACAGGTCTTACAATTTTTCATCATAATAAGTCCTGCACTCATGGATAAGAAAAATGATAACGTCACGATATAATAATAATAATAATTACTTCCGTTGCAAAAACATACTATTTAGTGCTATTTAGAAAATTCAAGTACCTACGTCCGAAACGCAGCACTACTACTACTTCATATCAATGACCAAACAAATTGACAACTTCAAACGTTAATAGAATTTACCTATTTCTAAAGAAGTGAGTATAAACACCTACTTGCTACTATAATCGCTTGGTACGTGTCACACCACTTGACAAGAATAAGTCACCATTAAAAAGAAATAACTGTCACTAACACCGTCAAATTAAATTTACTGCCAAATTGTTATTTCAATTCCAGGTTAACTATTATAACATTACACTCCGTTGTAACATTCCTTTACTATTTGCCAGAATTTTGAATTTAAAAATAAATTCTCATGCCTTACTGACTTTATTGGATAATAAAAAAAATTAACTACACTACTACAAAAATATAAAATTTTGTATTTTAGTAATGGAACTTTACTCTCTGACAAACTCAAGTCAAGGTGGTATAACCTGTAAATCTTTGCCTACACCTTTCGCGAGTAGGTATGAGTTTTATTGTGGGTAGACTAAAACTATATCTGACGTATATTCCACAAAGTCCGATTTTTACTCCTCGAAACTCTAAGGTTGACTGGAATAACCAGACCTACCTTTCACAACTTTTCCGTACGATACGTTTTATGTCTTTCTTTTGCGATGAAGTACCTACATATCAATCGTGTGATATTGCGTAACGATATCTTCTTAAATTTTGGAACGTTGCTTTGCTACGAAACTACCTCTTAATCTTTCCAAAACAATTGACGTAGGTATGCTAGGTACGTATTATCTCGATTTATAATAATTTTATCGCGGAAAATTTAACAACGCATCCTAAAAATATGAATTACTAAAGTAATAGGTTTAAAGGAATGGAAAATGAAGAATTATGATTATTAGACTATTATTAGTATACAAGACATTGTATGTAATATTCGTTCGTCTCCTCCCTATCCCATAGAAAAGGTCCCTTTAGACAGCTACCGGCAAATAGTATTGCCGTTTGATTAAATTAGAATTTTCTCAAAACACGCGGAGTAAATATCTATTTATACTCTCATATTTCTAGCCAAGATCTCATTGTACGTACCGACTGTGTGAACTACAAGAAAAGTACACTTGTAACAAGAACAGATACACAAGGAGCCGTGCCCATCCCGTCAACGTTATTCGATTAATCTCTCGCAGTAGGTATTACCCTGTACCATGACGCCAAACAATGTAACATTAAAATTTCACGTTATTACTTCTAATAACGACTGGTAAAATACGAGCGTCTAAGACCATTATCCTTTTGTCATCGATTTATAACGGGCCCTGTTATAAACCAATGCCATCCATGACAAGTATCAACCAAACCACCTCTTGGTATTGGCTGGTCCTTGGTACAGGTAATTAGATAAATGGGCAAAACAATATCCGAAAATTACATACGTTTAAAAGTAACTTATCGCTGCCTTGTACCAATAACTAACGTGTTCGTAACACTACCCGCAATTCGAAAGTTTATACGACGTACGGTAAAATCTCATTCACACTATCTTTCTGGGGAAAGGCAAATTTCTGAGCACGATACAGCCTATGCTGTTCTTCGATGTAAAAAATTATTAAAATAATTTTATCATATCTGTAGCCTCATCATTTAGCCAGAATGCCACTAGGTTAACGGAATGCCAACAAATTAAATCTTCATGTATAGCCACTTCTCTAAAAATGTTTGTACATCATCAAATCTTGCTGAATCTCATATCCCAGCACATCTCCACCATGTCGGCGAGCGCGCATTGGGGCAATGTAAAACATATTATGTACATGTATCTATAGTCTCCTTGAATATATGTACTATATGACGTAATCGAAACGTCATCCAGGGAAGTAGCCGCTCGCCGAAAAACAAAAGGAATAACAAATTTCCTACCTTGACCGCCGGACTTCCCTTTCGCTTCGCTGATAGAACTCTAGCTCCGACCGCACTGCAACTGTCGCTCTCCGCTGACGTTGTGATAACCAGACGAGACGCAGGACACAAGACCAAGGAATCACTGCACAACCTGTGGGATTATGATAAGTTGATTTCCATGCATACTCATAAGTGATAGCTAGAGAATAATACAAATACATATAAAATATCATAAGGGTTGGATAGTCATGGTCAGTCACACACTCAACAGTGTGTCAGTACTCAACAGTATTGTCAGGTAGTCGTCGCGACAGTATTAGTAGTAGTCATATATGGCTTACCAACTGACTTATCGTTCCCCATCCCGGAACAGAGCCCCAGAGGGCAACCTAGGTCAACTATAAGGCCAGATAAATGGTGATCACTGATCATAGTAATTTTGAGTAGGAACGCAATTCTATAAAGGCCAACATCTACTAGTGCAGAAAGACATTTCTGCACCAGTATAATTCAACCTTCATAGAAACTCCCATTCCCGTAATTTTGAGTAGGAACGCAATTCTATAAAGGCCAACATCTACTAGTGCAGAAAGACATTTCTGCACCAGTATAATTCAACCTTCATAGAAACTCCCATTCCCCTATATCGCCCAACATCTATAGGGCGATACTGGCGCCAGCTCCTATGTCCCAGACCTCAGCCGGGAGACTTGCACACTTGGACTTCCCCCACAAGTGGCCTCCAGGTGGTGCGACCACCGGTACAACACATAACACAACAACAGAGCTCTCAACATCACATTTCACAGTATGATACATTTATCATACTCGATACCAATTGGGAGGCCACATATCATAAGTTAAACAGTTCAGATAGCAAGTCAGTCTAAGGAATTAGTCTGTGGGGAAGTCATACATAGTCAGGTCAAACACGTGGCACAGTTATACATGACAAATATATATATATATATATACATGGACATCTCTAAGAGCTCGAAACACATCAAGACTACTTAGCTTTATTTTCCCAGAGTTCCACCGCTGCTCCAGAGTCTGCCGCCACGCGGCATAGATTCCACTTTACACTTCTTCCTTCTCCGACCACTGACACAAGACTGAACGACAGCAAACCACATTTGCCCTGACACGACCTTTTGGCGGGAAACAAACAACCCCTACCACTCAAAGACATCAACCAATCAGGAGCGAATCACAATTCCAATATGGCTTCTGCTGTAGCCAATCATCATCGACCCAAAACCAGTATGGCCGCTCTGTTAGTAAACAAAAACTACCCAACCTTAAAATAATCCAACTCTGTGTTGCCATATTAAAAACATTATTGTAGTTGGCCAACGGATTGGTCCAACATGGCCAAATTCTGCCAATTTCGCGTTCGTCGCGACAATAGTTTTATTTCTTGTCTTGCGATAAATAACCCATCTGTATTACTGTACGCAAACTTGCAAAGCATTTGCATACTGTATGATTGCACCACTGTACTTCTATTGTATGAAATAGAATGGCAATAGCGAGAGATTTTATGCCCAGTGAGAAAATTAAAAGTTCTTACTCTGGAGCTGCAGTTTCTCCTGCAGCGGTTGAAGGTTGGGTCATGGCAGCTTTTTTGTTCTGGTTAACTAATGTATTGAGAGCAATCTCAGCCAAGCTGTTGATAGAGTTGTCATCTCTTGCACTGGTTATACAAATTATTCGCCCGCTAGAAAAAATATTATTTTTAGTAAATTGCAAGTTTAAACGCATAATCAATTATACAAATTGTAGGTGATTAACCATTAACCTGCCTTTCAGGCAGACTGGTCATCTACACTAATAGACAGAGGAAAGATTTCATTGTTTGTTTGCATTGAACAGGCTCCAAAACTACTGAACTGATTTTAATGAAACTTGGTACAAAAATAGAACGGACCTTGGGAAAAACCTTTTACAATGGGAAAATTGCTTATTCCCTCAAAGCTAGTAGAAATTTAAATGACAAATACCGATTTTGGAAGTGTCTCTCAGATGGAGGCCGGGTTGCCTGTGCCGGAGAAGGTTCAGACAGAGACTCTATAGCTGCACAGAGCCCTACGACATCACCGCCCGCACCACGTCTCACTGGCCCTACCAGGCACAGGCCATTTAGAATCTGTAGTGGTAAAAATTACAAATAGACAAATTCGTGTATTTAGCAAAATTCTTAGGAATACAGGTAAAAGTTAAGCTATTATGTTTTCTGTATAAGTATTTTATTACTCGGACCAGAGTTTTATTAATAGCATGAGATGTCCATGCTGCTCCTGCTTGGCAAAGACCTCTCTTGCTTTATCCCTGGGACATACTTTTCCTGTCAGTCACCACAGTCAGTTGTTTCACAGGGATGACGATGGGGATTCTATGCACCACAAAATTACAACAAAAAAGATCTGGTTTATAGAAAAGTATCTTGACTACCAACAGTAAAGACGAGCAAGCCAAGAGTAAAATATGAACATAAAAACTTACATGTGCCAAATTCTGTTGTGTGGAAGCCCAAGTATTCAATAAGTGAGCACTTGAATCGCTGATGACAAACTTCACCTGAAATATTAAATTCTGCCATCAGTTCTGAGAATTCTGTTGTAAAATTGAATTATGTTTGATTGAGTTTTTAATTGTTTTTACAAAATCACACCTGTAGCTTCACACCAGGGTCCATAATTTTTGAGACAAAAATAATAATGGTAGGAAAAAACTCATTAGAAAAGGAAGAGAATATAACAAAAAAGAAAGGAAAAATAAATTACCGGCGATCTGAGGTAAGAGGGTGAGTTTTTAAGGGTAAATAACGGTATATGTCAATTTCCGGCAGAACTACAAGTCCTATGCAAAAAAGTTAAATGGCAAAGTCGTAGTAAAAAGATTTACAGCTAATTTTTAAACTATACTTTTATAGTTTTTACTTTTTACCACTTTTAACATTATCGACCCTGGTCTATTATTCACAGTTAATGAAGAAATTTATTAAAGTATGATTTTTTTAAAGTAATTTATTATTATTATTATTATGTGAGTGAGTAGTAGGTTCGTGTGTGTGTGTGTGTGTTATTGTTAAGTTTGTGTGATTTTTTGTTAATAATGGTTTAATAGTTTTATATCTCTGAATAAATCCATTTCTGAACTGACTTTTAACTGTTTCAAAACGGAACCTGCATGCAAGTCTTACCAACTTTCCTTCGGGAAATAAGTCCCACACTATACGACAGTACTCCACGGCCGCTTCCACGCTGCAGGTCCATAGAGATTTACAAATAGGAGGCAGAGGAACATAACCTGGTCCCCGGCTTTTCGATACATCAAAATCTATAGGATTGTCCGACGATATGCCGAAGTATGGGGTATGATCGAGAACAAATATAGTTTTATGGTTTACGGGAAACATTATCAACAAAGTATTACATCACATAGTCCACAAAACTTTATTTTATTTTATTTTCTCTTCTTTCCCAGCCAACCTCACCAGGCCATATCGACTCTCTGACGTATCAAAACATAGTACCTAGGGCATACTTACATCTTTGCCATTTTAATAAGTAATCTTATATATTCAGTTAGAAATATTTTTTTATTCAAAAAATATTTATTACTGACAAAATAATTTTAAAAAAATATGTACAAATATATTGTAAGTATATTTCACTATAAAATATTTTAATAACAAGTCCTAATTATTTTAATAATTATAATTTATAATTTCTTTGATATAAATATTTCTATCCACACTGGCAACACCAAACCAAACCAAACAAACAATATGGCCGGCCGAATCTTCACGCGTTCTTGTTTTTTCGTTCATGCTATTTTATCTGATTACTTTTGGTAATAGTGTTCTGTGAATTTGAGTTTTAGGTCCTGTGCAAGCATATGGTGTTGAGTTGAGCTCCGCTCCTCCGCCTATGTGAGTTTTTGTGACTTATAACTAGTGATTTTGAATTACGAGACAGTGACTCTTTTTTCTTTGAACTGTGCTATTATGTCGTCTGAACAGAAACGAAAATGTTTTAAGTGCGGGAAATCCCCCGCTACTGACAAAATCAAACTCTTTCGATTTCCAAAACCTGGAGTAAGAAACCTTATATGGTAAGTGTTGTAGGTTATGTTTCCCTCAAAACAAAGAACTTCCTTTCTTCCTTCCTACGTAGGTAAAATGCGACAAGCTCGATAAGCGTATTCACAATTAAACACTAAGCTTTAGTTTTCTGATATATTTCCTATTCAGTTTCAGGTGTATGTTGTGGGCAAAATATTTATTTCCAACAGAGGAGCAGCATTTATCAATAGCATTCCAAACCAAGCTCTATAATGAGCACAGAATGCTTTGTGAAGATAATTTTTGAAGATGAAGATTTTACTGATACATCCAAATCAAAATTGTTGTACACTGCCGTCCCGAGTGATGTAAGTTATATTTGATAATTATTATACAATACAATACAAATTATTATATACAATATTATACAATACAATGCGGAGCGTGAGGCACAGGACAGGAAGGGGTGGAGACTTCTCACGAAGGCCCTCTGTACCACTGGGGTATCATAGGACAACAACACACACAATACCTATACTTTATTGCATGCAACCAGAAAATGTACAATTATAACTTATAATCTATAGTGTTAGGCAACAGGCGGCCTTATTGCTTAAAGCAATGTCTTCTAGGCAACCCAGCTTTGTAAAAACATTCAATAATAGATGCGGGAAGGTGCATATTATAAAGGAAATAAACAATACCTATAATAAAATGATAATATGTGATAAGTAGTACTACGAGTATATAAGTATGTCTGTTGTTTGACAGAGCTCATACAATTTTTTTCATGATTATTTAGAAAAGTAACACTAAATAATACATTTCCCTCAGGCATTTTTTTTTCTTCTCTCCTTATGTAGCCGAGTATGTTTCTTTCCATGCTTCTAAAGATATAATATGTAGTAATATAATAATTATGATAAAACTTGCTCATTGGTAACTCATTTATTTACAGAGAGAACAGGGACTATTACTTTACCAGCATATCCTGAAAATACACCTGAAGAGACATCAAATGAAAATAGAGCACAACATGCCACTACACAGCCTCAAGCCAGCAGCTGCAGTTCACAGATAAGGCAGCCTTTGCTAAATATAACAAATACTAATGTAATAAGTACGGAAAATGAAGCTGAGACTAGTGATATGGATGAGACACAGAAAATTCAAAATGAAAATATAAAACAACATGCCATTTCACAGCCTCGAGCCAGCACTTCACAAATAAGCAATACACAAGTGCCCCAGAAGAGACAAAAACTAACCGAGAAAAAAAGTTATTAATGAAATGTTCCAAATATATAAGGACTATATGCAACTTGCGAAATAGAATAAAAAAAAAAGGTTATTGGGGAAAGTTATTCAGTTTTATGGGTAGGTTCCTCCCTTAAAATATTGTGTGATAATTTATTTACACTATAATAATATAGTGAGTCGCAATAAGTCATAATATTTATAAAAACTATCTCTAAGTATGAATCATCAGATTAATGTAAATATTATGTGTCTTATTTGGGTGCTCCTTAAATTGCATAACATAAATATCCCTATTATGAAAATCCATAACAGACTTGCCATAACTTTAAATAGTATAACAATTAGAATCCATAATTTAAAAATACATACCATTATTTAGCATACTTATTAATATCCATAATTCTATAATGTTTCGAAATCATAAAAAGATATTTTGGTAAAAAAGAACATAAAAGAAACAGCATTTTTGGTGATAAAAAATAATAATTTAATAAATGTGTGCTATAATTGTCAAATTTATATTTTTTAATTATTATACATACTGACAGTATTCGTATTAAATTTAGGGCTTTTAAATATATGTGTTTCAAAATTATGGATTTTAATCATTATGACATTGAATGATTATGGATTTTCAATATATACATTTTCAATTATGGGTTTTAATATAGACCCGTCTTATTTATTATAGTTTGATCACTTTTTTATAGCCAGAAAATAAGATCTGTCTTCTAAAAAGTTAATCACGGGTAGCAATAATACTATTGGTATTCAATCATCAAAATAATAGATCTGTCAGTCACCTAATAAATAGATAAGTTATTTAATTCAATTAGAAGGGCGGGCCTACTAAGGGCGGAGTTAAATTGGCGCGCTATGAAAATTTACCATTCATTTGCTTTACTGGCTGAAATGTGATTTATTCAGGTATGTAGTACATATAATATAATATTACCAGGGCCCTGTACATAATAAACGTAACAATCGTACAATTTTGTAAAGAAGTGACTTTGTCAAGTTTTATTAATATTACAAGTGCTGTCAATAAACTTTACAATTATATAAGAATTTTACGTTTAATAATCACTAATGTTACAATTTACAAAATGCTGTTTAATGAACGTTTACATCTGTAGAAAACGCCTGTAGATTTCGATTAAATATTGTACTTACAAATTTGTAATTGTAAGTGATTTAATAATTTACATTCTGTGCCATTTACTAATGGAAAGTCTTCCAGAAGCAAATTAAAAAAAAAAACTAAGTTGAAAATTGTAAGTTACAATTTACATAAAATTTTAGTTTATGTACAAGAATATGTAAACTTGTAGTTACAATTTTGTATTCAATAAAACAGTTTTTTCTATAAATATGAAAAGTGTCACCTTAAGAAAAAATGTTTATTGAACAGAAATATGTAAAATTGTAGTTACAATTCAACAATTTTGTAGATTTCCTATCATTGTAAACTTGTGACATCGCTAAGTGAGCATTCTGAAGGGACTACTATTCAGTATTATGTGATATTACTTAAAAAAACTATGGTAGTTTTAATTAATTGTGTATCGTCAAGTTAAATTAAAATTGTTGTTCAGTAATACAAAATTATTTTTTAAGTAAACATATTTCCAAGCAATTCTTACTTATGTTTAGGTAAGTGTTTTAATATTGTTTGGTGATTCAATTTAGGTGACAGATCTACTACTTTAGGAACAAATATTTGATTTTATTTCTTGAAAAAGACACGCTATCGGCATTATCGCATAACATTTACATTATAATATGTATATGGTAGGTTTTGTACTAGGCAATGAGCCTTTACAGGCATGCACATGTAAATAATATTTATTAGGTTATTGGTACCATTATTTTTCCTTTAGTGTAGATGCTAATGATTCGTTACTAAACAAATAATCTCAACGTGACGTATAAGAATTATTATATATAAGCTGTCTGCCCGCGGCTACGCCCGCGCTGTTTTTGGACTTTTCCATAGTAATTTTTAACTATCCCGCACTAAAGGAATCTTAGATGTTGACTACTTACTTATTGTATTACTACAGTACTTTTATTTGTATTCAAGTTATAATAATATAGCATTTTTCTTCTTGCATGCAATGGGGATGTTGACTGTAGGTATTCAAAATAAATGTGATACTGTGCAGGAAATAAAACATCATAAATTATTCTAATACTAGCTGTCTGCCCGCGGCTACGCCCGCGTTGTTTTTCGACTTTTCCGTAGTAATTTTTAACTATCCCACGGGAACTTTTTAATTTTCCGGGATTAAAAGTATAAGATGTTGACCAGGCATGTAAAGAACTTCCATGCAAAATTTCATTTAAATCTGTCCAATAGTTGCGTAGATTAGCATGCATTTGCGTAGATAAACAGACAGAGAAACAAAAAAAAGAAAATTATCTGAATATGTTCTATTTCCTACATCCTCCTGACTCGGATTTTATCTTTTTTTTACTATGTACAGACATTTGACCTCTACAGTTTTATTATATAGATAATAATAATCATGTTGGGGAGATTTTTGCAAATTTTATGATTAAGCATTGCAAATAAAAGTAAAAATCGTATACAAAAACGACAATACAAACCTGTGACATCAATAGGTGTATTCCCACAGATGTTATATATCAAATCTATATCTGTGTGTATTCTCTTTATTTTACATATACAATATTGTGATATTTAATAAAAAGAAACTCATATGACTATCCAGCTAGTCAACATCCTTATTCATCATATTTTGTCCATTCTGTTGATAAAGCTAAATTATTGCGTATAAGATTGCTGTAAATATGAATATACTTACATAATATTCGACTAATTTAAACGTTGTTTTATTTAAATATCAACCTGCAATTGATGGATGGTTGCAATTTCACTTGTAAGAAAAAGCAACGTAGTTTTGCATTTTCTTACAAGTGAAATTGCAACCATCCATCAAAAATTATTAACATTTTTTTATAAATCTACCAGTGTTCAAAAGTTCCCGCCTATGAATTAGAACCTAGGGCAGACAAAGGATGGCGCTGTAAGGCTGTTTCCGGTGAAACCGGAAATTAGGTTTTTTTCTATGAACTTGTCTTTCTTCTCCGCCAGGTGTAATATTGTTCCTTGAACCTCACTCTAAAACCTTGTTTTGTTTTTTGTGAAAAAATGAATGTGACTTTTTTTTTTTTTTTTTTTGCGTTTTGGCTTCATGCGGTTAGGAATGTGACTTATTTATGTGACAGATATTAGTGCTGCCAGATATAAAACTTTATTTATTAAAAAAATTATTGCTAATAATTAGAAAACATTTTTGTTATTTATTTAATTGCTCGCTTTATACTCTCTCTCTCTGTTCCTGCGAGCTTACTGAGCGAGGCAAGTACATAATTAAATACTGAAAAAAAATATTTATCATTATGGAGTAAAGGATTTTATTTAAAGAAAACTGTACCTACTCTGCTAGAGTAAAAGTTTTATTTTGTATTACAAAAATTACTCGGTCTGGCACTACTGCACCGCGCTAAGGGCCTCCGCCCACTGGCGACAAAGTCAAAAAACGAAAGAGACGCAGTTATGCGTTAGAATGAGATATAAATACACCGCGCTCACTCTTGCGCATAACTGCGTCCCTTTCGTTGTTTGTCGCTGCCGCCAGTGGGTGGAGGCCCTTAGGCAGGTATTTCACTGGCGATGACGACAAAAGATGAAAGGGACGCAGTTATGCGCAAGAGTAAGCGCGGTGTATTTGTATCTCATTCTAACACATAACTGCGTCCCTTTCGTCTTTTGTCTTCGTCGCCAGTGAAATAGGTGCCTAAGCATAAACTTTTTTTTCTTTTTTTCAATGTCAAACGTTTTTTTTTTTTTTTTTTTTTTTTAGTTTTTTCTGGCCTGGATCCAAGTCCTTTCAGCCGTATTCATTAGTTCATTTCATTGTTCATTGTTGTCTTGTCACATAGATAGTAGGTAGGTTGGTTTTTTTTTACGCGGGAATCGAGAGGAAATGGCGGGTTCATTGTTTCGTCCTTTTTAAAAATAGTTTTTCATGGTAACTGTGGTGTTAATATGGTGGAATTAGTGCGATAATGTGCCGTTAAGAAGAACTATTCAATGAAAGTGAGAAATAATGAGTGGTTAGCTGTTTCTGGTTTGATACCCCGCGTTAAACTTCAGTATCATTGGAATGTAAGAACCACCCTTGCATTCCAATGATCCCGTAACAAGAAATGAAACTACTGAAGAAGTTTAACATAGATGCAAGAAATGACTAAAGACGACGAAATGAAACTGAAGAAATAATGACTGAAGATGAAGACATTAAACTTGGATAATGCAAGAAACTACTAAAGACTAGGCTGTATGGGCTTAGATCCCTTTGCCTTTCCCATAAGGGAGAAAGAAACTAAAAAAAAAAAAAAAAAGTAGGTAGGTTGTAGGTTATGTTATGTAGGTACTTAAAGTTGTCCTATTGTATTAGAAATGTATTTATATAGCGGCTTGTAAAATTTTAGCTCCTCTAATAAGTTCTTGTGCTTCAAATAAAATGTTGCCAAAACATAAATGTTTAGAAAGTTAAAAATATATTGAAAATGCATTTCACTTATTCATTATTCACCAAAAGAAATATTAAAAATTACACCAAATTGTCTTATAATTAGTGCAAAAATAAGAAATATAATTTTTTATGTCAAAACGAAACAAAAACAGGAATAAAGTTACTTACATACAAGTAACAGAGAGTACAGGTTTTTTCAGATTTATTATTATTTACATTAAATGGTAACATTCTCAACCAAAGACAATTTAGTTTTATCTGTAGTGTATGGTAGTGTATCCTTGTAGGATATCGATATTTTTAAATCGATTATTTAAGTTTAGTAAAGTAAAATCATTATTTTTTTTTACCAGACCAAAAAAAAATGAAAAACCTCGCCATGTTGCGGAATTTTAATGGGGCTAATACTATTGGCACCCCCAGAGCAGTCAGACTTTACTATCTTCTTATATATAAAAATGGATTGCTGTTCGTTAGTCTCGCTAAAACTCGAGAACGGCTGAACCGATTTGGCTAATTTTGGTCTTGAAATATTCGTGGAAGTCCAGGGAAGGTTTAAAAGGTAAAAAAAAAAGAAAAAAAAAAAAAAAACAACTCGGGCGTATAGCCGCGGGCGGACAGCTAGTTTCGAATAAAAACTCTACGTCTACTTTTTACCGCGGGAAAATTCTTCCCTCCCACGGGAATAACTATTAACGCGGGCGGAGTCGCGAGGCGGAAAGCTATTATTACTACAATAAAAGGTTGAAAAGTAATTCGTCAATATACTGGCTTACTGCAAATCACTGGCTGGATGCATAAACACTACAATATTTTGTCTTTGTCTTTGTCTCGTCATATTGAAAAACGTGGTTTCGTATTTATTTAGGTACAGATATGCGATTTGCGGTTTGACATTCGCACTACGAAATTCACCCCTACCGTTATTAACGGAATAGGTACACGGGTGCTCTTTCTCAAGATTTACATGTCCAGTCGGATGTGCTGGCTACTGTACATATTTTTCTGGAATTTTTTAAATTCCGGTGCCCTTAAAAAATCGGTGCACGTTACAGTGCTTTTACTGTCTGCCTATCGGTCGAAAATTCAGATATACCTACTTATCAAAGAAGATTTAAGGAAGGCAGTGATTTACGTGAGACCTAAGGTTAAGGAAGGCAGTGATTTACGTGAGACCTAAGGCTCAATTCACACCGGGACGGCAGCGACGCGGCGAGCACTTTCAGTGTGAAATAATTTTAAACTTTATCCAAGTACTAAAAAGACTAGTATCGCTTGAAACCGCCGACGGATGTGCGGCGCCGCTGGTAGCCGCGCGACTCGTCGAAGCTTCAAGCGATACTAGTCTTTTTAATATGTAAATAAAGTTTAAAATTATTTCACACTGAAAGTGCTCGCCGCGTCGTTGCTGCCGTCCCGGTGTGAATTGAGCCTAAGTCAGAATACGTTTACGAATTTAGAATTTTATACATTGTAACATAATTACTGAAAAAATGTTTAATAGTTTTACTGTATTTATATTTGAGAAAACAAACATGACTTTTAAAAACTAGCTTTATAAAAAAAACCGTTATAAACTAGCGAAAACGAAAAGAAAAAGAAAGCTTATAAAAAAGAATAAATAAACTATAGAATTCTATTACTTAATGCTATTAAATCTATAAACACAACTCCACAGGGTCGTATCGTATCTTTATTTTATTTTTCTGGTCAGGCTTTATTTATTGTTTATTAATTTAAAATGGTCCTTATTTTTTTAACATCTGACCAAACCAGATTATAGATGTGATTATGTATATCGATATTATTTATACTGAGGTATGTTAATCGAGCTCGATTGAGTTGGGGAGATTGTATGCAGGTACGTCACGTCACTACGGTGAATGTGAGAGAATGATAAAATGGTGCATTCGTCGATCAAACCGGGCCACACATCCGAAGCTAGAAATTAAATTATCATCCACCATTTTGTTTATTTTCGCGAAAATAACTGTCTGCCCGGTTACGTTAGTGAATTTTTATACATTGCCAAAGAATAAGTTGATCAAGTGCATATTCTGGCTATGATCAAAAGATTAGGAATGTGCTATTAGCGTACCTAACTTGTATTGGGTCCTTGTGTTGAAATTCGCAGACATCGGCCGCGCCGCTAGTAAACACTCTTCGAAAATTAACATCTGGTCGTCCAAGAAAGTCAAAATCCCGGGTTCTCAAGGCGCCCGTATCGATGAGAAAGGTTCGCTGAAGTTCGTTCAACGAATTTTCAGCAGGTCCAAAGGGACCGATCCCGTGGCGTTAAAGGTAGGTGCAGTGCAATCATCGTGCGACTTTGAATGGTGGATTTACTGTGTGTGTTGTTTGGATTTCATTGAGAGTGTTTGTTTAGGAAATTTCGAAGAGTTGTGGGCGAGAGTCCCCCGTGGCGCGCCCGGCTACGATGAACCACACGCCTGCTCCGGACAGGCAACAGCAAGACTCAAATGTGAACCAGGTCGAGGAGATGGAAACCCAGGACGGTTAGTTCATTACATTACCATTTTGCTCTTCAAGAAGCTAGCCCTTTTTGCTTGAACAACAAGCCTATTGGACATTCTGACTAGATTTTTAGTGAATTCAATATTCAAGCACTGTATTTGTCATATCTATACAATCAGCAAACAGGCTAGCTGATGCATAACCTATTGGATTGGGTGTTTTGCATCTGCTTGTTTGCATATTCAATGCACTTAACCTCAATCTTGATAGGTAGGTAACTGTTAGTTATACTTTTTAAATTTTGCTTTTATTAATTTACATGGGTAGTTTTGTGAAGTGCTTTAAAATGTACATAATTAAAAGGTTTTTAATATGTCTGTAGAGTTGATAAATAAATATTATTGTTCCTTTGTTCTAAAAGTGCAAGTTGTACAAATCTATATTTAGATACAATAAGAGTCCATGTAATTTAAATGGTATTGTTCTAGTACTATTAACTTCAAGTATTTTTTTGTACAATAATGGTGATTTATGAAGGTAGGAGGAAAAGAAAGCATGAATGCCTTTTCTTTGTCTTATTCAATTGCTTTGTGTTTACTAACACATTGACAGATAAATTATGCCAGATTATAGGTTATGGTATGTTAATTATAGGTCTACCAGGATTTGATGGCAAAAAGGGAAAAAAGAAGCGCAAGGTTTCTTCGACATTTTCACCACTTTTTAAAGGAAGTTCAGTTCAGTTCAACGGGCTAATTTTCCGCAACTCGACGTCAAGCGCGCCTATTTTGCGTGTTGGGTAGGATAACTCACTACTCGAGCCACCCGATCTCCTCAAAGAAGCCCAGCAACCTGCCCAGGTTGCCAAGCGTCTCCGGGATCGACCCCGGCGAACCGAGGTATTTAGCCCTGTACGATGACAAGCCGCGACACTCCAGCAGGATGTGGGCCGTCGTCTCCTCCGCCTCCATGCAACCTCTGCACAGGGGGCTGTCCGTGACACCTAAAGTAAATAAGTGTTTGTTAAAGGCACCATGACCTGTTATTACGCTGGTTATGGTACGTAGCTTATTCTTTTCCAGTCGAAGAAGCGCACGCGACAGCTGGAGCCTGATCTCCGGCAGCGCCTCCTTGGCTTGCCTGCAGTCTCCAACTTCACTCCAGTGTTTTGCGTGTTGTTCTTTCGTGCGGTCTCTTAGCAGAGAGCGCTGTGTACCTACCGGGATGGGTATTATTGGTTCTGGGCCTACGGCTTTGAGAGCCGATCCCCTCCTGGCTAGTTCATCCGCTCCATCGTTGCCTCTGGAGTTACTGTGCCCTTTTATCCACTGTAAAGTCAGGTTGTTTTGCTGACTGACCTTGTTCAACTTACAGTGACATTCGTAGACCAGCCCTGAAGTGAAGATATTACTGTTGAGGGCTTGTAGTACTGCCATGCTGTCCGAGAGTATACGGATAGAGTTGTCCTTTACCTCCCTTGACTCAATGGCTGTGGCAGCTAATATAATGGCCAAACACTCAGCCTGAAAGACTGTGTTTAGTTGTCCCAATGGCTCGGAGATTCGAATGTTGAAGTCTTCGGAGAAAACACCTGAGCCAGTACCTGTATTAGTTTTGGAGCCGTCCGTGAAGATCCTTAGCTCTTCCATCCGGAGGCCCTCATATGAGTCATCCTCGTGCAGCTGTATTTTGTACTTCTTGTCGAAGACAAATTGTTTTGGTAACCTGTCGCACGCCGCCTCCAACATGGGCAGGTCCACAAAGACCTCCTGTAGGATTCTAGCGTGCGGGGTGGTGCTGTGCCTCCATAGATGCAAAGATCTAAGACGTACCGCTGCTGAAGCTGCCTCTTGTTTAATATAGATGTGGAGAGGTGGCAGCCCTAGCATGGCCTCCAGCGCCGCCGTTGGAGCCGTCCTCATGCAGCCCGTGATGGCCATGCAGGCCAAACGTTGGAATTTCTGCAGTTTGTTCGAGACTGTGGTGTAGTTGACCCTGGGCCACCATACCAGAGCACCATAGCAAAACATGGGTCTGATCACAGTTTTGTACAACCATAGTATGATCTTGGGGGAGAGACCCCATCTCTTACCAATCATTTTGCGGCATTGCCAGAAGACAATGCTTGCCCTGTCAAACTTCCTTTCGAGATGCTTGCCCCAGTTCAGCTTGCTGTCCAGGGTGACTCCCAGGTACTTGACGTCGGAGGAGAGTTGGAGCTCCGTGCCTAGCAGCTTGGGTAAGCGGTAGTTACCCAGCGCTCGCTTGTTAGTAAACATTACCAGTTCCGTCTTTGAGGGGTTCACAGACAGATCGTACTCCCTGCACCATCTCTCCACTATGCGTAGAGCTGATTGTGCGAGATCGCACACAATACTGGCTGTTTTACCTCTGATTAGTATGGTGAGATCGTCCGCATACCCAATAGTGTAGAAGTGGTTAGCGTTCAATCTTGTTATCAGGCTGTTGATTACCAGATTCCACAGGAGTGGAGACAGTACCCCGCCCTGCGGACAGCCTCTGGCAACCACAGCAACCGATTGTTCCTCTCCTAGTCTTACCGTTCGTTGACTAAGCATGTTCTTTATCCAGTCCGCAATAATCGCATTGGCCCCATGACTAGCCAAGGCCGCGCCGATACTGGAGAAGTTTGTTTTGTCGAAAGCACCCTCAATGTCTATGAAAGTGCCCAGACAGATGCCCTTGTCCATGATGGCCTCCTCTATCTTGGTGACCACTAGGTGCAGTGCCGTCTCTGTAGATTTACCTGCAGTATAGGCGTGTTGATTAACGTGCATGGGCATGCGCGTCAGTATGTTGTCTCTCAGGTCCCTTTCGCACAGTCGTTCCAGCGTCTTGAGCAGGAACGAGGTGAGGCTTATGGGTCTGAAGGACTTGGCGTTGGTGTAGTCTCCTCTACCCGGTTTAGGGATGAATATGACTTTTACCTCTCTCCATCCTTTCGGAACGTATCTATGGGCCAGGCATGCTCTGAAGATAACCAGAAGCTTTCTGCGAAGTTCTTCGCCGCCCCATTGGAGAAGGGCCGGGAAGACTCGGTCTGGACCCGCTGCTTTGAAGCGTTCAAAACTGCCAATCGCCCAGTCTAGTTTATTCGGAGTTATTACCTCATGGGCGTATTGCCAGCACCTTTCGGTTGGTGTATAAGTTGTCTCCTGCCATTCCACCTCCCTTGTTATCCTACATCCCGGAAAATGAGTTTCGAGGAGTAGTTGGTGGCTTTCGGCGGGAGATTTTGTGTACGTTGAATCAGGTTTGCGTAGACTTCCCAGCTCATTTCCAGTGTCTTTCGCAAGTATTTTCCTTACCCTGTTCGCTTGCTCATAGGTTTCGATGCTGCTGCAGAATTTCCTCCACGAAGCAGTCCTGCGAAACCTTATGCGTTGTTTGTACCTGGATTTGGCGTCGTGGTAGACGTCCCAGTCCTGGTCTGTAGATGTATTCATTGCTCTATTCAGCGCCTGTCTGACTTTTCTTCTTAGCCGCTGAAGTTCTGGGCCCCACCAGCTATCTTTGGCGGACGGGCGTTCGGAGGTGTTATTCAAGGGAAATTTGAAGCCAAACCAAAAACATTTCCTCGGAATTTCAGTTGACAGATGAATTTTTTTTTGTTTCCATATGAAAATCGCCATTTTTTTAAACTTATTTTTTGCAAACAGATCCTGGTAGACTTATACTTTTTGTGTAATGAATAATGATATAATATAATTTTTTGTGAGAATGATTTAATTTTCTTCTATTTTTGATGTGAATAGGTGTTATGATAATTTAATTCTGCATTACAATAAAAGTAATTAATTGGATTAGCTTATGATGTGTGCTATATTTTATTTATAGGTATTATTTTTACAGTGTGCTCTATGTTACGTATGTATATTATTATTTTTTTAACCATTGCTCATTTTTCATGTTTGGACATTAGTCGCGCAAAAGCCATAATGTACTTTGAAACAAAGAATTTTATTTGAAAATATGTTATTATCGGCATGTGACGATGCACAGCATCTGTGAGAGTGCGCCACCTACTTCCGATTCGATTTCCACCAATTAGAGGCCATTTCCTGTGAATATTGGTTGCTAATTTGACTTTGTGTCACCAGAGGACGGCTCGTTCGACCTTACCTCATAGCGTCGTTAACTTCCGATCTAACAAGATCTCAGTTTAAAGTCTGTCAAAATTTAAAATTATTTTTTGTAAAAAATATTTTATTTTAAATTTTATATTTTGCATTTAGAAGCGTATTCTAAATATTTGTCTAAATTTATTAATTTTTCTTATTCAAGAAATTAGTGGCAGTGTAATGGAAATTTTTTGATAAAAATTTTAAATTATTTTAACGGATTTAGAAGCGTATTTTAAATTCGTTGCTCATTACCGTGAAATAAGTGAAAATTTGTCTTTTTCATGTCATGATGTTCGCTTTTGCTACAAAAACGAGTATCTTAGAAGGTAACAGCTTCAATTTCACGTGAGTACTTCCAACTTTGCTTTTGTTTGAATAAGTCGTTCGTTAGCTGCGACGACTCAGAGTAGAATGTTTTCGAGCGTATCGAAGTTATAAGTGTTAAGGGCTCCGCAAGCCCATCTCAATATGATTGTGGGAATGCACCTACCCTACCATTACCTAAGCCGAAACTGAATAACTCGGTTGTTAGCTGTGACAATGACTCACAGGAGAATGTTTTCGAGCGTATCGAAGTTGCTTATAAGGGTTAAGGGCTCCGCAGGCCCGCCTAGATATGATTACGAGAATGCACCTACCATTATCTAAGCCGTTGTTGTTTGCTCCACTATCTGTTCATGTTATCGCTAGAACCATTATTGTCTAAATTAATTCAAACTGGGTGTTCACCCTGCGGCTTCGCCCAGGTCGTAATTTTTACTTGAGAAAAATGGATTTTCCCGTTTTAAAACATTACATACAAACTTGTCAACTAATTACGTACACCTGACAATAATGAAGTCTTATCCTGCATACAATGGCTTATATAATGGTCACCTAGTTTTTTCTCAAAGTGGCCTCAAGCTGATCTACAAAAATTTCTTCATAGAAAGACTTGAGTAAGGCTTAAATTTTTAATTTAGCAGTTATTGAGCTTTTACAACCCGTCACGTGAATATCGTTAAGCCTCTTTATTAAAGTAACTGTATCCTCTATGCATTCTTCTTATCGAGTAAAGGTCAACCTATCTCAGAAACCATGGTGTCGGAATTGTTGGGCCGACTTGGCTTCCGACACGGCTCCTATATTGGCCACATCCGCAGATAGTAGCCGGGACCAACGGTTTTACATGCCTTCCGAAGCACGGAATGCATTGTAATAATATTTCGATGGAATATATTTTTCAATAAATCTAATACAAGCTGCTCCCTTTTTCTGTGTAATGTATGTGGTCTATAAATGTGTGTAATGTATGTAAATAATGTGGTCTCATCTCACCACACTCAGGAAGATCTGTATTGGTTAAATTCTAGACAGTGTTCAGTCGTGGTGATTCACTATGTTTTGTTTCCGTATATGGCGTGTTGGTGAATTTAAATTTTTACTTAGCACAAAATCTGTACTACCCTCCATTCGAGTAGATGATCGACCGTGCCCGAACTGTATCTACCGCCTGACGTCTAGAGATATTTTCACAAGCGACGACAGCAAAGCAAACTATCGGCCGCCTCTCGGATTGGCTGGATACATTGCACTTCAACACAAGGCGATTAACAAAGAAAGAAAATTATTTATTTACCACACGTTGCGTTACACATGTAACGTAAACAGGAATGTAATTCAGAGCCGTGAGATACACATGTGAAATTAAAATGTACATTTGGCGTTATATGCAGAGAGAAGTGAAGTTTGTCAAACCGCAAGTTTAATCAAGTTGAGTGAATCCGTTATTATCATGAAATAATTGATACATGGGGGCTGTTTCCGAGCGTATCGGTATAACAGTGATAGTTCCGTCTGGCTGCGTAGGCCAACCTGATGTCTGTCTTGAAATGACGTCAGGGGATGTGTCTATCATTAACCCTCGGCTAGTGCTTGCCTCTCAGCAACACTACGCAATTTCCTGTTCGGGGGCTGTCTTCGAGCGTATCGGGCAGTTTTCAGGCTTATCTGGCAGCGTATGCCAATTAGTGATGTCTAAATATGACGTCAGATGTCTGTCATGAACCCCCACCAGTGCTTGCTTCTTATCAACACTGCAATATAGCGGCGTCCTATTTTTTACATCTTCAACCAAAGATTTACGTCGGCTGCCTCCTAGCGTTACGCGGCAGCCCTTAAGGGAACGTATCCCACCGAACTTCAGCCAGAGCTTGGCTCACTTCAATCCTGTACAACCTAGTGGCGTCTTAATCCCACATAAATTTTCTTTTGTCTGCTTTTCAAGCTTAACATGGCAGTTTCGCTCGCCTGTACCCAAGGACATGCCATTTTTTATTTCGGGGAATATAACCTTCATTAACCTTTAGCAAGTGCTTGCCTTCAACACTCTACAACAACAGCGGCGTCTGTCATATCTTCAACCAAGGATTTCTGTGGTCTGCCTGCGTGCGAATCGCACCAGTCTTCTCTGGTATAATAACCATTAGTGACGTCAGGTAATGTCTCCGCTTCTGTGATAGCCAGCACTACGCTTCTAATAGGGGTCCTATTTTCACCTTCAAGCAAGGATCTTTATAGAGCGTATCGTGACGCTCGATTACACTACCGACACAGAAGAAAAGAACAGGTCGAACTGTTATTGATGTAAGGTAATGTTTCAGAGAATAACATCCATTCAGTGCTTGTCTCCAAAACACTATGCAATCTGCTTACATTACAATTTAGTAGGTACTTTATTAATCGCAACAGATTATACTACGCCTCGTAGCTCGATTTTACTTAACAATTTAGTTCGTCAAGGATGCATTTATTATTGTGTGGCATGTGATGCGCGGTAACCAACATTGACCCAAGTGTGGTGACTCGAGGCAATGTTCCAGCAGTAGTATGGCCCGCAGCTGGGATACTTACAGGCCTTCGGGTATGCGTAGTAACATCACTTGCCAGTGTTTTAATAATGTAGATATAAATAGTTCTTTCAGGTCTTTCTACAGTCAACAGCTTTGGCGGAAATGAAAGTCGGAGCCCAGATACCGCAGCTCAAAACAAATGGCATCACACCTCACCCGTGTGTCACTGGTAGTAAACAATTCTAAAATTACAACTGAAAGGTAACCAAGTTTAAATTAAAATTTCCTTTGGTGCCTAGACCACTCTCATAGATTCTTTCTTCGCAAGAAAAAGAAGGGGAGGGCGCAGTCTAAGAACCCATAATATGGTAGTCAGCCTACCGAAAATACAGCTATAACTACCGGATACCTTCTAGTCTTGGAACGGTAAATTATAATTCGGTTGAAACTGTTGTTGTTAAGAATATGAATTCAAGGTATATCTGCTAAGTAATTAAGCAAACCAACAACCAATTGTCTATTTACCCTCATCTTACCAAGTAATGTTATAATTTACCTTAATAAAATTCTCATACATACTTACAAGTTAATGTTATTCGCGAAAATAAATTACCGTTCTTTGTCATACTTTAGTAAGTTTGCAGCTGTTATACATACATATATACATACAGTCGCGTGTCTTTCCCCGAGGGGTAGGCAGAGACACACTTCTTTCGCGTCATCCACATTGTTTTATAACTGGAATTTGTTGGGCGCAACCTCGTTCGTCCGTAAAATTCAATATGCGTAATATTCGTTTGCTGATATTATATGTAGGTACATGAATGCATATTGTATAGTATGAATTCTTTAGAGGGTTGTCGAGTTAAAACGCTTGTATAACGAGCTAGTATGTACTAGGTCGTGTGTGTATGTGTGATATGTGTTGTTTTCACCTTAGTTTCAATATACCCTATGAGTGAATGCCTCTAAATTTCTGGGTGCAGTGGTGATCATACTTACTTACTTACTAGAGTGGCTCAGCGACCCAAAGTGGGTCTTGGCCTCCGACACGAGAATTCGCCACTTGGTGATCATACTCGATCTTAAAATATTCATTTGGAAACATTTAATAATTTGCCGTTGCGGTTGAGTTATGGGAATTCGAATAACGTTTCAAGTGGGCACATTATATTAGGTACTAAACTGAGGGGCAACCCTTGACGGCGATTCTGTTTAATGATTAGACGTGATTAGTAAAATATTTTACCTTGGTTAGATAATGTTTTAGAACTGAGTATGCAGTCATAAATAGCTAAATGTAATTTTTTCTACCCTCAATAGCTTCTCGCAGCTATTAACCATACCTCTCTATATTGCAATTAATTTTGCAAATTTTTATTCGCACCTCGCGGATGAAATAACTACACAACGTCATAGTCTACCTTTCTTTCACGAATAGTAATCATGAGAGGAAGAACTTTCATTCTATAATATCATAGCAAGGATGATTCTAAGAAATGGGTCTCCTAATTTTGCAAATGATCCGATTATTTTCTAATAAATTTGTTTAAGAGTTATTTTGCAGAGAACTTCAGCACAAGCATATGATGCACATGCAAATGATCCGATTATTTTCTAATAAATTTGTTTAAGAGTTATTTTGCAGAGAACTTCAGCACAAGCATAATTCCTCATCACATAGCGTCGTTTAGTCACCAGGAGATATAAACACGTCTCTCACAGATGCTGTGCATCGTCACATGCCGATAATGATCCAAGTTTTACATAACAATAAAACTTGTATTATTGAGCAGAGACGATGCACAGCATCCCTTCAAGGGCTCCTGGTGAGAGACTTATGAGGTAAGGTCGAACGAGCCGTCCTCTGGTGACACAAAGTCAAATTAGCAACCAATATTCACAGGAAATGGCCTCTAATTGGTGGAAATCGAATCGGAAGTAGGTGGCGCACTCTCACAGATGCTGTGCATCGTCTCTGCTCAATAATACAAGTTTTATTGTTATGTAAAACTTGGATCATTTTGTATATCAGTCTGTTTACTCATAAAATCATTTATGTGGGCTTTCGGGGGAGGTAAATTCCCTTTCATTTATTTATTTATTTATTTAGGTGTGGACTGTGGGTTAATCCTTGTGTAGACAGAATTCCTTGGTATATATGTTAACGGAAATGTATGAAATCCGTCATTGTATACAATTCCTAGGAAATGTATACAATGCCTAAAATCGCCCGGAAATGTATGAAATAAATTATATTAGACACATTTCCTAGGAAATGTATACATTTCCTAAATGGCAATCGGAAATGTAATACATTCAAGATGTCAGTGGGTAAGCGAGGAAAGCGGAGCGAGGAGAGGCTATCACAATAGAAGTATATAATAGTACTACTGGTACAGAAGGGATATTTACCTCCACGCACCAAAATAAGTTCCCCGCCCGATATCCTTCCACTCACTTCATCACATAGGCGCCGCCAAACTCCGCTGGATGGTGTTGCGTGGTATTCGATGAAGCATACAGACTATTTTTCTTTGATTTTCATTTATGTATGGTGGTTGTCTGTTATAAAAATTAGAACCACGTTGGTTCTTTGCTTTTACATTGTGGCGTATTAATTACTTAAACGATAGACTGTTCGATTACTTATCAAATTAAAGTTTGAGCTTTACAAGCTTTATTTATAGTTTGCGTGCTAGATACGCTGTAAAAAATAATAAATAGCTGATTTATAAAGTTTAATTAACAAAAAGCCTTACAAAGATATTATATTTTACCGTATGATTGTTGCATTACTTCAACGAGAGCATTGGAAAAACATTCAAATTGTCAATTTAACAGGTATTTTCACTTTATTTTGTTCATTTTATTTACAGAAAGCATTAGTTTTATACATTTTCTAGTACAAGTTCGGAATTTTATACAATTCCTAGGAAATTCATACATTTCCTAGGATATGTGTGAATTAAATCATCTTTGAAACATTATTTCATACATTTCCTAATGAGCTCCGGAATTGTATACATTTCCTAGGAATTGTATACAATTCCTGGATTTCATACATTTCCTGTAACATATACATCAAAAAGAATTTCTGAATTTATTTTGGATATAAACTAGTAACCTTCCGTAGCTTTCTATAAAAACTTTTTCTAATGCATCAGCTGCCTCAGTGAACTGAAATTTAGAAATTAATCTTTGGAAAGAAGGTTAATAATTAGAAGTAACTTATGATTATGCCACAAAAAAGCAAACAAACAAAGTTCATAAACAATTAGAACTGTGTGCCATCTCTGATGTTAATCATAACCATTGTTCAAAATAGAAATTGATAAAACAAATAGTAGGAAGTTTCCTATGTATATAAATTATGTTAATTAGTTTGTTTCACATGTAACGGAATGTTGACTATTCTTATAATAAGTATTATTGATAAAAAGATGACAAGAAGAAGAGAGAAGAGAGAGGATAAAGAAGAGAGAAAAAGAGACTATCAGCAAGAACCTTAAACACTTTCATAAATGAATAAACTTTTGTAGAATCTTGTAATTAGATGTAATATGTTAATAATATAAACAATGGTTCACTGTACACATAAATATAACAAAAGGATTTGGTTTATTGCAGAAAATTAGCTTTAATTGCGCCCATGAACTTTAATGTCTTATTGATTTATTAATCAGACATCATTTTCATTTTTCCAGTATCACTACAAATTCTTTGTCTTGTTATCAACTTAGAATAATTGGATTATTTACACCTATTCTATCTATTTAGGGAGCAATGACAGGTTTCCTGCTCAGCTCAGCAGAGTAGTGGTTGTTGCATAATTTGTTAGACATGTTTATACAATAGATTTTCTCATTTTAGCTTATACATATGCAACCATCCTCGCAAACTTTGGTGTTTATAATACATATAAGTAAAATATTTTTGAATATGTGAAGAATAATGCCTAAATTTGCATTTCAGTACTATTATAAGGAAAAATAGTTAGGTATCCTAAATAATGAAAAAGGGTATAGTTAGGCTAATAAAGGTGACTGATAGATCAGTGGTATTTTAGGCAGCTATTCGGTGTAAACTACTGTTTAATCTCATCTATTGCTACTATTTCTCCTATAAGTAATACATATCCATCCAGGCATTTCTAGTACAGTGTACAGTACAATAATTAAATTAATTTATGGTTGTGATGATGATGTAGTAGAAGAACATGGATGGACAAAAGGGAAATATGGACAAATCATAGCTACATAGTCGTATATTTATTTTACCATGTAAGCTAACTTTTATGCTAAAACTTTCATAGTTTAGTTAGACTTTTAACAATGTAAATTTTACTGGCCGTATTTGTTTTTTAGCTCTTTGATTAATTTATTTTGATGCTTGTCTGTCAAAAGTGGCATTTGTGTGTCAGAAAAACAATGGACAGATTGTTTTCACATTGTAGTGTTTCTAATTTTACTAAGACTTAGTGATAGTTAATAATTTGTGGTTTTATTAGGATATAACAGGTAAAAGCTTATCATAAATTCTGAATTTAAACACATGTTGCATAATATTGTATTTAACCAGAAAAAATATCCTTATGTGAATCCTTTCCTGATGGATGACGCTTTTGTGTTAGAATCATTCCCAAACTGTGGTAAATGGTAGAAAAGCAAAGAAATAAAAAATTGCAGATTGAAAAAAATCAAGGTAAAACGTCGCGAGAAGAATTTTAATCGTTTGAAATCCCTTGGGAAATAGATGTATCAGTCACGCAATCTATGTTGGTTTCAAGACAAGAAATGACAAATAAACTAATTTTGAAAGCTAGATTTTAGAAAAAAATAAAAACGCTACCTTAGTAACGTCGCGAGAAGAATTTAAATCGTTTGAAATCCCTTGGGAAATAGAAGTATCAATTTACGCAATCTATGTTGGTTTCAAGACAAGGACAAAATGACAAATAAAGTAATTTTGAAAGCTAGGTTTTAGAAAAAAATAAAAACGCTACCTTAGTAAGGGGCTGCCCATTTTACACAATTTTTTTTGGTGTGAAATAAAAGTATAATAATCTTGGTTACATGAATCGTGCTTAAGACTTGAGAAAAACAATACCTACTTACGATTTGAACATCAATATTGAATGAACATTTTGTGATTCCACAGTGGAGACTGTAGATACGGCTACGGATAAGACGTGGGACGACGATCTTATGAAAGGGCCGAACGGCGAGGTCGTCATGAGTGAAGTAATGAAGAACCAGGAGACTACGTCCGCCGACATGCCGGTACGTGAAATTATCTAGTGAAAGTCACAAAGTTATTTTTTCTAAATCATTCTAGCTGAAATACATATAAGCGACTGTAGCGCTGCACTGAAGCTCCTTGTGGAATGCTCGAACCATCTCAGCACGCCGCGCGGCCTGAAGCGCGGTTACAGAGTGTCTCAACTCAGCAGCTATAAGTTGTATAACCAACACGTTTCCGGCGTTCCTTCACCCTTTTCCCACTTACATCTGTTTCGCCTATTGACAAAAATCTCCACAACGTTTGGTCCTGCGCTGCTCTTCTCGTGACCCTGTTCAGTTTGTAATTTTTCAGGATATAACGGTGAATTTGTTTTGACTTTGTATTTATTTTCTATATTACACAATATATCTCCAGAATTTTGGGATAGATAGACCGAGTGTCAAAATAGTATGTAAAATGGCGGCCTATGGTTCTATCCTCGAATTGGACCAACGCAATTACGCAATTATACGAACGAGGCGAATAAAGTAACACAGATAATGGAAGCAATTATTCGCTTATGTGTAACCAACAAACTGTCCTCATACGTATAATCTCCGAAATCCTTGGTATAGGTTTCGTTACTCATTGTGAAGTCATCGTCTCCGAAAGGCAGAAGGGGGTCCTATTGCCAGCAGCATTGTGTAAATACATGGATTATTATAGAACAGTATTTTATCCCCAAACAGCTTGCGTGCCTCGACACAGAAATGGAGGACGACGAGGCCCGTTCGGAGGCGACGTTCCGCTTCACGGTGCACAACTTTAGAGGCCTGAAGGACTCTGTGCTCTCGCCGCCGTGTTACGTGCGCAACCTTCCGTGGAAGATCATGGTGATGCCGCGCCAGGCGCCGTCTCCCGACCGCCAGCAGCAAAAGTCTTTGGGCTTCTTCCTCCAGTGCAATGGGGAGAGCGAGTCTTCGAGCTGGTCTTGCTATGCGATGGCTGAGTTGAGGTTGCTTTCACACAAGCCTGATACTGAACCGTTTTATAGGAAGATTCAACATTTGTTCTATAGGTAAGTTTCTTTGTAGATCTTTACTTGAATTGTTGACATGGTAGATTTTACATTTAGGTATATGCAAAAAAGTCATTCATAAACTTTACTAATTGGCTTTCATGCAATGAGTATACAGCTGAGAAATCAATTACTTTCAAAGATATAAATGCGTTTTATAGTGTAACCTACTTGAGAAGTGTGAGAGCGCAATTTCTCAAGTTCAAAAAGTGCCTAAGTCATCGTCGATGAATGACTATTGGAGGAATTAGAGCTTGCAAGACCGTTCAAGCGCGCCTATATAGAGTGAATTGTTTAAAATACTAACTTTTTGAGTTTCTTAGCCGTAAGGCTCGCTTTGAGACTTAAATATTATTTTGATTAAGGTCATAACATAATTTTTGAACATTTAGAAAATAAAAATTATCACTTTCCGTCTGCGAGTTTTTTTCTTAGGAAACATTATGGTAGAAAATGATATAATTTTCAAATCTAAATGTTCGACATTGCTGACATTGCTAAGGTTTTTTTTATATAACTAAGCTTATGTCGCAAAACCGACGGATTCTGACGTAAATTTTGCTCATACAGCAAAGAAAACGATTGGGGGTTCTCTCACTTCATGTCATGGAATGATGTGCTGGATCCGGAGAAGGGCTACATCAAAGACGACTCGATCACGTTAGAGGTGCACGTGACGGCGGAGGCTCCCCACGGCGTCTCCTGGGACTCCAAAAAACACACCGGATATGTCGGTAAGTCAACACTTTGTAGTTAACAGGGAAGGTTGGCTGTTCACAGTTTTCTTATGGTTGCACATCCACAATATTAAAGTTTTCGTTTTGAAATTAATACACAAGAATGTTAAGGATTCATACTGAAGCCCACCCAACTGTACCACAAACATGATCCTGTTAATCACATACAAATACAAAGACATAACTACTTTGCAAGTTTCCTCATTATAATTTGCGAGGTTGAAATTAATCGCCTTCAGTCTTTCGCGATATTTGAAAATGAGATGTAATCGCAACTTTGGTTTAGCTGTCTGCCTGAACTTAAATTACACGAAGATTACCATCACGCCACCCACCATCAACAAACTGTAAAATGCCCTTCTGGTTATTCATACCCACATTTTTACAACTAATTTATAAGTGACTTTACCACAGGTCTGAAGAATCAAGGAGCTACCTGTTACATGAACTCTCTGCTTCAAACGCTGTACTTTACCAACCAGTTGAGGAAGGCCGTTTATAAGATGCCCACTGAATCTGACGACAGCACTAAGTAAGTATACTATACATTTACAGTGTAAACATTCACCTTACAAAGCAACGCGTTAAAATATCTGTGCCATTTTGAAGATTACACGCAACTCCAGTGTGACGTCACAACGAATGATGAGCAGTCAACATTCACTGTTTTACCACAAAAAGTTATTCATACAAAACCTTTAGACAAGTGGTGCGAACCTCATAGCTTCACTCGGAAGTGAAGGCTTGGCTTTTGAAGCATTTGAGGCCACGATTGCTAGTTGACAAATGTTCACAAAAGAATGCCCCTAGTAGGGATTTCAATAAGCGCGTTTTTTACAGCTTTTTGACAGTTAAATGTTACATAATCATCATGGTACCGAGGCTGAGGTTACAATTATTGTATTGCCTGGCACTCTACCGAGATAGTAAGCCCGTGCTCAGACTCGGCGAGAACCGCGCGTTTGTAAACCGTACGGTTCCCAGTTCCCACCGCGGTTTGGGTCTGTTGAAACAGACGCGGATTTTAATTTTGGAAATATTGACTAGCTTTGGGTTGCGGTAATCGCTAAACGGGGTTATGTCCGAACGAACACTGTTACAAATAAGACCCGCGAAATTTTGCAACCACGCGGTTCCCGCGGGCTAAATGTAGATGTTCCTTAGGTCAGTGGCCCTGGCGCTGCAGCGGGTGTTCTACGAGCTGCAGTTCTCGGACAAGCCGGTCGGCACCAAGAAGCTCACCAAGAGCTTCGGCTGGGAGACCCTCGACTCCTTCATGCAGCACGACGTGCAGGAATTCCTCAGGGTGAGCTTGACTACACTTGATTACGTAGAGATAGTAATAAATAAGTAACTTTTAATAGGAATTTCTCACGTAGATAAATAAATAAATATGTGGGGACATCTCACACACGGCCATCTGACCCCAAACTAGGCATAGCCTGTACTATGGTTGTTAGACAGCTGATATACATACATATATAAATATACAACATCCAGACACAAGGCAAACACAAGTGCTCATCACACGAATGTTTGCCCTGGGCGGGATTCGAACCCGCGACCTTGTGCTTCGTAGGCAGACGTACTACCAACTAGGCTACAGGGCCGTCAGATAATAACTTGTATGGAAACAAACCTTCGTGAATTTGAGGTTCTCTATTGCAATGTACTCATTTGCGAAACATTTTTACAAGACATGCAGTACAACGTGATCAAACAAACATTTCAGCTCACTGCTGGATTACAGTCTAGTTTTGTAGCTTATCTAGCTAATTCTTGTTGTATGAATAGTCTACTTATTTCATCCTTGCCTCAAGAACGAGGCCACGCATAACCCTAGAGATTTAAGGTTTCAGGTCTTGTTTAGTGTTTCATTTTTTGTAACTATAGAAATAAACAAATTTAAATTTTTTTTTTAGAAATTAAATGTAATGCTATTTCATTTCCACGCAGGTATTATTAGACAAATTGGAGAGCAAGATGAAAGGAACGTGCGTGGAAGGCACCGTGCCCCGGCTGTTCGAGGGCAAGATGACGTCATACATCAAATGCAAGAACGTCAACGTGTCGAGCACTCGCGTCGAGACCTTCTACGACATCCAGCTCAATATTAAGGGCAAGAAGAATAGTAAGTGTCGCCTCATACAATACAATACAATACAATACACTTTATCAACAAAAGACACGCATACAGAACAAAACAGAAAATTCAAAAGGCGGCCTTATTGCTAAGGTAGCAATTTCTACCAGTAGTACGGCTTGTTAACCTGAATTACGGTCCCATCTGGCAGAAAGGATGAAACTTAGCATACATGTAGCTTTTATATATATGCTTCAATGTCGATATGGAAACACGCTGAGAAATGATTACCCCCCCTTTTTCCCTCATTTTACCTCCCTCATTTTGTTTTTTTTCATTTTCTACAAAAACGGTAGGACTGATGAGTTTACTTTTCAAGAACCAAATAGTTGTCGATAAATTACCTACAAAATATTACTACATTTTATAGTGCTAAGATTAATATATTTCTATATACAGCCATCAACGTATTATGAAATTTTAAAAACAGGCACACTTTTTTCTTCCTTACTTCATTTATAGGAAAACGACAAGAGTGGTGATAAAATGAACTAAAGAAGTCAACTACCTTATACATTAAGCTAAAAAATGACATTTATTTCATAGTCGTAAAGGCATTACTTCTAGAGTTACAGCTCACCGCGTCTGACTCAAGTACTCTTTTTTTTACCTTTTTAGAATACATCTTTCTATTAACTTTGTTTAGCGTAGATTAGATTCAGATTTTCCAATTAGAAATAAAACAGTCCATGTACTAATCCAGGCCACTGTCTATTTACCTACATGTAAAACTAGCTGTCTGCCCGCGGCTACGCTTGCGTTGTGTTTCGACATTTCCGTATTAATTTTTAACTATCCCACTTTTTTCCGTGATTTTAAAGTACCCAACATGTTGACCGAGTATATAAGGTACCACCATGCAAAATTTCGTTTCAATCGGTCTAACAGTTTCGGAGATAAGCCCGTAGAATATACTGCGCCGTATGAGTTACTAAAGTTTTTTAACCATCCCACGGGAACATTTTAATTTTCTGGGATTAAAAGTATCTAAGATGTTGACCGGGGATATAAGGTACCACTATACAAAATTTCATTCAAATCGGTCGAATAGTTTCGGAGATTAGCCCGTGCAAAGAAAAACAAAAAAAAATCTATAAATTCTGTACATAGAAAAAAAATGCTATAAACCTATTCAAGGGGATGTAAGAAGCGATATAGTACATACCCAGATTTTTTTTAAATATTTTTGTTTCTCTGTTTGTCTGTTTGTACGGGCTAATCTCCGAAACTATTCGACCGATTTCAATGAAATTTTGTATAGTGATACCTTATATCCCGGTCAACATCTTAGATACTTTTAATCCCAGAAAATTAAAAAGTTCCCGTGGGATAGTTAAAAAACTTTAGTAACTCATACGGCGCAGTACATTCTACGGGCTTATCTCCGAAACTGTTAGACCGATTGAAATGAAATTTTGCATGGTGGTACCTTATATACTCGGTCAACATGTTGGATACTTTAAAATCACGGAAAAAAGAGGGATAGTTAAAAATTAATACGGAAATGTCGAAACACAACGCAAGCGTAGCCGCGGGCAGAAAGCTAGTTTTACATGTAAATAGACTGTGGCCTGGATTAGTACATGGACTGTTTTATTTCTAATTGGAAAATCTGAATCTAATCTACGCTAAACAAAGTTAACAGAAAGATGTATTCTAAAAAGGTAAAAAAAAGAGTAGGTACTTGAGTCAGACGCGGTGAGCTGTAACTCTAGAAGTAATGCCTTTACGACTATGAAGTAAATGTCATTTTTTAGCTTAATGTATAAGGTATTTGACTTCTTTAGTCCATTTTATCACCACTCTTGTCGTTTTCCTATAAATGAAGTAAGGAAGAAAAAAGTGTGCCTGTTTTTAAAATTTCATAAAACGTTGATGGCTGTATATAGAAATATATTAATCTTAGCACTATAAAATGTAGTATCGTTTTGTAGGCAATTTATCGACGATGATTTGATCTCTGAAAAGTAAACTCCTCAGACGTACTGTTTTAGTATAAAATTCAAAAAACCAGAATGAGGGAGATAAAAGGGGGGGGAAAGGGGGGAAACAATAATTTATCGAAGTGTTTCCATATCGATATTGAAGCACATATATGACAGCTACATTCATGCCAAGTTTCGTACTTTCTGCCAGATGGGACCGATATCCTTATATTTTTTAGCTAGCAAGCCGTACTACAGGCAACCATCATCATTATTATATTATTATCTTTTTCGTTAAGCCATATTAAATTTTATTTCTTGACTTGTGAAATAACAGACAGCAGTGTTGCTTCATTATCTATTCATTTTGGTACTTGTAATGAATTCTAAATGTAAATGTTGATAGATTCTGAAATTCAAAAAGTATGAAAGCAAGCCTGCATCATACTAAATTATAAAGAGGAAAGATTAGAATTTTTGTGTGTGTGTAAGTTTGTAATGAATAAACTCAAAAACTATTATTTTAAAAATTCTTTCACCATTAGAAACTACATTCTACATTCACCCTGAGTAACATAGGCTACTTATTACCGCGGGAAAATACAACAGTTCTACAGGAAAAACTGTTAACGCGGGCGGAGTCGCGGCGGAAAGCTAGTATTACATAATTGGGAATTGTACGTTATTAGGTTGTTATCTAAAGCATTTAGAATGTAATTAGGTTATCTGAATTGCGTATTTACTAGTAATTTAAACAATGTGACAAATTAAACCCAAACGGCAGTGAAAGATTTTTTGATCATGTGAAAATTCCACTTAAATAATTGTCACCAATTATAGCTTGATACGTTAATTCTGTGACAAAAGCATATTTCCATGTTAAGCATTACAATGTTTACTTGCAGTTGACGAATCATTCAAAGACTACATAAGTACGGAGACGCTAGACGGCGAGAACAAGTACGACGCCGGAGAACACGGCTTGCAGGAGGCCGAGAAGGGCGTGATATTCGCGTCGTTCCCGCCCGTGCTGCACCTGCACCTCATGCGCTTCCAGTACGACCCCATCACCGACAGCTCCGTCAAGTTCAATGACAGGTAACCAATGATCATCATCATCATCATTAACAAGTACGACGCCGGAGAACACGGCTTGCAGGAGGCCGAGAAGGGCGTGATATTCGCGTCGTTCCCGCCCGTGCTGCACCTGCACCTCATGCGCTTCCAGTACGACCCCATCACCGACAGCTCCGTCAAGTTCAATGACAGGTAACCAATGATCATCATCATCATCATTAACAAGTACGACGCCGGAGAACACGGCTTGCAGGAGGCCGAGAAGGGCGTGATATTCGCGTCGTTCCCGCCCGTGCTGCACCTGCACCTCATGCGCTTCCAGTACGACCCCATCACCGACAGCTCCGTCAAGTTCAATGACAGGTAACCAATGATCATCATCATCATCATTAACAAGTACGACGCCGGAGAACACGGCTTGCAGGAGGCCGAGAAGGGCGTGATATTCGCGTCGTTCCCGCCCGTGCTGCACCTGCACCTCATGCGCTTCCAGTACGACCCCATCACCGACAGCTCCGTCAAGTTCAATGACAGGTAACCAATGATCATCATCATCATCATTAACAAGTACGACGCCGGAGAACACGGCTTGCAGGAGGCCGAGAAGGGCGTGATATTCGCGTCGTTCCCGCCCGTGCTGCACCTGCACCTCATGCGCTTCCAGTACGACCCCATCACCGACAGCTCCGTCAAGTTCAATGACAGGTAACCAATGATCATCATCATCATCATTAACAAGTACGACGCCGGAGAACACGGCTTGCAGGAGGCCGAGAAGGGCGTGATATTCGCGTCGTTCCCGCCCGTGCTGCACCTGCACCTCATGCGCTTCCAGTACGACCCCATCACCGACAGCTCCGTCAAGTTCAATGACAGGTAACCAATGATCATCATCATCATCATTAACAAGTACGACGCCGGAGAACACGGCTTGCAGGAGGCCGAGAAGGGCGTGATATTCGCGTCGTTCCCGCCCGTGCTGCACCTGCACCTCATGCGCTTCCAGTACGACCCCATCACCGACAGCTCCGTCAAGTTCAATGACAGGTAACCAATGATCATCATCATCATCATTAACAAGTACGACGCCGGAGAACACGGCTTGCAGGAGGCCGAGAAGGGCGTGATATTCGCGTCGTTCCCGCCCGTGCTGCACCTGCACCTCATGCGCTTCCAGTACGACCCCATCACCGACAGCTCCGTCAAGTTCAATGACAGGTAACCAATGATCATCATCATCATCATTAACAAGTACGACGCCGGAGAACACGGCTTGCAGGAGGCCGAGAAGGGCGTGATATTCGCGTCGTTCCCGCCCGTGCTGCACCTGCACCTCATGCGCTTCCAGTCAATTTTTGCCAAATTTAATTTCTGCGCATCTTGTGACGTCAGCCTGACACGGCTCTTAACTCAGCGAGTCTACTGTATAATATATTTAGCTTCATAATAAAATTGTGTGGTGCGTTGTCCCAGGTTCGAGTTCTACGAGCACATCAACTTGGACGCTTACCTGCAGGAGAAGCCGGAGACCCCCGCCGACTACACGCTGCACGCGGTGCTGGTGCACTCCGGGGACAACCACGGCGGACACTACGTGGTGTTCATCAACCCGCGCGGCGACGGCAAGGTAACACGTCACCACGAAACAAAATAATAGTACTAACACAAATTACGTATAGCGTCCATTTCCCTAAACTTCCATTTACTTTTTCATTAAGTATTTTTCCCTAAGCGTCTACTTCGAACATGCGCCGCGACTAAGCCTTGCAAGCATCCGTTGGTCGTGCGTGGTCGCTCTTGCCTTGTGTAGAAGAGGCCTAAGTGGTTTAACCCTTTATAAGGCAAACAACTTTATAAAATGCATTCGTTTTTGACTTTATGGTAAAGGTATAAGGTTAAAATGAAGTGTGTGTCTGTATGTAGTGGTGCAAGTTCGACGACGACGTGGTGTCGCGCTGCACGAAGCAGGAGGCCATCGAGTACAACTACGGCGGGCACGACGAGGACATGGCGCTCACCGTGCGCCACTGCACCAACGCGTACATGCTGGTCTACATCAGGTAACTAACACCCAACACCCATCCAACACCTCACACCTCACCTCATAGCCTGGAGCCATATTGTAGATCGAGTACAACTACGGCGGGCACGACGAGGACATGGCGCTCACCGTGCGCCACTGCACCAACGCGTACATGCTGGTCTACATCAGGTAACTAACACCCAACACCCATCCAACACCTCACACCTCACCTCATAGCCTCGGCAAACCAACCAACACCCATCCAACAACTGGGACTATAATTGCCCCTACCACAGAACATTTAAAAGAGGTTAGAAAGGCGATGTGGGCGGGGCCGGCGCGCCAAAACTATGAGCAAAACGCTCATACTTCACGCAAAGAAACGATCGCGCTGTCTAACTCACACATAGCTATAAAAATCTACATCAGTGTGCGTGCATGCGTATGATTCGTTTCCATTTGAAATCGCGTGATTGAGCGGCGCTATGATTGGCTAGATTTGAAATTGCAAATATGTGCGTAAACTTCATCTTTATTGAAGTACAGATGTAGTGGAGGTGAAAGGTGGGGTGGAATCGGCGACACCGGATTTCATACGGACGGCGCATTATCGCCATTCTAACCTCTTTTAAATGTTCTGTGGCCCCTACATTGCCACGAGATGGTTTCGGGGTAAAAGGTCAAAAGAGCAAAATGACAAGTGGCAACAAATGGTCAAGAAAACAGAAAAAGGCGCAGAATGACAAAAGCTTATAATGTCAAGAAAGTATTAAAAAAACTACTTGGATTCCGATTCTTACAAGTCAGACTTACACACTGAGTGGGAAATAATATTTTTAGTCAAAAATAATAAATTTCTCAAACGTCACGAGATGACTAGAGATAGAAGTTACCGCACACCCCTTGCTGCCCGCTCACAAAACGCGACGCGTCCCTTCCGGGCTGTACGATCATTACACTAACCACCTAGGAAAGTTACATCAGTCATCATCATCATCAATTCAGCCGAAAGATGTCCACTGCTGGACAAAGGTCTCCCCAAAGAACTCCACAATGATCGGTCGATCGGTCCTGCGCTGCCCGCGACCCTCACCAGGTCGTCAGTGCACGTAGTGGGAGGCCTGTCCACGCTACGTCTTATGGCGCGTGGCTGCCATTCAAGAATTTTGTTCCAATGGCCGTCGCGTCGATTCTGCCTGCAGTGTGCTAAACTAACCTGTTAAACAGCTAACGCGTTTTAAATAACAAGCAGGGTTATCAATCTCATAATATTTTGCATGCGTGTGAAAGAGACAGCTGCACCGTACAGTCTAGCAAAAAAGTCGTGAAACGGAACTAATCTTACTGCTCAGAAATATCCATAAGTTAGAGCGTGACAGCATGATACAAAATTATTAATTTCACGGTTTTTTGCCAGACTAATCTCTTAAATAGTGCAAGTACATACTTTCCAATACATTACTAATAGACTTAACATGTGGCATACGTCTGTGTTGCGTTACATGACATTATTACGAGGCAACGTTTTTAAATATTTTTTTTTATGCAGGGATTCACAATTGAAGACAGTATTGCAAGAGGTTACACAGCAAGATATACCCACTGAACTTAGTGAAAGATTGGCCGAGGAGAAGAGGATTGAGACGGTAAGTTAAAACAATACAAAATCAATACAATAAATGTATGAACATCATTCATTGCTTCAGTCGAAAGACCCAAAGATCTCACAACGTTCTGCCGCTACCCTTACCAGATCGTCGGCCTACCTTGTGGGGGGCCTGCCCACGCTACGTCTTCCGCCATTGGCCACTTAAGTTTAGCGTTGTTTGAATATGTTCACACGTTGATTGTATGATGTATGTTATCAATCACTACAGATCCGGCGTAAGGAGCGCAACGAGGCTCACCTATACATGAACGTGAATGTGGTACTGGAGGAGGCTTTCGACGGCCACCAGGGCAACGACCTGTACGACCCCGAGCGCGCGCACTACCGCGTGTTCCGCGTGCGCAAGCAGGCCACCGTCGCCGAGCTCATGGAGATGCTGGCCGACAACTTCAAGTACCCGCTCAAACAGCTGCGGCCCTGGCCCTTCAGCGCGCGCTCCAACCAGGTCAGTGACCGCTCCGAACACCTGCTCTCAAATACTCCCAATACTCGGACTAAGCCATACTTCATCCGTTCTGCTATTGTACAGCTTCATTCAGTTAGCTGTAATATAAAGGTTGTCTCTGAAATTATGCACTGCACTTACTCAATAAAGCCTAGGTCACACACAGCGATTAGTCGTTGCGAATTGGCACTCAACAGCGAGAACTCGCTCAGTGTGACAGGGCTATTCGCTGCGAATTCCATACTGACCGTGTTCATTTTTAGTCGCAGCGACTATTCGCTAAACAATACAATACAATACAAATATGCTTTATTAACACCCAAGGAAAAACACAAAATAAAATAAATACATTAAATTCAAGATACAGAAGTCAACAGGCGGCCTTATTGCTAAGGTAGAAAAACGTGACCGAGGCTTAAGGCGCGGTTATCCGAAAAACGTGCGTTAAGTAGTGATTTCAAAGTCCTGTAGAAGTTTGAAATATCGTTTAAAAATTCAAAAAAAAAATCATATTATAGTTCGAACCTATGTCTAGATCTTCCACGTATGTGATACACGATTACATATACTTTGCTCGATAGAAATGCATCACGAACACAACACGTAATAAAACCTTTCAAGGTGTACCAATTTAATAATTACGGTCTTTTGTTACCCAAAAATATATAATAATATTCCTCTTTAAATTTCCTAGATTGTCCACGCACTAAGGTTTTGATAAACATCCCCCTTTTTTTTAATCAATTAAAAACCGATGAAAACTGTGTTTCGCCGCGCTGGATTGCTCGTTCCGCGCCGCCCGCTACCCCGTCTGGCGCTTGCCAAATTTTCGCGGGAATACCTCGCCTTAACTGTATTTTATTTTATTAAATTACCACCCGTTGGCACTAAACTTAACAATCGCTTATGTTGATGCCTAAAGTATTTAGGTGAGATTTGGTGAAAATTTTGTTTGGTAGTAACCTTCAGACTTTTTTAAACTACTTAGTTTCTGCCTACGTGCAACTGTAATGGCTACGAAAATAATTATAAAAGCTCTACATTTAAAAATATAAATTATCTTCATCAAATACAAATACAAATATTCTTTATTGCACATAAAATATTTTACATATAAAACAACACAAACATAAATTTGCGGCAAATGGCGGCCTTATCGCTTTAAGCGATTTCTTCCAGGCAACCTCTAGGCGAGATTAAAAACGTTCAAAAGAAAAGAATATTTCAATATTTATTTATTTATTTTTCTTTTCTTTTTAATCATCTGCGAGCGGTCGCAAGACCATAAGCAGATTTGGTCAAAGGTAATGTCGTTTCGAGAGACTAGGCCATTGACTCAATCAGCAAGTACACTCGTACGCTTCAGTCGTCTGGTAGTTGTGCTTGTTATAAGTGTCTTGGCCAGTGGGTTTGGGTGCCGTGCGAGGCGTGCCTTGTGTTTTGATTTGGAATGTTGGGCTTCCTCAGCAACGGTGGACATTTCAAGGTATTTGTGTATTTCATCGTTCCTAGTGTACCATGGTGCAGCGCATAATGTTCTAAGGATTGCGTTTTGAGCTCTCTGAATACGTTCTATGTTTGATTTGCTTGCCGTGGACCAAATTTCTATGCCATATAACCAAATGGGCTTTAGGATTGCACAGTAAACCATGAGTTTGTTGTTCAGCGATAATGCAGACTGCCGTCCGAGAAGCCAAAGTAGATTTCTAAAGCGATGGTTGAGGTCGTCTCTTTTGCGTTTGATGTGGTCACTCCAAGTCAGTCTACGATCCAAGTAGAATCCCAGATATTTGACTGTTGTTGTATTTTTCTTTTTAACAACATTATATACAATGAATCCAATAGCGTATAGAAACTCAGTGGTTGTTTATTGTCCCGACAGACGTGCCGCCCAACCTGCCTGGACATCTTGAACGACCAGCACAAAACAGTCGCAGACGTGTCCGAGAATATGAACCCGTGGAACATTTTCCTGGAGATGCTTCCACCGGATTCAGGTCTCGCCACTCTGCCGAACTTCGACAAGGAAAACGACGTGGTGCTGTTCTTCAAGTTCTACGACCCCAAGCAGAAGCGCATCCACTACTGCGGGCATCACTACCTGCCCATATCCAGCAAGCCCTTCGACCTCATACCGATACTCAACAAGCGCGCAGGTATGTAAAATAAATAAATAAAAATAAATATGTCGGACATCTCACACACGGCCATCTGACCCCAAACTAGGCAGAGCCTGTACTGTGGGTGTCAGACAGCTGATATACATACAAATATAAATATACAACATCCAGACACAAGGCAAACACAAGTGCTCATCACACGAATGTTTGCCCTGGGCGGGATTCGAACCCGCGACCCTGTAGGCAGGCGTACTACCAACTAGGCTACGAGGCCGTCATATATAATTAATTACTTTCACGCTGTGGGATCCCAACCATTCCTCACGAGTATAATAATAAGGGCAGAGCGTCGGTGGCCAAGTGGCTAGGGCCGTTGAATTCCAGTCGGAATTTCGCGGGTTCGAACCTCGCCACGAGAGTTTTCGAGTTTCAAGGGTATCATTTGCGAAGTAATTCAATGGTTGTGTGTGAAGTTGACCAACCCGCACTGGGCCAGCGTGGTCGACTAAGGTAGGCTCGAGCCCCTCGGTGGGGACATATATGAGCTGTTAATGATGGTAATAATTGGTGAAATTATGAAAAGGGACCTTGTTATCAGATTTAGTTTCTGTCATATTAGATTCTCTTGTTTAGCGACATGTATGTAAGAGTATGGAAACATACAATAAGTCCATATCAACTCCACCATGAGAAAGTCACATGATTTAATAGTGTGGAACTATTCATTAACAGCCCAATCATTATTTGTTGACTTTATACCACAACTCCGAATTTCAACAGGAAAACTGCACACAAGAATTGAAGTGTGTACAGGTTTCCTCACAATGTTTTCCGAGTTTTTACTCACATATCTATAGGCGGGACGGCATATTCGGTTGGGTGGTCGCATAGGTAGTGTTTAGCCAAAATTAGGAGCCTGCCAAACTAAATATGCCGGCCCTTTTATGTGTGTAACTGGAACCCCAAGTTTTATCTTTGTTTTTCAGGTTTCCCGCCAGATACTTCCCTTGTTCTGTATGAAGAAATTAAGCCAGACTTCGTGGAGAAAATCAACAACTACAATGATCCTCTTGAAACGGTATTATTTATCGGTTTTTCTCTGTCAGGATTTTTTTATTAGATGTAGGGGATTTTAGAATTTTAAATCCTAATTAACTTTAAATTTCTAAAACATTTTTGAGGTCAAATCATCATCGGGTCAAATCGTATTATTTGTGTTAAAATAGAAATTGTCAGCTATTATATTTCTGTGGAACTCCCAGTATGAGCAACTTTTTTGCTTGTCACTATATGTATTATAAAACCTCTCAAGTCTTCAGATTGCTCCCATCGTTAATGCCCATAAAAAGTATGTCCACACGTTGAAACTAGCCAACCCTAAATCAGGGTGAATAGGCCTTAGTCGACCATGCTGCCTGAATGTGGGTTGGTCTTCTTCCAAGGTATGTGCAGGTTTTCTTACATTGTTTTCCTACATAGTAAGAGCGTCGAATATACGTACATACATATCAATTTGGAAGGCCTCTCGTTATGAGTCACCATGTGCACTTGGCCACGTTTTGATATGTAAGGTATTGAGTAGAGCGGGGGCAAAGAGTATTAAGCACTATAGAGACGTAATACATGCAAATCTTAAAGAAACAAATCCTGTCAACTGACAGAGGTGCGGGGGGGTTGCCTCGAAGTTGTGATTTCTCCGAAGGCAGCTTTTATTGGTAGCTTCCTATTAGTTGAAACCGACGAAAAACAAAGATATCTCAGTGTCAAATCACTGTCGCCTTATATTACGTCTCTATACTACAAAAAAGAGTTATGGTTTGTTCCATATTAATCCGGACAAAAGGTCATTGACACCTGCATACAATGCGCACATTTTTTTCAAACGATACGATAAAACTAGGTAATTATCGCAATGTACGTAATTTGGCATACCGTAGTAGAAGGGGTGAGTGTGTGGTGACCTTGCCGGACATTTTGGCGTTAGGGTGCATCGCCGGGAGCATTCGCGTGTTATGTATTATGTAACATTATTGTAACTTCACAATCTACAATCTGTAACATTACATAACACGCGATATTAACTATCAAGAAAAGAAAGAGGTCGATGAACTTTTGTCCGGATTAATATGAAACAGATGATAGTATATGAGCGGGGCGGGGGGGACGGGCCCCCGCTCGGATTGAGTCGTGTGCACTTGGCCAGGTATTGGACGAGCTGATGGACGGCGACATCATCGTGTTCGAGCGCGCCGACTGCCGCCACGAGGAGCTGGAGCTGCCCACGTGCCAGGACTACTTCAAGTACATCTTCTACAAGGTCGAGGTGCAGTTCGTCGACAAGACCGTGCCCAACGACCCCGGGTGAGACTAGTTCACATGCCAACTGTGTTGCCACTGGTCGGTCACTCCATACAGAAAACGCGTTTTGACTACAACTGAATAGCAACTACAAGTCAATGGCGCTAGGCGCTATGTAAAAACTCCCGAACACCACCGGCGGAGTCCCGAGGCGCGTGCGGTGTGCGGGGCGTGGGGCGCTATATCGGGCGGGGAACTCATTTTGGCGCGGGGGGGTGGGGGGTGGGTGTCCTTTATGTACGGGTTAGTACTATTAGTTTCTTCTGTGGTGTCGCACCCGCGGCGAGCCAGCGGGGGCGGACGAGATTTTAGTTAGAAGCTTGGGTGATGGAAATCCCACGAACTTGTAATAAAACTGGTCTCACAATACACTGATTTATATAGAATTGGTTGATTAATTTACATTAGTACGGGGCTAAACTTTATAAAGTTATAAAAATTAAGCACGAAACGTATTTCTATACCCGTACCATCTACCTAATACCAATACTACATCCTTTAAACTTTAATAATAAGAACATTGACAAAAAGGTTTTATAATGGCACTCCATCGTATGCAGTCCCCCCCACAATGTGGACCGATGATTTGGTGAGGGTCTTTTGAAGCCGCTGGATGCGGGCCACGGACCAATCGTTGTGGAGATCTTTATGCTAAGCACATCCAAGCTACAACATAGAAAGTCTTTCTGCTGAAATGATGATGCTTGTATTGGACAGTTTCGTACATGGTCCCACGCCACCTGGGCCTGAATATCTCTCTGAATATTGGGTGACTGTATTGTTAATTGTCAAAATATGTTTTGTTCAGGTTTACAATGGAGTTGTCGATGCAAATGCGGTATGACCAGATGGCGCGCGCGGTCGGACAGCGGCTCAACGTCGATCCATACTTAATACAATTTTTCAAGTGTCAAAAGTAAGTACATATTAGTTCCTCATCACTTTCTAGTACATTTGATGTATTTCTTTATTTAGTTTCGTATATATATCAAAAATTAGCTCACCCTACAATTTTTTCCGGCGCTTCAGGGACTTTTTCTTGATCATTTTTGTAAAATTCACTGCTTGGTCTCATTGTATTGTATATGGAACCACTGTCATATATCAACATTGTTTTATTTTTGTTTCAGTTACAAAGACACACCCGGACTGCCTCTAAGATACTCTTACGACGGAATCCTTAAGGATCTGCTTGTGTACTGTAAACCAAAGTGCCCTAAAAAATTGTTCTACCAGATTTTATCTATTAAAGTTAATGAATTGGACAACAAAAAACAGTTTAAATGTTTATGGGTGAGTTGCCATTAAAATTCTATATCTGTTTTCTACTCTTTGCCATTTTCTTATTTGTAATTTCAGTAAGAATAACAAAAAATATTTTTTGCAAAGAATATAAACAAACACTTTTTCAAATGTAAAAAACTCAAATGATGCAAATAATAGGAGGCAAACAACTAATATACATTTGGTGTCTTTTGCAGGTTGGTCCAAATTATAAAGAAGACAAAGAATTAATTTTATATCCAAATAAAGGTGGTAAAGTAGCAGACATCCTAGAAGAGGCAGCTAAAGTTGTTGAAATGTCGCCAGACGGATCGGGCAGGTGGGAATTTTGCTCATAAATATAGAAACTAGCCGAATACGTGATTTTCTTACTCAATATTTACTTAAAAAACCGAGCAACCATGAAAGCTTTAAAAAGTATACAAGCAAACAATTGTTCCGGCCGGTGTCAATCAATCACAGTTTTTCATGAACGGCCTGTAGAAGTAATACAACAGACAAATAGGCATACTAAAGCAATCTTGCTCAAGCTGAAACGACGACGCTTCGCGCTTGCTCGATCACTACGAAAATTTTGTGTAATAAATAATAAATAGAAACACCGTTGTAACTTAACAAGATGTTAACAATTGCAATATTATTGTAGGTTAAGGATCGTGGAGGTGTCGTGTCACAAGGTTCTGCCGGGGCCCGACCCCGAGCTGACGCTGGACCAGGTCATCATCTCGCCGCCCCGGCTCTACAGAATAGAGGAGATCCCCAGGGACGAGCTACATTTACAGGTAACTAGCTGCAGTTGAGGATGTTAGCTCATTTGTAAACATAAATAACCCGCTTGATAAGTTTTTTTTATATGCCCAGTTTCACTCTCTATTAAGACAAATCCAACGATACCTCTCACGTCAAGCCATCTAGCTAGGCTTCAGAGCGTGCCAAATAAAATATTCATACATAAACTCCTTCGGCAATCGGCTAAAACACCTTAACCTTGTATTGTAACAAGGTGCTTTGCAACCTCATTCCCATCCGATTTTCCATTTCTTTTTCGTCTAAATTCAAACATTCAATTTTGGGATCCCTTCGTCATTTATACGGCATAAAATTATATAATTGTGAATAGTTAAGTTTATACTCGATTTGTTTCTGTATAAAATGTAAATATGAACCAGTTCGGCCCAATCAGTTCAGCGTTCTTGTTTTACTGCTAGTGCGTGAACTTCAATCTTCAGCCGCTCCTGACGCGCAGGCGTGACAACCTAAACAATTGAACGGGCATGGGTTATTGTTGAATGTATTTAAAAGTGCGATCGTTTGATTGTTCCAGGAGGACGAGGTGTTGGTGCCGTGCGCGCATTTCCACAAGCAGGTGTACGCGACGTTCGGCATCCCGTTCTACGCGCGCGTCAAACACAACGAGCCCTTCCAGGCGCTCAAGGACCGCCTGCAGAAGAAGCTCGACATCCCCGACAAGGAATGGGAAAAGGTGAACAATACGACAAGTCACTTTTTTTTAATTCTGTGGTAATGTACCACTAGGTGACCAGTCACCTAAAGCTGACCAGTCACCTAAAGCTGACCACTAAAAATATTTTAATTCACAAGGTTATTGTTTTATGTTACTTTTTGTTTTATTTTTATCATGGCAAAGTAACGTTCGTCAATTGATATCAGGAAGTCGTTTCTTAGCTTTTCAAGTTTGATATATCAAATGTCGTACCCATGTTATATTAATTAACATTCACAAGGACAGTTTAGTCACATCGATTAGTAAACAAATACGATTTCTTTATTCTTTCATAGTCATGCGAGAAGGTTACGGTGAATTCAATTGCATTATAATTTATATCTGATGATGACATATTGTATGAAATGATTAGCGAGTCATCTTTTAAATAGATTCAGTTTATTATGTACTAATAATTATGTTTCATTTCTTTGTTTCAGTACAATTTTGCTATAGTAACAAATGGCAGACCGAATTATATAAGCGAAGGAGCGCTAATAAATATATTCGATTTCAAACCAAGTAGTAACGCAAGTAAGTATTGACTCTTGATCTTTTTGTTTGTTTCAATTGACACTATGTTCCGTCAAGTAGTTCACTTTTGATTGGGTTGTAAAAATATAGAGAGAAGAGACGGTTTAATGATATATTTGGAAATTAAATATTGGGTTCTTGGACAAAATTATTGCCTTGGCTGGCTCACTAGATTTACCACTCCATTTCCATTTCGGAACATAGTGCAAAGTGTTACACTTAGAAATGGCCTCCCTTAGAATGCGTGCTAAAATTAAATAAAGATCTGTCCCTCCCAGACGCGACCGGGCGGCCGTGGCTGGGGCTCGAGCATATCAACAAGACGCCCAAGCGCTCCCGCGTCAACTACCTAGAGAAGGCCATCAAGATCTACAACTGAGCCGTCCCGCCCGCGCCCCGCGCCCGCCCCTAGCGCCCCGCCACACCGCACTCCCGCCCGCTAGCTTGCAACTAGTACACAGACTCGAAGTATATCACAAAACTACCCATACGAAAGGAAATTTCACCCCCACGCGCCTGCACCCCGCCGGGAGACGAGTGGCGGTCAACTGTACATGGGTGGTACTCAATGAAGCTAAGGCTATTTTGATGGCAGATAGACTTTTTTGCGTTGGTTCCTTCAGTTCTTTTAGAGTTTTCTATGTGAAAAAGAGGATTCCCGGCTTTTCTTAAATTGACAACTATGTTTTCAATTCACTCGTCTAGTTATTACTTTTCATTTTAAGTTTATAGCGTAACTATATATTGCTAATCGGTTTTAATAACATTATATTAAAAACTAAAATAAATTGCGAAGGTTTACCCAAACCACAGCGTAAAAAAAACGGTCTAATTTTACTATTTATTTTATTATTTCTATTTATTTTAGTTATAATGTAGTTTCGCGTAACGTAATTGAACCTATACAAGTGAGCTGTATATAATATCAAAGTAACCGGTAACACACAATCTGGTAGTAGTTGCAGGCTGTGGCGGCGGAGGCAGCAGGTACCACCGCGCGGATACTTAGCAGCCTTAAAATAATAATAATACACATGGAACACCAACATTTGACTTCATTAGTGCGTTATCTCTGTAGCGGTCGTGTTCAAGGCCCATCAGTGTAGTCAGCTAGCTGGACGTTTTAAACAATTACTTATATTTATTGTTTTGTAAACATAACCAGTATTTACCGGTAGTATTGTCGCCACAAGGCATCCGACATTGGCTCATAACAAAAAGATCGAAGTGGATTGCGCTGGGCGAATCGAGAAAAGTATAATCGCGGGAAATGAATATCTGATACGTAAAATGACAACAATCAGTTTGTAAATTAACAGCTTTGCCTTGTATCTCTTCTGGCGCTATCTCATAAAGTAATACTAATAAAGAGTTCTAATAGAGTAATATTGACGATATTATAATATGATTTTGAATTTTAGATTAGACAATCAGTTTTTGCCTTGTAGCGTAACCGTTGTTGATATCGTGTTGTGGCCTCCCGTTTTTAGAAGAAGTATCAGATAATGAAATTGATGTATTTGTACTTGTCGCATTGTACTGGTCGGATGGATGTAGTTGACTGAGGGTAGAGGCTGCGCCCACAAAGGCACCTATTTCACTGGCGACAGAAGACAAGACGAAAGGGACGCAGTTATGCGTTAGAATGAGATACAAATACACCGCGCTTACTCTTGCGCATAACTGCGTCCCTTTCGTCTTTTGTCTTCTGTCGCCAGTGAAATACCGTCCCAGCGCGTTTGGTGATTCGGCAATACTATACAGAGCACACTGCATTATACTATACATAGTTTGTAATGTAACGATATATCTATACTTGCAATATTCTAAGAGTATTTTATAATAGTCGAATGTGCCTGTGTGAAACGCTTTTCATAACTGCCGCCGCGCTGAAAGAGTGGATCAAGTTGAAGGTTGTAAAATAAACTATGAATGAAGCCACAGTGGTATTTGAAAGATTGATCTTTAATAGTATAGTGTAATATTTTTGATAAGTAAAATGCAATAAAAAATAGCACGCAAGAAATAGAAAGTTTTAAAAATTCGTACAAAAAAAATTTCTTTACTGATTTGTATAAGTTGTGTGTTAATTTATAAATTATTTTTATTAAATGGGTATCGAATAGATTTTGTTATGAAATAAGTTTTACGATAGTAATTCTTTTTATGCAAATTCAGGAAATGGTGTAATCTGATTTTGTTTGATCTATAAGCACTGTGTTAGTAACTAACTATATTAAAGAGACGCTTGTATATAGCTCCAGCACTATCCCTAAATCACGTGAACTTTCTGCTTTCTATAAAATTACTGTTAAAATGTAACATTATTGAAATGCCTGTAAGTATAACCTGTGTTAACGTGAACATGAAATGCGTGCTTATGTCTTTTGTATAGTGTGAACGTACAGCTTGTCGAATTGCCAAAAGCAGTGTGCAAGTGCATAGTGGTAGAAGCGGGCGGGCGCGGGCGGCGCTAGGCGCTACACGTTTGTTATTCTGGCTGTAGTGGCTTAAGCCCTCTCTCAACATCCGGATATGTATGTATGTTACTATTTAATTTTTTTACTTGACCTGCCAGAGAAATGTTACGTTATTAATAAATGATTATGTCGAAATTATGTATATATATGATGTAATAAATTAAGAAAAAATACAATAAGTTTTCGTAAAGATGCCTTAGACGTTTTAAGACATTTTAGTAATTTGAATTGATACGACCTACTTAATTAATTTATACCCTTTTTTAGTTTGGTTTGATGATTCGTGTGGAGTGTGAGCGGCGCGCGTGCTTACATACTGTTTGTTCACTCGATAACATTAACATTGTGTTGGTTGCGCTCTCATTAACAAGGTGTGAGGTATTGCAGACGACTTAGCGACATAGTGGCTTAGAATACGTGCCGAAAATATGCAAATGGGATTATACACTGTTAGTTGACTTTACCTATAAAATCAAAAGGTTATGGCTATTAACGTAGCCTATTATTATTACAGCTTGTACAAACTTGGAAAATGTTCCAATGTTTGTTATGTTGGATTTGAATGTTTCACTGAATATAATCCTATATTTGTTTAATTTGGTTTGTTTTGAAAGGTTCATTAAAACCCTCGGATTTGATGATAAATGTACAAATAAAACTCATCAATTTAAAGCGTGATAAGATAAGTATAAAATAGTCGATCGCTTTTAATGGGACGAGTTGGAGTTCCAATCAGGGCGGAGGAGTGGCAACGGTTATCTAATTGTAAATCTGGGGCGGGTTATCAGTAACACGTTTTGCGGGAGTATTCATTATGTCTTCCGTCTTGGCGCGGCCACTGCCACAAATGATGATACCGGCTAGGTGAAAATGATGTATGCCTATGTACCTCCTAGTACCAGAAAGGAGAAGCAGTGTACCTAGATACTTAACCAGTTATAAGGTATTTTTGGTGGCCGCGCCAAGACGGAAGACATGTATTCATTAGCCCGAAGCCCCCTTCTCGCGTCCCGGCCGATTAAATGGACGAATGGGATCAATCACTCGGAAATATTTTGGTCCATTTTCCAATACTCACAGATATTGAAAGGTAGGTTACACATTACAAGGAAGAATAAAATGTTCAGAAACTGCCTTGAGGTCAAATTGTCCCTAATATCTTTTATTAAATGACTACCGTCTCTTTCTGTTCAGTAATTATTTATCTATCTATGTAGGACTGTCCTAAGAACTAAGGTTCGCCCATCAGTTTCCAATTTTAAGCTAATAAAGTTCCACCCTTACAAGCTCATATGGGCCTCCTCTAAGCATCTTTACATACATTTATACATATATTTTTGATTTTAGATATACGTACAAGACTGGCTTATCTGACCCTTGCGGTTGGAATCTGTAAAATTTGAAATGGAGTTCAGGGATGTAATTGGCTGATTGTGGGTTTCCCTCACACGGCAAAGGTTTATTTATCTTGACTTCAAGGCAGTGTTGACCCGGCTAATCGGGACGGGCGCAGTAGGACATAGCTACTCGACTAAATTGGGGCATGCATGCCCTTCGTAATAGGGTTTCGTGAGTCGAGTAAATATCTGTGAAGAGGATACTTGTATATCAAAATGCCAATTCTGTTAACCTCTAGTAAATTAAGTTTAGCAAAATGCCATCTAATTTTGTTAACAAACCCTTAGTTAGAGTATAAATAGAAGTCTGACCATATTTCCACAAAAACGCCAGCCGTAAGCCACTACCCTTAAACTTACTTTTACAATAAAAATGATAGAATAAAATTAAAAAATATGTCTCGGAATACAAAATAGGTACTGTAAAAGGACTAAGTACCTACCTACTAGAGATCTGATTACTGTGAAGGCATCGCGCCGGCCCTCCCTCGAAACAATGCTGTAATTTCATTTAAATCCCGCTGTCCTACAAATCTTCCCGGAGCTTTTGAAATGATTGAATTTTTACCCGGACGAGATATTTTCATCCTCATTTTATCTCTAGTTTTTTGTCCGAGGTTTATTTTTATGTAAATTGGGAGCCATAGAAATGTTTCACCAAAAAGTGTCGCTGTGGAAATGAAGGGCGATTTTTAACGTTTCTCATTTAAATACTTATTTAAATTCAATTTACAAGTTTTTTTGGGTTAAGAGTGGTAGGTAGAGTCAGTGGTTGGAGCAGCGTTTTATTGGAGTTTAGACGTAAGTATAATTTCTTTAATATTTTATTTCACATTGTTTTATAAATAACGGGAATCTTAAATTTTGATCTGTTCAAATTTACCAAAAGTACTGGTAGAAACCTTTTCCGCACAAAAAAAAAGTTATTGTCCGATAAAATGACTGTATCGATTTCGCCTAGCGCCGAGGTTCGTCGAATCCGTTTTTCGTTTCTTTCCAAGACAAGTTAGTTAGGGGAAAGTTGCTTAATACTAAGCGCGCCGTTGTTTCAGTATTTGCTAAGCCGTCATTCACCCTTTGGTGACGTAATTACAATGATTTATTTATTTCACAGATGGTTCATGGCGGTAGCCGTAACTACAAATTACTAAGAGGATTTCAAGAAATGGAAAAGCTTATTTATAATAAGGCGGCAAATCGATACAGCTTAGCCGGTGATAAGTGGGACAGGCAATTTGCCAGCAAAGTCGCAAAGGCTAATTACTAGGGCTGTCTGTCGTATTATCATTATGTTCAGAATACGTAAGGACTACGCGCATTGCCTTTTAGTTGAGGAATATTCTCTTCTCTTAACTTTCACAAACGATGTTGCACTAAATATAAAATACCATTTCCATTATTTAAGCACTTGGTAATACTAGACACACTTGCGAAGTATCTGTCTTGTTAAAAACCAAATCATTACGAAGGTTGTTTGAAGTTAACCGAGCCGCGCACTAGGCAAGCCGGGCAAGGCCTATACGAGCATTCAGAGTAGGCATTTTGGTCACTGGAAGGTTTTTTTACTGCTTTTGTTGTTCCTATTTGACCAATAATTCTGTTACGTGCCGTTTGCTAAGTCGGTAAGTTCATGCGGATGTCCATGAGTATACAATTAATATATTATACCTACATACAATAATTTTGGTTGTGGTCATGGTATCTTAGCAACTGGAGATGAACATCAAGCGATGGTGACAGCCGGTGAACAAAACGAGGAATCACGATCCTCGGCAGCCCTTCGGAGCAAAATACATGCAAAATGCGCAAAACGCAAAATGTGTGAAAAGCAAAATGAGCACAACCCGCAAGATGTGCAAGAGAGCCTAAAGAGACTACTGTTTCGCGCATTTGAGCGAGGGACCGATTAGGAAAAAGTATAAAATGGAGAACTAAGTATAATCACTTTCACTATCAAGTAATGTCCAAGTGCAAGGTACATATAGCTTAAGCACACAAAGCTAGATTTGATCGGCGAGCAGAGCAGATGTTTGCTGATCTAATGGCATTTTCAATTTGCATTCAAATCCCTCGCATTGCGGGCTGGTCGAATACTCTGCCTAGCTTCTAGTTGGTGCGAAGCTTTGGATTCTTATTCTGGTAAAGTTGTTGGAAAGGAAATTCGGATGTAAATTGATTTTTGCTGATCTATGTTATGTGGTATCTGCCAGCAACCTGCCTCCTGCGCCTGCCTCTTGCCTAATGTTTGTATCGATAAGGTCATACCTATACACCAGTGGTGCCCATACTTTTTCTTAAGGAGATCGACCTAGCAAAAAATTATGACTAAGGGATCGACATTCCAACCCTTAAACCCACCAAATATTTATCAAGAAAAAAAATTGCATGAGTAAAACTACATTAGGTGCAAAGTATCAATTTTTTATTAAATTTTTAATCACCCAATATTACAAAAATAAATTCACATATTAAATCAAAATCAAATCAAATATACTTTATTGCACAAAATAAAATAAAAAACAAACATATAGCAACAAACATATATATGTCATATTAGTGGTACAATAATAAAAATTAACGTGATGCTGATGTCGAAGCGTGACATTGGTGGTCTTCCGCGAAATGTTCGTAGTTAGGAATATTCTCAGTTAAAGCTAGACGCAAGCAGGCTGTCAGGTGGTCATTTGTGAGACGAGTACGATATTTTGATTTTATTACTCTCATATGAGAAAATGCAAACTCGCACAGATATGTCGATGCAAAGAATGCAGTTATTTGCAGTGCTATTTGCTTTATTAGCGGATATTTCATTTCGGGTATACATGACCAGAAAGGATTACATGAGAGAGAACGCCAATCAGTCAGTACATTTTTGTTTTTATACGTCGCTTTTTTCTTTAGCAAAAAGCTACAGTTTAGAGGTCGATCATTCATTTTATCATTCATCCTTGGCGATCGACTTCAAAACCTCTCGCGATCGACCGGTCGATCGCGATCGACCGTATGGGCACCTCTGCTATACACTATATCATATACTCGTAGTATACCTACACTAGAATCTGTAGTATTGCTGGCCTCTCTTTCATATAGTTCCCAAAAAATTAATGATTTATTCTTTGAGCAGGCAAGGGTATTCATTCCTATATAGTGAAGGTGGAGCAGGACAGATACGAGTATAAGCAAAAGCTATTTTCAAAAATATCTGACTACGTGGACTTTATGTACAGTAGGCAGCACACGCAGAAATGTTGACCTTGAGAGCGCGGTTAATCCGTAGCAGTAGAAGCGAGTTTCGTAATGCGAGTGTCCAGCCGCATGTGGTGCTTACTGTACCTTCTTCATCCTGACAAATTGATTCGCATCTCACGAGGCATCATGTGAGTCCTTCTAAATACTGAAATAAAGCAAACTAATTCAATATTTTGGTTCGATTTCAGTATTTTGCCGTATACTGGTTGACGCGTTTGTTTATTAAAGACGTCAGAATAGGGATGTTAGCTGCAGAGCTCTGGATGCCCCAGTGCCCGAATCGGATTATAGCTAACGACGCACCATTCACTGCGGCCGAGCGCGCGCCTGCCCCGACACTGATAAACTGCCGGCAACCAGCCCGCTGCGCATTCCTCGTGTACCCGCAATAGCCCACACACATGCCCACTAGCTGGACAATGCGTGGCATGCCTACTCGCATGGGAACTCAAGGTATTCCGTACAACAGGTAATGTAGCTGGAGTTCCTATCCTACTAGGTTTTTATTGACGTATCTAATCTATCACTTATTACTTCTGCTACCTTCAACACGTACCTACCTATTAATTTGATTTGGTTTCCCATGTTTGTGGAGTAAAAATACAACAGTTTTATGTATGTACCTACATACCATAAAAAGTACTTAATAATGTAATGGGCACTGACAGAAGTATCATATTATGGATACTGAGCGAGCATATCTATAGGTACAAAATCTGTCAAAACGGAATAAAACTGTAGAGGTCGAAAATCAGTACATAAAAAGCAAAATGCTAAAAACAGAGTCAGGGGGATGTAAGTGATATAGAACAAACGTTTGTCTGTTTATCTGTTTGCCTGTTTGTGCGGGCTGGAAACTGTTGGACCGATTTGGGTGAAATTTTGCATACCGGTAGGATGGCGGTAGGTACACCTTATATCCCCGGTCAACATCTTAGATAGTTAGGGATAGGGAAAATATCTAATTCCTACGGAAAAATTAACGTAAAAGTCAAAATACAACGCAGGCGTAGCCGCGGGCGGACAGCTATTACTGCCCTAAAACGAATCTGCCATAAAGCGAATCTGTCCTCAAGCGAACGAGGGGAATCAATATGTTGGGAATACTAAAGAAGCGAGATCATACGAAATCTTTGTATATTTGTTTGTATACGCCCTTTGTTATTCTTTGGGAATTAAGTGTTTACCCGCTGTAAAAATTCATGAGCTATGACAAAAATTAACACATCAAATTACCTAAATTGGTGCAGCTTTTCTAAGGCGCGTTTGTCTACATACACTTCAGCTGTCTGTCGTGAAAATACTAAGGATTCAAGATATTTTCTTGTAAAAATGCAGTTATAAAATACGTGAGCTATAAAACTGGAAAATTTTATTGCTATTGTTCAAAGCAACACATCGCATTTGCGCGGTATATGAAATCATTTATGATAAAAATGCATTTATTTTACTTGCTTAGTTATATAGTTATATTGTCAACGAATTTTTGGATAGTGTGCGCAGATTTTGAAAACGTAACTTTGACGACTATGAAAATTTGGCCCTCTGTTTGGCCCAAACCAACAAGTAGCCTACATTACCACTCAGAAGGAATATCAACTCCCGCCATTAACAACGCTAGTAATGATTCTCTAATTCTTTTATCAAATGATACCAGAAGAGCCGGTAAGCAATTATGATTTTAATATTACCTTTTTAACCCCCGACGAAAAAGAGGTGTGTTATAAGTTTGCCGTGTGTGTCTGTCTGTCTGTCTGTCTGTGGCATCGTAGCTCCTAAACGGATGCGCCGATTTTGATCTAAGTAGTTTTTTTGTTTGCAAGGTGTCACAATCGAGTGTACTTAGCTTTTATCCAAGAAAATTTCTTCAGCCATTTGAAGATTACAGCTCTTTTCTATTTGTTGAAAGGATCAAGTAACGGTTTTGTGTCGGGATTTGTTTTTTTTTTTTTAATTTAGTGTTATCTTATTGCTACATTTACTTCATCAGGTTTACGGCGGGACTTCACCTGCTCAATAATCATTAGACGTGTTTGATATCCTTTTAATTTGGTTAAATTATCAGCTATCATGTATTTGTATTGGAAACCCACGCGATAAGCAAGCATTGCAACAATTTGTCTCTAGATCCTAATTATTTTTGATTCTATAGGTATTTAGCATAACGTGGCTAAGGCAATGTCAACAAACAAATTTCTTTACTAAATCATAGTTCCAATTGCAGCTACGCAGCATTGCAACAATTTGTCTCTAGATCCTAATTATTTTTGATTCTATATTTAGCATAACGTGGCTAAGGCAATGTCAACAAACAACTTTCTTTACTAAATCATAGTTTCAATTGCAGCTACAATTAACTTTATTCTTATTTTTATTTGTAGGAAGTGCATATGATGGTAAGTGAGTGTTTTGTGAAAATTAAGTAATTATGTTAACAGCCGTAACAGCGCCCTATTACCACCACCGGTTCTAAAGTGGTGACCTTTATGGGCCTTAAGAGGAACTCCGTCCTCTGTCTTCAGAAGTGCTTGTATCTGCAGGTACACAGGTCTTTTAAAAATTAATTTTGCTATCGGATTTAGCAGCATGCTTTGAACCTACCACATATTTTTATTTTATTTTATTTATTTTTTTATTTTATTTGTGGTCTAAAACAAGATTACAGAATTAGGATTCTTGGTGGATAAGGTTCTTGAGGGTTAAAATATCTCCCGTTTTTTATTTAATTTGCAGGCGGTCGTATGGAGTGGGGCTGGGATAAATGGTGTCAACTACAGCCAAGGATGGGCACCTGTCGAACTCAACAGAAGTATGTTTTTGAAATAAGTACCTATATTAGTCCAGCCGCATGTGCTGCTTACTGAACTACATAAATATAAATTTTTCTAGATATTTCTATTATCAAACTAAGACAGATTCGTGTCGAGAATTCACCTATACGGGATGCAATGGAAATCAGAACAAATTTGGTAGCAGGCAGGAATGCGAACAATTTTGTAAAGGTAAACTAAACTTTGAATGAGATTCCTACGTTACTTACTTTATTGCACCGTAAAGAAAATCAATCAAAATAATAGTTTTACAAATACTATACCCGTACTACCGCCGCAGACACTTCCGCCTGACCTGACCTACTTAGTCAAAATTTTCACGTTTCTTGCACATGAATAGGCGCTGCTGGCGCTACAGAGTATAAATATGACTAACAAAGCGCGCGGAAGCGATATATTGCGATATTTTTTTAAACTGTCCGGTGCTAAAGTCCCTATCTTATCGTACCAACCCGTCACGTTTCCATAGCCCCTACGATTTCGTAGGCCTTCGTATAGACTCAGAATAACGAAAGCGAAACGCGTAGACTCTCTTTCGTAGCGTTCGTAGCGGCCTCTACGACTACGCCATAGCAGGCCGAAATTACGTTCGAAGAAATTACGTTCGAATAGAATAGATAGTTAGTTCGTTAGTTTTGACAATGTAGGTAGACTTTTGTTCACTTGTGGACTTTTTGGTTGAAATTAAATAATGTTTTGAATTTACAATTACAAAAGAATCCAAAAAAATTCACGATTTAGTTTAAATACCTTTTATTTTTATTAATAGCCTATTTAGTGTCCCACTGCTGGGCAAAGGCCTCCCCTCTGTTACGCCATGAGTCGCGGTCAAGAGCATCTGTACACCAATCTTTATTAAACGCGTCCAAATCGTCACGCCAACGACTACGAGGTCAGCCTCGTCGTCGACGACCATTTTCCGGTATGAAGTCAGTGGCAAGTTTTGCCCATCTTTCCGGATGCATGCGGACGACATGCCCCGCCCAGTCTCATTTGAGGTTTGCAGTTTTTATGCCGACATCAGTTAACCCAGTTTTGGAGCGCAAGGTGGTGTTTTTTATGCGGTCAATTCTTTTGACGCGCAGCATACTACGCTCCATGGCCCGCTGGCAAACCTTGAGCCTGGACTTCTGTAACTCCGTCAGTGACCATGTCTGTGCACCGTAGGTTAGGATGGGCAGGATACACATGTCGACGAGTTTGCGCTTGAGTGATATTGGAAGGTTGCCCTTCATTAGCTCTTTCATAGACCAGTAGCTCTTCCAGAAGAAGGAAGTTAAATTACCTTATTAAACCTAAATTGCAAGTTTTCAATACTAGTTACAATATTTTCATTCAGTCACGTCCCCCATCTTTTTCGTTCATATGGTTCGAAACGGTTGGAGGATGAACGGATTATGTTTTAAATATGTATATGATGATAATTAATTATATAAGGGGTATATTATTTTTAAGACTGATATTTTTTTTAACTTGCTATTCATGAAATTCAGCCCATGTCGTGTTTTTTTCAGGCTACGGCAATGGGTTGGAAACAAATAGTCTATCCCAATACGAAAGTTGCTCATTACAACCTAATCCCGGCAATTGTTTAGGCTTGATGACGAGGTATAGTAGAATTTGTTGTATCTATCCTAATTGGCTCCTGCCTATTCTTTATTCCGCCGCGCCCTGCCTGCGTTAGCAGTGTTTCCCGTGGGAAAGGCATTTTCGCGCGGTAAAAGGTAGCCTATGTTAATCAGGGTGAAGTAGCTTTCTAAGGTGAAAGAATTTTTGAAATCGGCACAGTATTTTTTGATTTTATTTATTACAAACATACACACACAAAAATACAAATCTTTCCTCTTTATAATACTAGTATGATGAAAGTGATTGGTTGATTAATAAGATTAGATTGGTTAATTGATTGGTTGAATTGGTTTATAATTTGTTTATTTTACAGGTATTATTACGATATTAACTTGGGTAAATGTAAGCCGTTCATATTCGGAGGCTGTGGAGGAAACCCAAACCGTTTTATGAACTTTGAAATTTGCAAGAAACGCTGCGCAGGAGTTTTCACCTTCAAAACAAATTTTAGAGGATAGCAGTTTTGTAAGAATACCGTAAAGATTTATTAAATTCTTAAACACTACCAAAATGTTAATTTATTTAATAGTTTATTGTACGTACACATAAACAGACAAAGGACAATCACATATATTTCTGAAAACATATCTTGCAGCAGATCCAGGGAAGTGATACAGAAAGATACAGTCGTATCTGCGACCTTCTTATATATTTTTATGTTTTTAATAAAAAGTAGAACTATAATAATTTTAAAAGAGAAAGTAGGAACAATAGGTATATAATAGAAATTACAGTAAGTAAATCCTTAAATGCTGATATTATTTTTCGAACTCGCCACGTTTTAAACTGATTATAGCTAGTATACGATCTAACAGGTATTCAATCAAAATCTGTGTAATCCCGGCTAAGAATACAAGCCAATTAATATTGAATACAGCGAAGTTTAATCACTTTCTCGGAAGCTCCAGGTGTGAGTTGCCTTGGGGAGCGGTTACAGACGGACGCGACGACAGGGTGTCTGTAAACGACACCTCAATTGAAGTTGATAAACTGACGGACAAAATGAAAAATTTGGGGATTTCTAAATTTTTTTCATTAACTACATCGTCTACCCTATAGCTTATTACCTATAATACCATACATAACATAGTCAACAAAAAAAAATCATTCAATATTAAGATACACAGAACAGTGACTTGTTTGTAACTAAACGCAGCTTTTACCTTATAAACCGGCTACGCCGAAGCCAAAAAGGAGGGGTTATCAATTTAGCAATTTGTTGTATCATATCACTAATGGATTCGATCACCTGAACGAAACGTAACAGAAAGGAAAGATATAATTATATATGTACTTGCATCTGTTAAGCGTTATACCCATTTTTGTGTTCTTCCAGCAAAATATCAATTTCCAATAAATCAGATTAATCAGGTGTAGCAACTTTCAGCAACCCATCTAAAACGTTTAGGCATCAAGGGAGTGCTCGTCCCGGCTATAATTGTTTCTGATGGAGGCATTAGTCCTGGGAGGCCCTGAATGTTTTGATTAACTCATGACGGATGGGCCGATTGCCTCACAAAGGGAGCGAGGGACTGACGGACGACGGACTACAATAATTCCTACAATATTATTTCGACGATTATAAATGAATCGCTATTATTTGCGGAGCATAGCTATTATTGAACAATTTTGGAAGCATGTCATGGAATTCTGAATATGTTTAACAAAAGGATTTAATCCATCTTACCGAGAGCGCAAGGAATTTTTTTACTTTTTTCGTCTGGTCTACGTAGGTACGTACTTTTTAAAATCTACGTACTTGGACGAACATAGACCAATAGTGGGGTCCCTTCAGGTAACGGTGCCTGTACCCGTCGGCGGGGGCGCCGCCAGAATCAAAATCAAAACTATCAGAGACGCAGCCCATCTGGCGTCGTCTCCTTCACGATGTTTTTCCGGATCAACGCGGTAGGGTCAGGTTCGAGGCTCCCTCGAGCCGCCGCTAGACGCGTTGGTAATGACTACTCTGAGGTAGAGCTTTCCTTTCCCCCGCAAGTCCGGTAAACCTTAATTAGTCGTATAGTACCTTTTCGAGACAAGCGTAGGTCAATTAAAAAAAAGGTGGTTAGGCTACGATATTATATACAAGTAAGGCAACAAGAGCCTGAAAGCTAGCGAAACCACAGACATATTCGCTGTAAAATTAAATACATTGTAGGACAGAAAGGTATACAAACGCAACGCCTTTTACAATTTCATACAAAAAGTTACCTAATTTCATTGGAGAAAAAAGGGGCGATATATTGTAATGTAAATGTTGTCAGATAAAGTGTCGACACGTTCCTTTATAGGCATTCTTGTAGCTTCACTGGAAATTGCTAATGAAAACTAACTTCGCTTTGAATAATACTTTGATAACTAGGCAACTACGACCAGAGGAAAAGTTTATCGGATGTCTAACAGAAATGATGAAGAGATCCTACGTAAGAAGAGACCAAGATTTTCTTCGGAAAACCTGCAAAAGAAAATCACTTCCTAAAATAGTCTTATACACTAGTTTATACTGGTAAAAAGAGTATATTTAAAATCTCGTAAAAATGGCAGGATGAAGTTCGCCAGTCTAGATTTATGTATGTAAATATTATAGATTTATATAAAGAAAAAAAATTATAACCGAACAGCATATTTATATTTAGTACTTATTTATTTATCAGACATGAAATTATGTATAAGTAATTAACTTAAATTGGACTTGGAATTGCCACAAGGTAAATTACGTATCCCGTTGTTTTTTCTACAACACGTTTGTAATAATGTCTGAAGTATAAATTCACCTGTCACTTCCGTATGCACATTGTGCAAGCTACCTAGGGGTGCAGTGTACTACAAATTGCATGGAAACGAGTGCAGTGCGGTGCACTGGTTGCAACTCACACTGATGAGATACATGAAAGACGATGAATATGAAAATTATTTATTACGCTGTAATTTATAGCTTGTGGATTTTATAGCATAAATGGTAAAACATAGCGGCATTGTAAAACATTCTATTTTTTTCCCTCCACAATTTTTTTATGTGAGTTTACATTAGGTACTTTGTCATTTACAATCAAGCAAGTTCAGGGGTATAAAATTATTTTTATGATTGGACGTTTTTATGATTGGCCTTTTTTATGATTGGACATTTTTCGTCCATTGGTCATTTTTGATGTTTGGACATTAGTCGCGCAAAGGGTAAATAGGGGCAATTTTGGAGGTGTGTGTGATAATAATAATATGTGGGGACATTCCATTAGACACAAGAGCTCATCTATTTGAATTGAAAACTTATTTAAGAATCAATATTTCAATCAAATTCGGAATACTGCTTTGTAAATTGTATACTGACGTAACTACACCGATCATAGATACCTACTCGTACTCGTACCAGTCCAAATTGTGCGACGGGTTTTTGACGCCGCCTACTGCTAAATAAATTCTATTTGTATTGACTAGGAAACTTCCAATTAAAGCTTGCTATTATAAATGGGAAGACAGAAATCTACTCTTATATAAGTCGAGCAGCTTGTTAATAGCAGCGCAGATAATCTGTAAAAAGCGGCGACGCTGCTGGTAGCTGTTAGCCAGCAATTACTGCCGTCCCGAGTCCCACTGCGACGGGAAAAACTCTTCTAATTAATAGTAGAGCTTCCAGATTCATTAGTACCGGTGCCTAAGGCGAAATGTTCTATTATTTCAATTTATTTTTCGTCATAGTTTTTTATTTTGTGGAGTAACTGAGGTATTTATAAGATGGATCTCGAAATGCTACAGTCACTCCGAGCCATGGAAAATTTTGCATAAACTGATCGCTTGGTATTTAAATACTTAAGTAGGTACAAACTTATTTAAGAATGATTATAAAGAATTTTTTTGCAACAATTTTTATTATTATGTACATAAATAATCACAATATTCAAACACAAAGGTAAATAAAAAAATGCAGAAAATATGTTGATACCTACCCGTAAATTTTCGTATATATATCGACATAAAACTTATAAATTGGTAAACTTTTGTAAACATTTTAGTATAAAAGTTTCACTGAGTATTTAGGCTTCCTGTCGACTATCTTCCTTTATATTTAGAGCCGGCTAGGGCCTGCAAAGTGAAGAACTGTTTTAGTGCGCTGAATATCTTCGCGTAGTACTTTGCGGAGCTGACTGACGTGTCAGATTTAAATTTTCTGCATCTTATTTTTCTGCCGCCTGAAATACGTAACATCCTTTTGCTTATAAGAAACAAAAAAATGAAAAATAAACAAGTTTAGATCGTTTAGTGGGTGATATTTACATGTTCTTACCATCTCGTATCGCATCTCTTCGCGGATTCTTTCGCAGAGGTCGGTCGGGATGTCGCCCTCGGTCACATCCTGCAGCACGTACTTTAGTTGCGATGTTCTGTTAACAAATACAATAACACTCAATTATAATATAATCCCCAATTCGAAGAGATACTTAGGAACAAAACCACATTTATCCAAAGAAACAGTTCAAAAAACCGCACTTTTCCGTGAATGTTTTGATAGAATTGCACTTTCTTTTTCAATAGATGAAAAACGACACCACGTTAAAAAAAACTGGTTTTACATCTCACACACGGCCGTTAGATCCCAAACTAGGGAGAGCCTGTACTATGAGGTGTTAGACAGCTAATATAATACATATATAAATATACAACATCCAGACACAAGGCAAACACAAGTGCTCATAACATTATTTTATGTTTGCTCTGGGCGGGTTTGGAACCCGCGACCCTGTGTTTCGAATGCAGAACTAGTACCAACTAGGCTTCGGGGCCGTCATGTGATTGATTAGGTACTTACTGAATGTAAATGAGCATATAGGCGCTGGTAGCACGACGGGCTAGATACGGCGCGTCCTCTTTCCCACCAAAGTTGTATTCGATGGCTTCCTGCTTGCTGCACCGCGATACTACGTCGTCGTCGAATTTGCACCACTGTAATACAACACAAATGCAACACAATCACTTATTACAGCATTTTTCAATTGACATGCTTAAATCGCGCAAACGCCTTCGAAGTTTCACGTTTGCAGCGCAAAATTAGAACAATTTATTTTGAAACTTGTCAAATTTCTGCTGCGAACATTGACATCGCGTAAAACGTGAAAATACCTCCTTTGATTTTTATTTTTATAAGACGGTATTTCGAACATTTTCCTATCATGTATTTTCTATTCTCGGTAATTGAGTACAATATTCGAGAGAAGACAAGAAATTGGAATTGAAATTATAATAATGACACAATTTGTGAGATTCTCTAAGAAAACGGAGGTGCCTTGTCCCTTGTACCTGTAGTCGGCTTTAGTACCTAATATTTAAATATACTTATGGTTAGATATACCTACATGAGCCTAGATAAACAAGTTAATTTCGACAATAAGGTCCCTCCCCTGGATATTACCCTCGCCACTGTATAAAATCGATTAATTTAAAGTATGACAAGATTAAATAAACAAACTTCATCACAACTGACCTTGCCATCACCCCTAGGGTTGATGAAGACGACATAATGCCCCCCATGGTTGTCTCCCGAATGTACCAGGACCGCGTGCAGAGTATAGTGCGATGGGGTTTGAGGTATTTCTTGAAGGTACGGGTCCAGGTTTATGTCTTCGTAGAATTCAAACCTGCAAAAATTATAGAAGCTGGAAAATCATAGCATGATAATTATGAGATTAGCTGAAATTATTGGTCAGTAAAAAATATTTCATACAAAGAAAATCTTTACAAGAAGGCTTCTATTGAGAAAATCTACAATGATATAAATTATAAGTGGATATAACGAGTAAAAATAAAAATAAATAAAAGTAAGAATAAAACATTCGATTGACTTAATTTTAGAGTGAAATAGATAGAACACGTAAAAACATTTTCATGACTATTTTTAAATCGAAGCGAGCGATAAAGCGAGATCACGCTAAAAGCCGGTATTTGTTGAAAAAGTAATAAACAAGAGATCTATTACAAATAATGAACGGCGAATCGGGTCCAACCAAAGAGCTAGGAAAATTTACGCGCTTTGCTCGGTCCAACGTATAAAGGGTCAAACCTGTCATTAAACTTGACAGAAGCGTCGCTCTGGGGGTCGTACTGAAATCGCATGAGATGCAGATGCAGAACTGGTGGGAACATGTCAAAGCGAACACCCTTCTCAGCCTCTGGTTCAACCAAAGAGCTAGGAAAATCTACGCGCTTTGCTCGGTCCAACGTATTAAAGGGTCAAACCTGTCATTGAACTTGACAGAAGCGTCGCTCTGGGGGTCGTACTGAAATCGCATGAGATGCAGATGCAGCACTGGTGGGAACATATCAAAGCGAACGCCCTTCTCAGCCTCTTGCAGCCCGTGCTCTCCAGCGTCATACTTGTTGTCACCATCTAGTAACTCTGTGCTTATGTAGTCTTTGAAGGACTCGTAGACTGGAACGAAAATTTGATCACGTTATTTATACTACTTTCTTCCTTGCTAAGATCCTGAAAAACTTACAATACGAGTACAATACAAATATACTCAATTCACACTGGATATTACAGTAAATTTAATATATTGAATAATTTATGGAAAAGTTAACAGGCGGCCTTATTGCTAATGAAGCAATCTTTTCCAGGCAACCTTCAAAAGTCAGAGTATTTCTTTTTAACTTTAGGATATTTATATTACTTAGTTAAGTCAGTTAGATGTTCCTTTCTGGCGAGTTTAAAAGAGTTTGGGTTATAGCGACAAACTACCTACTGCTGTTTCTGAAATGGCTTCAAAAAGCCAGTTTTATTATAAAACGGTCGCTCGTTTCTACATTAAGATAGGAGTTTTGATCGTTTCCACAGTAAGGTTGACTGCTTAATACGATTATTATCTTACTGTTATTTTTCCCTTTGACGCTCAGTTGAATGTCGTAGAATGTTTCCGAGCGGGTGCTGGTGCAGTTCACATTCTTGCATTTAATAAATGACGTCATCTTTCCCTCGAACAATTTGGGTACTGTCCCTTCTACCACAGTTCCTTTCATTTTGCTTTCCAGTTTATCCAAAAGTACCTACAATTTCGAAATGAGAGTTATACAGAGATTATTTATGAACCAGTGGTTTGTGCTCATGTGGCGCAAATGAAGCACTTTGTTGCTAACTACATTAATAAAAAAAACGCAATCATTCGGGGCTATAAATAAACAGGGAAGACAGCTAGTATGAATGCGGGTTTATCAAAGACTTACCCTTAAAAATTCCTGAACGTCATGTTGCATAAACGAATCCATGGTTTCCCATCCAAAACTCTTAGTCAATTTCTTAGTGGCGACTGGTTTTTCTGAGAATTGTAGATCGTAGAATACGCGTTGTAAGGCGAATGACACTGAACGAGAGGAATCGTCACCGACAGTGGGGATTTTGTAGACCGCTTTGCGTAAGACGTTCGTAAAGAACAAGGTTTGGAGGAGGGAGTTCATGTAGCATGTCGCGCCTTGGTTCTTGAGACCTGGAAGAACTAGGAATGTAGGAAGCAGATCGGGTTAAGTTTGTTTAGTCGAAATAGGATAACATGGCAATTGCAATTGATCAGGTACGAAGTCACTCAGCGGTTGTATACCTCTACAGCACATAATTATGTTACAGTACTAGCAAACATTGAGAACGGAAAAACTACTGAATAGTAATGTTGTAATTTATGCTTGTACTCGCAACATAGTGCCTACTTGACGAGCACTGATCTCCATAATTCAGGCCTAAGCTTAGCTTGGATCAGGGTTCAAAAATTAATTTGTATACCTCATTCTAATTATAATCACTTTCTTGTACCTTTGTCTGCAAATCCAATCCGTGTTATAAATATTTTTTTATTTAGCTACTTATTTTATTTTGATAACTCCTTAATTTAAAAAAAATCTGTCAATAAGCATGGTTCAAAACGGAAACAATAGGCCAAGTTTATCTATGTAGTTTTATACCACAAAATTATGTAAGTTTATTAGGATAGATAAGGGAGAGATGGATGTATGTTACTCCTTCACGTGAAGACTTCTAGACTTTTGTAGAACTTTAGAATGCTATTAGTTTTTAAGTATGTATAATAGAATGGGCATCTTTTCTGGCGGGAACATTATGCGTCTGGTTACTGACCAACAAATCCTGTATGTTTCTTGGAGTCCCAGGAGACGCCATGGGGTGCTTCGGCGAGGACGTGAGCTTCTATGGTGATCGAGTCGTCCTTCACGAACCCGTTCTCGGGATTCATTAGTTCTTTGAACGAAATGAAGTGCGCGAAACCCCAGTCATCTTCCTTGCTGCAAATAAAGTTGTAGACATACAGTGTCTAAGCAGTTGTAAGGTCTTAAATTTATAAAAACCTTCATTACGATGAACTAAATATTGAATAGTTAAAAAAATTTGCTAACTATAATTTAGTTTTAAGTTTCAGGTCCATGCATTTGGTTCAGTCCGGGGCACTGATCCAACTGCTCAGTCCAATTAATTGGACCATGGGCCTTCAATAGGGGCAGTTGTTACATTGAAATTTATGCATGACGCCAGCCTGTGTGATTTGAAGTGGTTTATTTAATTACACAATATATCATCAACAGTTTCACATTGAAATCAGAAACATTGCATTCTTATATTGCATCTACAGGGTGGAATTTTGTAATGTCACCTTAAGGGAAAGTACTCCTAATACTGTAGATAGAAAATTCAGCTAACAACATTCCTTCATTTTTAAGAAGAAAGAGAACTGCATTCAAGGATTTTCGAAAATTCACTTGTTACTCCGGGGTATTAAAGTCAGACATATGTATATTGTATAGTCTTGATATGCAACATTAAAGTAAAAGTGACATTAAAGTTAATTTGAAGACTATACAATTATAATTTTCTCACCCATGGTACATGTGATGAAGCTTCCTGCACAGATGCTCTCCATCAGACTTGTGGGACAGCAGCTTGAGTTCCCCTAAGCCGTAGCAGGACCAGCCTGTTGCGTCGCTATCCCCATTACACTGGATGAATACTCCCAGCGCCTTGTGTTGCTGGCGGTCCGGAGTGCTAGTCTGTCGTATCAGCACCAGGATCTTCCAGGGTAGGCAGCGTATGAAGCAAGGAGGAGACAGGACCTGCTCCTTTAGCTGGCTGATGGAGTGGATCGTGAACCGGAACGTGGCTTCCGAACGGGCGGCGTCGTCGTCGTCTTTCGAAACCTCGCTTGGTTTAGACTGATGATGAAGGAAATGTGTAAAGTAAAGATTGGTTTCATAAAAATTATTAGAGATACGAAATTTTGATATGTTGAGCATACAAAATTTCGATAACTTATAGATTTTTTATAGCTTTTTGATTTCCTCCACGATATTTTTATTGGTAACAACGATGGCCATAAATAAAGAACATAAACTATACTATTCTTCAATGTAGGCGCAATTAATATAGTTAGGTACAAAAAAATTATGATCCAGCTACAAATTATTTCAGAGCTAGAAATATTTTCTGAGAGCGATAAGAAAGCGTAGTGCGAGGACCATGATGTTGTTTGTTTATCATCTCGCCAGACATTGAAATTCTAAATATAATTTGCTTGCTTGCTTGTTGCTACATAAGAGTAATTGTTTAATTGTTTACACTAAAGCTAAGCAGTATTTCAATCAATCAACCAATCAATCATTATCTACTTGATTACAACTACTGTTTTATTATAAAGTAGGTACTAAGTTTATTATACTTTTTGAAACTTTCACGGTTGTTTTCATAACTATTAAGATTTAAAACGGGATATTTACCGTGGTATTTGTAACGGGGTTGACATGGTTTTTTTATTGGTTATATAGCCTTGTTTTAAATAATATTGTAGTATTGAATTTATGAATACAATAATTATGTAGGTGATGTGTTACCGGCGCACAAGTTTGCGGTGTGTTTGCAGTGGCGACATCAGCGCTGCTCGATTCTATCATTGTAGCAGCATCCGGCGATATCTAGAACACAAGCCAACACTCTCCACAGACAGTTTTCACGCCAGATTTTGTTTCTCGTCAACAAATATTTTGCTCTTAACCGAAAACATTCAACCAGATTAAGATCAAGTGCTGAATAAAAACTATATTTACCTTATTTTAAAATATTATACATAATGGTTGTTATCAAAAATATAATAAAATAATTTTATATTTTTTGGGTCGCCGTCATACGTCACATTCTGATTTTTGTTGTCATTTTGACGTGTTCTAAATTTAAGTCAACAGTTTAAAAGAAAACCACGGGTTTTGTAATAGGAGCTATTTATCAGAAACTTCATAGTACTGAAACTAAATTCAGTTGGCTGGCGCAGTATGTAGATAAAACAGGATTGGGTAAAGTTAATAATCGAGCTTGATGTTAGATACCGGAAATTAATTAAATACAGGGACCACCACCGCCTTAAGATGACGATGCTCGCTAGATTGACAGATACAGCCTTTCAACTATGTAAATTAAATTAAACTCTGTAAAATAAATATTAAAACTAATGCAGGGGTGATTACCTAATATTGAATGCACTTTGGATCAGAACGAAAGAAACTATGTATTTTGGTTGGTTTAATTTTAGACAGGTACATGTTATTATTCATAAAGCAAAGAAGAACTATATTTTTAACCGACTACAAACGGAGGAGGTTCTCAAGTCGACGAGTATATTTTTATATATGAATTCGCATAACTTATTAATTCCGATTTTGATAATTTTTTAGGGTTCCGTACCTTAAAAACGAAAAGCGGAACCATCATCATTGTTCACTTATTTTCATAAATAACTTTATTACTATTTATCGTGAAATTGTAAAAGCAATATTATCGTTATAACAAGTCCTTTTAACTGATACGTCACACGGTATAGTTTGCAAAACATATTTATTTTCAAACCTTATGTATTTATCACCTAAAAGTGGCCTCCATGTTTTAAATTCATTATTCAATGTCACATGTCACTGTCTTTGGATCACGGATTTACATACGTGCACCAAATTGGAACTTGATCAGTTTTGGCTGATGATAAAGAACTTCGTTTGTACGGAATCCACTCCGGGCGAGTTTAGCTCGTACCTGACAGTTTTTTTTATTGGAAAGGGTAGATAGGTTAGGTTAGGCTCCGAAGTTGGTCCCATGTTTATAGGGTAAGTAAACAGGGGATGATTGATTGTTCACTTTTAATCTTTTTTGTTTAACGTTTCACAGAGTATAGAAACAAAATATTGGAACATTAGAAACGTAATATTTTTAAAATCCTCCTCAATAAGTTGAACAGGAAAAAGCTCCATGCAGTAAAATATATCTCTCCATATTTGTATGATGTGTTTTTTGTGGAGTAAATAAATAGTGCCGCATAAAAACAAAGGAGTAGCAAGCACAGCAGCGGAACAAGGAAACACAATAGCTAATTAGCAGGTCGTGTGCACTCACCCTTTTATGAGTGTCGTATCGTGTGTAACGAGCTTTGTCACAGACCCGCGCGTCGTTTGCGGTGTGCTTTATATATTGGTACGAAATATGCGCCATATTTTCTTTATATTATTTTATGTTAGCCTGAAGCGTACATTCAAAGACATTCAGATATTTTTTTATTAAATAAAAAGTGGCGTCACGGTTTTAGGAAAGGTTTTTAGGTCAATTATAGATAAAAAAAATTGCCATTTCCTTCATAGTTGCCCAGAAGAGATAGCTACTTTAGCAATAATAGCGCCTATTGATTTTTTTGTATTTTCTTATAAAAATTGTAACAGTATTGTATTGTATTAATTGCTTACTGTTTTATACAGGATGTAATGTAATTGGCGACTTAGCAATTAAATACTGAAAGTTCATGCTCTGTCAACGGTTTTCAGTAACCATCCCAAAGAAACTTTATTAAAATAAGTACTTCTCCATTATGAACTGGCCGACTAAAATAACTATTTTATATGGGAGTGTCGGTGGCCAAGTGGCAAGAGCCGTTGTCTTCCATTCGGAAGTTCGCGGGTTTAAGCCTAGGCATGTACCAATGTGTTTTCGATTTTCGAATTCATATTACATACGTTAATTCGACGCACTTACGGTGAAGGAAAACATTGTGAGGAAACCTGCACACACCTGCGAAGTAATTCAAAGGTTGTGTGTGAAGTTGACCAACCCGCACTGGGGCAGCGTGGTCGACTAAAGGCCTATTCACCCTGATCTCAGGGTAGACTCGAGCCCCTCGGTGGGGGACGTATATGAGCTGGTAATGGAGTTTTTTGGAGTTAAGTGTAGTTTTTTTTTCCAAGATATAATTTGGGAGCGTTGCTCAAAACTGTTAATTGAGCGTGTGCGTCCATTTGTCTTTCATGTATTAAGTACTAGCTTTTCTCCTCACGGCTCTGCCTGCGCTAAAAGATTTTCCCGAGGGAATAATTTTGCCTCAGTAAAAAGTAGCCTATGTTACTCCCCTAAGTCTATTCTATCTTTATATCCAATAAAATTGGTTCAGTAGTTACGGAGCTTATTCAAGACAAACAAACAAATATTCAAACAAACAATCAAATCTTTCCTCTTTATAATATTAGTACCTATAGATTTAGTTATCCCGTTTAGAAACGTAAAAATCGTCATGCAGCTAGTAATAATATTTTTAACTTTGTATGAAAGATTTTAAACGAAATTTAATTTTGTCATTCCACGATGCAAATATGGTTAGACATTCGCAAAAATATGCATAAAAAGTTGGAAAGTTTGTCTGGAGACTGCATCTGGCTGGAACTTAAGCTACTTTCTATAAGCCTCACCGTCGTTACAACTTTTTGCAAGTTCTGCCTTAGGGAGAGGAACTTTGTAAACAGTTTTCACAAATATTTTGTCAAAATAAAATAAATTATAAAGTAGCAAAAAATATTTTTAATGGCGTCTTGTGAAAATATAATTTGTTTTCGGAGGCGATAAGTAATACAAAATCTAACGATTTATCTCAAACATACTATTACTGAAAAATGTAGAGCTACGAGCATAATATTCACAAAATTAAACGGGCTGTTTTTTCTTTCTATGTATTTTTTTATTTTAGTACCTATATTTTACTGATATCTTGCTGATATTATCCCAATGAAATATTATAATACCAGCTTCTTTGTATGGTCCACCCTTACCTATCTAAATAATAAAACTAGAGTTATACGAAAGAGGAAGAAAATCTGTATATAGAAAAGCAAAATTGCTAAAAACCGATTCAGGGGGATGTAAGAATTGATATAGAACATATCCAGACTTTATTAAAATGTTTTGTTTCTCTGTTTGTTTGTGTGTACGGGATAATCTAACGAAACTGTTGGACCAATTTGAATGAAATTTAGCATGGTGGTAGTGACCAGGTGGCATCAAAGATGTTGACCGGGGATATATCTTTGACGTGGGATAGTTAAAAATTACTACTGCAAAGTCGAAAAACAACGCGGCCGTAGCCGCAGGCAGACAGCTAGTGTTCTAATATGTTCGCACATCGTGAAGGTTAAAATTAGTAAATTGTGATTTTAAATATGATTAGCTATAAAAAAGAACTATTCCTGCAATAGACATTTTTAACGCCTATGAGTGTTAGTTAGTTATAAAAAATAATGCATAGCAAGGTTTTGTATCTATGTACATACAAAGTTCACGCTCATTTATGTTTGAATTAGTAACAAACATTCACGGACAAAACAAATAACTCACATTATTTTACAAACAAACTTCTAAAGGATAATTAATATTTAAGATAACACACATACGAGTGAGTTCTTACCTAAATTAAGATATGCAATAAATATGTACAGCGTGTCTTTTTGTATGTATATGCATGTATATGTATGTAAAAGGTAAACATATTACCTTTTTACGATATTCTAGTATATGTAATATGGTGGAGGTGTTGGGATCGTTATCTCCGCTCGACCTGAATCAGGCGTTTGATCGGGTCGCTCCTACGAAAAAGAAAGTTTTCCTGATGCGTCAGCGACAGCGTCAGCGACAGATTGAAAATTGTTAGTTCGTGCCTGATTACAAGATGGTTACATAGCATTTCACGATCTTACTAATGTGCTTTTTCAAATAAAATTGGTTTACAGAAGATTGAAGTATTTTAAGTACCTAGAAATGTACATAGTTCATTAACGTTACAGCCACCTTACCGCTCTATTAAATAACTTTTAATGCAAGCAATTTACTGCTAATTTTTAAATTTATTAAGTAATATCCTGTTTGATTGCCTGGAGAGATCGATACTTTAGCAATAAAGACGCCTGTTGACTCATTGTTTCACTTCTATAATATTGTAATTAGTTATTCTATTTATTGTTGTTGTCAATGAAGAATTTTTTTATAGTATTTTGGGATGCCGAAATTGTATGAGTTCCTACTAGAAGCGTAGATAATATAACATTAGAATTTTTTTTTGTGAGAGATAATGTAACGCTTGCATGATTTCTGCTCCCGAGTTCCCAATACACTTTGTGTGATTAATGAAATGGGTTCCAGAAACCTCTTTTCGGTTATGAGCACTCAAAATATGTAAAAACCTTCATTCTCAAGCTAGTTACGGGAGGGTCCTCTGAAGAATTGGATTGAAAGGGAAGTGAAGCGAGCAAAGGCCGTTATTCGGTTATTCGGGATTGAGGATTGACGGGCATGATAGAAGTGAGGGGTAGGGGTGGCGGGGTCAGAGGGGTGCTGCGGGATCCAATCACCCATTACAGTTGCTATTAACTCCATTAACCTTAATGGGCACATTCAATCCCGACCGCAACGAATCATTAATGCCAGATAATTGTATAGAATTGTATTACATTGTTTTTAGCTTTCATTGAGTTCGGTAGGTGATAAAAATTGAATAAAATTTATGGCATGTCACTTGTATTTGGTTAGGTTTGAATTTTTTAAGATACCTTTTTTCAATATTTTTTTTGCGGTGCTTGAAATTCTTACTATAGCGTAGCGTTACAAACTTAGTTTGATCCTTCCTCAACTATAGCCTGACGAAATATAAAATACCTCGCCATGTGCCATGTTGCGGAAATTGTACTAAAGTAATTTTATCGTAGAAATTGTTGCTGAAAACACTGAAAAATCACGTGGTGCCCCCGGAGCAGGCTTTTTATTTGATCACACTTAAATAAAATAAATCTAAGCCATAAACAAAACCAGTGTTTGATCATTCAATTAAACAGAAAGGTTCATTTCAATTCCGTTTGGTTCTTATGTATTTTGTCACATTATATCGGGTCACATTCATTAGTCTGATACAATCGGATGAAAAGCCCAAGCCGATCAGCTGACGTCACAAATGACAGGATTAAATCGACAATCCGTAATCAATGGGGATGGAATGTCGAGATTCAATTAGGGGTAATCTGCCGAAACGCGACGACACTTACAGCGTGTCAGAAAACAAACCTGAACAAAGGTTGAGGGATTTGAAATATCATTTACTGGCTGGCTATCCGCTTCTATCGACTTTTTCTGTTTAATTTAAATTTTTGCAGTACTATTACATAATTTGGCAACGAAGTAATAATACACAAGTGTATTTTTAGTCTAGCGTACCTAGGACTCGTTACCATATTCTAGTTTAAAATTGAATGTACTTGATCAAAATTTATCTAAGTTACCAATACGAGTATATCTATCGTTCGATAGAAGATAACATGTGAAATTTTCCGTGTTATGTACTTTTAGAGTATAATATGAGTATAAATAAATTCTAGACTTTATCTATATCTTTGGGCACAGATGTATATTAATAAATAAGTTTTTAGGTATTTAGTTAGATTAGTTGGACTGCTGGATGCGGGTAGCGAAGGACTGATCGTTGTGGAGATCTTTAGGGCCTTTGTCAAGACATAAACGTCTTTCGGTTGAGCATAAATGACCTAATAAGGTTATTAATAAAAAGAAACATCTTCAGCGTTTTATTTTTCCAAACTATAATAATATTTAATTTATCTTAGTACTTACTTACTCGTATTTCTTTTTTGTGGCCGGAGATAGACGTCTGGGCCGGTCGGGGGACAAAGCTTCTCCGGTCTGATTCCAATCAGACAGCCTCATTTACTGCAATTGCCTGATGGATCCAGATCCAAGATTACACGCCGAATGGAGACTCAATTGTGCTGTATTTTTTACGTTGAAGTCTAGGAACTATGTACAAAAGGTTTTATTACTGTTTATTGTACTGCCAAGGGAGACGGAAATAGTCTCTACGTGCTTGTAACTTATTGATGTTATTCGATAATATAGAAATAATAATATTTGTATTGGGTAGGTATATTAGTTTCTTGTTTGACTCCTATGGTGATTTTAGAGCCGCTTTCTCCACAGAAGAACACCAACTTGGTATTTGGTGAACGTGCTGAACATGGATGGTTGACGGCGGAAATCGTTTTGGAAATACTTTTAACCATTTTGTTTGTTACGTAAAGGGAAACCTTAGACACTAGAAATAAGGTGTAAACGGTACCGATGGTGAGTTTTAGTTATTATTTTACTAAAACCTACTTCATTTTATATTATAGTAGCATCGTTAAGGTGGTTGGATGTTCATTCACACGATCAGCTACTGGCGTTTCGTTTGGCTCGGTGCCATTGTGTTGTAGTCGGGTGTTGCTTGGTATTCGAGCCTAGCGCAATCTTGAGCTAATAAGAGCAATATCACCTCTATCTATATAGAGAGGTACATAAATATTTTTTTGTTTCTCTGTCTGTTTGTCTGTTTGTACGGGCTAATCTCCGAAACTATTAGACCGATTTGAATGAAATTTTGCATGGTGGTTCTTTACATCCCTGGTCAACATCTTAGATACTTTTGATCCCGGAAAATTACTACGGAAAAGTCGGAAAACAACGCGGGTGTAGTCGCGGGTAAACAGCTAGTTTTGAATAAACTTATATCTTTAGGTATATGAATTAACAACAGTGACATACTTCATAATTTCTATGTAATTAAACTTAACCACTTGTTGAAACACTGTGCCAGTTCTACAGGGGCCTATTTCACAAAACTGTACCTCACAAGTTACAACTACAATTGACTTTCATTGCGCAGCTGATTAGTCTATATGAACTTTGGTTGGATACGCAGTTGCTTGCTTATTATGTAGTTTTTGAGGTTAACCTACCTTAAAAACCCTGGTGTCAGAATTATAGAGCCTAAGGCACAAGACATGGCTCATGTAACGACTGAATCCGTAGATAGTAGCCAGGACCAACGCAACGTGTTTAAGTTCCTTCCGAAGCACGGAATCATCTTTCTTTTCGGACAATCAAGTGATTCCTACAATGTAGACCAAACTGGGGAATTCTCACAAAGTGATATTTGTTCCAAGAGTGCCCTAGTGGGAATCGTACCCGGAACTTCGTAAACTGAAACGAGTCTTCGACTACTCGACCGTAGTAGAGGAGGACGCAGTGTACATCGAATTGTACTAGTCATGTGTTTGTTGCACCAGAAACGTGCCCCAGGTATTTCGCTAGCACCATCTTCTGGAATAGTTTCGGAAGCCTGGGAAGACGGTTGAGGACGCGTCGTTAACTTGCAGCTTTGCAGCTTATTGAAACTCACATTAAGTACTAGTCAAATAGAGTGCATCTCGAGCCATTTTGTAGTTTGCGAAGGTGTCGTGTGATATTTACTTCCAAAATGCTTCCAGGCAGAGTTCGGGAGACAGCTGGTGTTTTATTTGTTACAGGTATTTAGTTGATTTGGGAAAGCACTAATACTATCTTTTCAGTACAAAAGGCATATGCCCGGTATATTACTAGTGTTTAAATATTTTTTTATTGACCTATTCTTGTTTCGAAAAGGTACGATCAATTAAGCTTCACCGGACTTGAAATTATTAGAGGAGAAATATAATCATCATCTATCATATTTTTATATACTGAGTGATGTAAAACATAATTATTTTCGTATATAATGAATATTTAGACCTCAATACAATAAAATAAAATGGTTTTCAGGTGGAACATATAGCAATGCCTTAACTAATATTTTATTCGAGTTTCCACCCGAAATCGAAACAACTCTATACCGGAGTTTAAGTGTACTATGTAAGAAAAGGACGGACTGTCAATTCAAGATGGCGCCAGTCCTATTCTTATTTGGCACGCATAGTACCTATAGTAAGTTATTATAGTATACATATCACACATGGCTATCAGATTTCAAACTAGGCAGAAATATTAAAGAGTTTTCTTAAAACCACTGCATGCCTTCTGTGTAAAAACATTTTAAAACTTGGAGGTGAATGCGAAACTTTTTTTTAATTTTTTATCAACTACCCTCGCGTTCGCTCTTTATGAAGAACGAATAGAATCTCGCTGGATCTGCATGTTTTCAGTTCTTGCTTCATTCACTGAAATGTTATTTCCTTTTCTGCAGAGAAAATTACTTATCAGCATTTAAATCAGGTGCTTATTTCCTGGCGCAAATAACATGCGTTTCTACTTCTAAGTAGGCGAATTTCGTAAAAAAAAACATGACATGTCTTTGTTTAAAATCTTTACATACATGTATGATCTCTAATTTTTCAGACATAATTTAGTAGGTAATAAATACGTTCATTATAATATTAATTATACTATTAAAAAGATGTGTGTCCCGTTTAAAACTTTAATGGTAGTTTTGGTAGATCCTCTGTTTTAAAACATAATAGTTAAGTTATATGGTGTGCTTAACATAGGAATACCTTCTGTAACTCTCGTCTAAGTGCCCGACAAAAGCGCTGGTTGTGGGGAAAAATCACGGCGTTGATCTAGTTAGGAGACGGAGCGAGGGAATGGACGTTCTCGGCTCTATGTAACGCAATACCGCGGAGGACCCACCATCTCAGAGCTATTGAATTACAACCACAACGACATAAAACGTTATGGAAAGAACTAACAGACGACAAAGCATAGAAAAATAAATTAGTAGGCTTTTTTTTTTACAAAAAACTTATTACCGTGGAAAATCTTATTATTACGTGGGTATTGAGGATTCCTACGGATATTTAGTGTCTCTTTAGCGGAGATGTTTTCTAAGCTTGAAAGGACTTGCAATGACCAACAATGACCGGTATAGCTAGTCATACGAAAATGAATGAGCCTAAATATTTCTTTTGAACCATACTCCTTCTAGATGCTCTTTATCATGAATGTCTTTTGCTCGGTAAAAATGACTGGTATCACGAATAAGGCGACGGAGAAGGGCTGCGAGTGCCGAGTGCCTTTTGATGGAGAACAATAAAATTATTTTACTGCCACGAGTCCTTCAATTGGACATGCTTAATTTTTCAGTACGTTTAAATATCATATACAAATCACAATACAGGGTAATCTAGTTTGGGCGGGTAGTACCTACTATTATATACTTTTGTGTTGTGAGTGTCAGTAAAATTATATTTATATTGTATTAGGGCATTCTGCCAAACTTTTTACACCTGCAGTCTGTGGATCGAATATACCCAAAGCGTGTACGGTGCCCTGCGGGTCCAATATAATAATATATTTAGGGCGCTGATGGGTCTGCCACGGTGCTGCAGCGCATCGGGAATGTTTGCCGATGCGGCAGTGGATGGCTTCCATGCGATCATGCGCAAGCGGGTCGCATCCCTGGTGGGGCGAATGCGTGGCAGCACCAACAGCCACCTGGAAACCGTAGCGAACCGGGTGGACGGGCCTATACAAAGACACTGGGTCGCAACACATGTGCTACCAATTACCCGGTACTCTAAATAAAACTTTAACGTTGTATTTTGTAATGAATTGATTAATTGTGTAATAATTTATTTATAATAGAATGTACTAACATAGATTATAAGCGCATGTGTTACTAACAAGCTATGGATGGATTTTATCTGAAATAAAGAGTATTATTATTATTATTATGTTGGTACACTTTAAGATCACGGGTCTATAGAGACCCGGTCCGGTTATTATTATTATTATTATTAGATATGTCGTCTTTTAATAATAAATAATTTAACATTTTAATTATATTTTCACACCGTTTTTTCTTACTTTCAATAGAAAACAACAATATTAATGAAAATGCTAAGCAAGTTCATCAATTTGCTTTCTAAAGGTATCATTAATGAAATGAACTTTTTAGCATATCCATTTGTCGTCGATAGCTCCAGACATCCGCTGATAGAGCCAGCAAAGGACATATTAATTACGTAGAAGCTGATATAAATTACTGTGTATTGACTATTGTATACTGATTTAATTTATTTTATTAGTTGGCGTTGTGTTTTATTTGTAGGGGTTTTGTTAGGTCAGAATAACTAATGAATATCATGTAATATAAAGTATTTTATGGCACATAAACACAAAATATAATAAAACCGGAATAATTGACTATAATTTACGGATTTATTGCTGAGGTTTTACGAGTATACAAATAGATATTTTGAAGAAACTTGTCTACAACTGTAAATAATATCGAAAAACTCGTACGTATATGTAAAGTGGACTGCTATAGGCTGTAGTACCTACTGAAAAATCAATCTAACCACTCTGTATCAGATAGTCGTCGTCTATGGTCTGATCACCTTAATTTAGGGTAGGCTCGAGTTATTCTAGGGACTAATAACGTAAGCATTTTCTGCCAGAATTTTATTAGCAAACTAGCTCTCTGCCCCGCGGCTCCGCCCGCGATAACAGTTTTTCCCGTAGTAATGAGGTATTTTCCCACTGTAAAAAGTAGCCTATGTGTTATTCTGATGTATAAGTTATATTATTGTGAAGTTTCATTAAAATCCATTGGCAGTTTATGCGTGAAAGAGGAACAAACATCCACACATTCCTCACAAACTTTCGCGTTTATAATATTAAACTAAAATTTTGTATTTGTTCTACGCTTGTGTCGTTAAAGTGCGACCTACCAAGCTTCACCGGACTTGCGGGTGAGCGGAGGAGGGCTTTACCCGAAAGTGGTAAATATTTGACACTAGCAAAAAGATTAAAAATCGCCATGAACAAAAAGAAACATAATACCCTGTCTACATGTGATCCTGTTCCATTTTTTCTTTATAAACGTGGAACGAAGGCTATCAAAGGAAAGACTTTAAATTTAGGATTAGACCCAACGAGAATTAGCCCCAATATTACATAAATTCAGTAATAAGTGGCTTTGATTCGGGCTTCCTTTATTGTATCATAGTTCATCGTCGCTATGGCTACAGGTAATTGAATTATTAAATTAACCATGCCATATTTAATGTGATATAAATTAGTCATCTATACTTAATATTATAAAGAGGAAAGGTTTGATTGTTTGTATATTTGTATCGAATTGGCTCCGAAACTACTGAACCGATTTCAAAAATTCTTTCACTGATGAGAAGCTACATGATCAATGAGTAACATAGGCTATATTAGATTTTCTTTTAAATGGATCCTTACTAAAATTTTAATTATGTAACCCAAGGTGTATAAAAATACCTAAAATATTCCTAATTATTGAATTGGCTCCGAAATTACTGCACCTATTTTGGTGAGACTTGGCACAAAGATAGAATAGTACTTGGGAAGGAATATAGGCTACGATTTACCGCGGGAAAATTCCTCATTCCTGCGGGAAAAAATGTTAAAGCGGGCGGAGTTGGCACAAAGATAGAATAGACCTTGCACAAGAACATAGGCTAACTTTTACCGTGGAAAAAATCCTCATTCCCACGGGAAAACCTATTAACGCGGGTGGTGCTGCGGCGCGAAGCTAGTCGCAATATAAAGAACGAAGCCATAGTTCTTTGAATGATAGAGCTTTGATGTTTGTTTTACTTTTTAGTCGTTTTGATTGTGCTACCTCAGGTATAGCATATAATTTATTGCACACAAAAATCTTAAGAAAAAAAATACAATTCACAACAATGGGCCTAAAAGCGCTATTTTAGAAAAGTGAATTGCGAAAATATTCGTAAACTAATTACTAAGGGAAACGCGAAGCGATTCACATTTAACGTAAAATGAGCAGTGGATTCTTATAAGCTTGTTATATTAGTGGTACCATTAATTGGGCTAGGTTTAACAGTTTGAAACGCAAAGAAGATGGAGACCACTAAAGAACTGCACTTACTTCAAGAAAGTTCCACCTTTCAGCCCACAGTGGAACTCAAATAGCCAGAACTCCTATCTCGGAACGTAAAACACTTTGACATTGCATTTGAAGTTGCAGAAAGGCCTGCTCTTGGCTGCTAATTAGTAGCGAGCAGTGCACAGTGCACCGCTGCCTGCAGTCGACGCACAAAAGTTCCAGCTACCTTTAACGCGAGCTGCACTTTGCAGTTTTGCCATTTAGCTAACCAGGATTTTGTGAGGCATACGGCCTGTGACGTTTAGTAAGCTGTCTGTTATGTGACGGGTGTTAGCGCAGCGTACTAGCGCCTTCATACACATGATATATGCCAATTTCAAGCCACTGATCTTATAATGTGTACAATAAAGCATATATTAAAGCTATAAAACTGAACATCTACAAGGAACTGAAGTTAAATATTACAAGATAATTTTAATTTACGTATAATTTACATTAATTTTATGATACAGATACTACTTGTATAACCTAAGTAGGTATAGTCTGTTCTTAGTAGAGTCCTCTACTTTAAGGTTGCTTGTTAGAGATAGCTCTTGGATTATCTGTGTTGTCCAATGCAATCGTTTCTTTTGCGTGTTGTGTTTTTCTTACTTAATTACTAAATATAGCGTAAAAACTAAAACAAATCTCGACAAACATCAGGCGCGTGTGTTCCATAGCTTCTTTCACACGTGACTTTTCATGCTCGGCTTTTACATTCAGGAATTGATGTTGTTCACGCTAATAAACAGGCCTTTGTGATCCGGCCCTTTGCATGTCTCCCCCAGATTGCTCGAGATCGCTCCGGAATATTTATGAGTAGAATTGGGAATCAAGTCTCGTTGTCGAGAACGGAATAAATGAACGAAACGTCATGTACTCATCTCGCTCCTCGTCACAATAATAACGTTCTTGCAACTCCAAATAAGCAGTTGCAAATTGGTTGAATGGCCATAAGAATATAGAGTCGTACTTGTTTACCTACAGAGGAAAAAATATCATAAAAACTTATTCAGGTGTAAGATTTCTGAGGTTTGTATCTGTCTGTATTTTTATTTTTTATTTCTTATTTTCTAGTCTGTCATGAAAAGTGACGCTACATTTTTTAAAGTTCTTTTTTGTTTTGTAAATAATAAAAAAGAATAATATTCATATTAGCGTAGGTACCTATACAAAGCCTTATATGATGTTACTCGTATATCCACAGACGATGACACTTGCATACCTACTAAATTAAATATTTGGATCTTAATATAATGAAATACATTTACAGGGTACGCTCTTAAGGTGAAGGAAAACATTGTGAGGAAACCTGCACACACCTGCGAAGAAATTCAAAGGTTGTGTGTGAAGTTTACCATTCCGCACTGGGCCAGCATGGTCGACTAAGGCCTATTCACCCTGGTATCAGGGTAGGCTCGAGGCCCTCGGTGGGAACATATATGAGCGGTATAAAGCGGTTTAGCAAATTAATATTGATAGGATTTGCTCATTCAACTGTTTTGAAAAAAGTTCCTATATATTTTTTTCTCAAATACGAAAATAAAAAGGCGCTATTCCCACACAAAATAGTTCTGCGAAAAGTTACTTAGGGGAAGTTTATTTATCACATCCATTTACTAAAGATTTTCAGTTTTTTCCAAGTTGTCAGTTACGAGTACACTCTGTAAAGGTCCTCATATTTTACAGAACAGTACTTTATGTATTTATTGCAGACCTGAACATTATTGCACGCTGTTTGCGTATCGGAAGCGTATTTCCGATTGTATCGGTTTGTTATCGATTGGCAAGATTAATGAAGTGGCTCAGAGCACTGTTCCGAACAAGATAAATGGTACTTTCTTTGTTTCATTTGATACTTAGTCCGATAAGCACTTTACTTACCATTAATTTTATTTTAGCATCTTGTTTAAGCAACATTGATCAGTCAACATTTATGCTTATTTTATCTAGCTCATGTTTCATGCCTCATGACATAAAACACTGGGTAACTCAGCTGGCTAAGTATTCAACTATTATCAAGCTTGCGGTTATACCGTAATATGCAAAGTTTAATAACATGATTATGTTTCACTCCTATTTCTATTTTACTTTTACAAAAAGAATAATTGTTTTAGTTTGATTGCCTTATTTTGCTTGAAAATAAAAAGTACGTTTTACCACATTTTTACTGTCTGACTAATATTATGAGTAAACTTTCAAAATTTGTACGTTATATCACGCATTTTTGATATGTCAAAATTTTAATCACTCACGGTAAACTTCACTAACTAATATACCGATGTGTATATATTATGTATACGGGTTCGTAGTGCATATGTTGACATTTGAGGCATACCCTAACTCGGAAATTAACACAAGAGTTCCGTCCTTACCTGATCGAAGATTGCCAGCTTATAAATTTTAAGCCCGCTCTCCTTGTCGTATTTTATTCTAGCCGTTTCTAGCTGAAGAGTAAACGAGAAAAATGAATAAAATACAAATATTTGTCTGACACAAAAACCGTTAAAACTTCATAGTAACTACGTGATAGCGACTATACCTTTACGCTATATCTCCCTCGTTATTTCGGTAACCGTAAAGTTATACTGTGCCCACCTCACCGCCACCTTATGCCCGATAGTAATGGTATTCCGCTCAGTTTTACTGCCACCTCTTCACTTTAGAGCAAAGGCGACAACACGCTGTCAATTTTATATTATTTGTTTTACTTATTCATGATGATTTTGAAATCGTTGTACAAATTAGGAATTATACCAATTTCCCAGAAAGCGAATGAACTCACGCCTATAGTCTACTGCAACATTGGATAATTTTTATCCCATAAAAAGTTACATTAAGTACATAAATACGGTAAAACAAAATAATGAAAAACGGATACTTCAAATGTATTAGCTGAAAATCTTGGCTGATGAATTGCTAATATAATTAATCATCAAAATGAACTCAGATACTAATGAAATTAATTAAATATGCCTTCTGTTAGCCTGTTGTGTTAGCCTGTCAGTCGCAGGCGGTAATTTTGAACGAGAAGACGGTAGCTGTAATTTTAGAAACATTTAAAAATTATGAACTTGTTTTTAGTTATTTATATTATATAAAAACTGTAGAAGTCGAAAATCTGTAGGTACATAGAAAAAAATGATAAAAGCCGATTCAAGGGGATTTAAGAAGCGATAAGGAACATATCCAGATAAAAAAAATTGATTCTCTGTTTGTCTGTTTGTACGAGCTAATCTTCGAAACAATTAGACCAATTTGAATGAAATTTTGCATGGTGGTATGGTCAATATCTTAGATACTTATGATCCCGGAAAAATAAAAACTTCCCGTGGGATAGTTAAAATAACTCATACGGCTCAGCACATTGTAAGGGCTTATATCTACGAAACTGTTAGACTGATTTGAATGAAATTTTGCATGGTGGTACCTTATATCCCCGGTCATCCATCTGCATCAATTTTGCAGCAACCTTGATGACTGATTAATCGATTGGTGATGATTTTTAACATGATTAAAACAGGTTGAATAAAGAATTCAGAAGAAATGATATTAGGGATAATGTATTTTCACGAGGTTTTATCATTTAATAGTGAACTTCTGGGAATAAAAGATACAATAATACTACTCATTGACATCATTATCAATAATAATTGATATCGTCACTAAATTGGATAATACTTGTGTTATTTTATCTGAATCCTGGCATCGACAATTCGACACCATTTACATAGTTTGTGGTTACGACGCCTTTTTAGTCTTAATTTAATCATTTTGCCAGTAACTATGCGAAAAATTCTAGTATCCTAGTTCTTAAGACCATAAAATCGGTATTATCTAATACTCATATACACCGCCGTCTTCCTTAGTCTTTACTTTAATATTATAAATGCGAAAGTAACTCTATATGACTATTTGTTACGCTTTCATGTCAAAACCACTGAACCGATTTTGATAAAACTTGGTACAGAGATAGAATAGACCGTGGAGATGGATATAGGCTACCTTTTACTGCAGGAAAATACCTCATTCCCACAAGAAAAACTATTGACGCTGGCGGAGCCGCGGCGCGGAAAGCTAGTATGTTAATAGAACCAAGCACGAGACGTGCACCAGCTAACTACAGCGATAAATTATTCTTTTGCTGGCCAGCTTGGATCCATATTTACATTTTATATGAGAGCTCTATCTGCGCGGTCGTTTTGGTTTTAAATTTTTGTGGCGCAATTTTCCTGTCGTTCTTTGTTCGGTTTTTCGTAGTTCCATTACCAGGGCAGTGGCGCGCAGTGGGCAGTATTTGGAGGTTATTTCCGGAGTGGTGTCGAGAGTTACGAGGCGGGCTACGATGGACCCGGGTGGTCACATTCAGTTTACCCTCCCCGCCCGCGCCGCGCCCCGCGCCCGCGCCGCTGGCTTTATGACGCTCGCCTCACGCGGCCAACTTGCAGTAAAATTTCAATATCCCCCAAAATATGGCATTTCATTTCGGCTCCTTGCCGGAATGGCTGAAATGGCACATAAAAATTGTAATGGGCTCCTTCCTAATTACATATCTGAGTTTTATTGAAGTTGCAGTCCCCTACTAGAAAATGAAATTGCTCGTCTTTAATGTGTTTATTATTTTTTGAAATGAGCTATAAAATGGCATCTCCTTTTATTAAAATTCATATGTAAATGATATACAAATTATTTCAAGTAGGCCATGCACTCTCGAAGTTGGAAAATCATCTTTGGGCGCTCATATGTAGTTAATTACTTATATAATAATATATGCGTTATAATGATTGGATCTAACAATAATGTGCAATAATTACTTAAGTATATAAAAATATATGTACAAAATGTACATGCATAGAAGTGTAAGTGAACCGTCCTTGGGGACCATTGGGAATGTGTAAGTATAATTTTATATTATTCTCAGACATAATATAATCTTATCTGGACAGAACGTATTAATAAAATTTCATGATATTCAATATTATTGATTCATCACCACTATAATTTTTAATATAATACCATTTTTTTATCACTGGTATGGTAAGAAAAACCACATAAAATATGAAAAAATGAAATAAATAACTAAGCTTTCTGTTGTTCGGTGTTGAGTAGGTAATTTTACGATATCCAAGTTTTAAGCAGCCTGACACTTACCTAACTTGCCTTACTTACTTTAAGCGGCTCTATTTTTCTGTCACCAGGGTTTGTGAGGCATGTTAACCAGCAGTCTGTGACAATTATTGTACCCACTTTATATTAGACAGGCTGCAAAAAACTCGGATATCGGATCGAGATCGCGCGTCTCTATGGGTACGCTATAGCAACCATTTTAACAATAATTTTGAATATATTGGAGGACCATTCGGACGAGGAGTGGTGGCAGCCACGAGAGCCCCAGCGGTCTTCGGCTCATCACGAACCGCGATGTGCGCTACAGGGGCAAGAAGCTGTGGGAGGGGCACAGGCAGAAGGTCACCACCCGGATCATGATGCTGCCCTGGACTACCTGGTGGCAGGTCAGAGATACCAATAAGTAGATGATGATACTGCAACAGTCTGCTAAATGAAGGCCTGGGAAGAGTTGTCATAATTGAAGGCCCATCTGGACGAGTACCCTTCAGCTCTTGCAAGGTAAGCTGCCGAGGCAAACGGCTAAAGGAAGAACAAAAGGTCACCACCCGCCTCATGATGCTTCCCTGGACTACGTGGTGGCAGGTCAGAGATATTTAAATATATTCTTAATAATAGTAAATAGACATAAATATATTCTTAATAATAGTCTGGTAGATGAAGGCCTCAAACTCTAACGTCTCGATTCTGGAGGAGCTAAAACTCAAACAGAGGTTATCGTCGACTGTGCAAACACGAATCCTCAAATATTTCGGTCACGTTGTTCGCAACGAACTCTCCATGGAGCGACTCGTTGTCCAGGGACAGGTGGAGGGAAAGCGGTCGCGCGGGCGCTCACCTACGCGTTGGACCAACCTCATTAGAGCTGCAATACAAACTTCCATAGTCCAGAGTTCCCGAGACACCGTAAACCGTGACAAGTGGAGACGCATCGCAGGAGATTCACTCGCCAACTATAATGCAACATTGTCTATTACGACCACTCTGTCAAAACTCTATCTGGACGAGAAGAGCTCAAGGCACATCAGAGTTCAAGGATCTTCATAATGACTGCTTTAACACTTGCCAGATTGACAATCAACTTTTTAGTCCTGCGCTCTGTTACAAATCAAGCTTCCACTACTCAGGGTCCTGTCAAAGCTATTACTATCACGTATTTCAAAGTATTTCTTTATGGACTATCGTGATTTTACAATTCAAATGTATTTGCTAGCTGTTATTATCCATATTATGCAATACCCAGAAATAAAGGGAAAGCGATGTGGCATCAAATAAAAGTTGCATGTCATAAAAACTCCAAGTTTCCATGTTCGCCATTCTTTATATTAATGTTCTTTATTTCTTCTATCAGGTACTGGTGATAACAGGGATCATCTACAAATTCGTGACTCATCTTCTCCTGGCGTATTTGTTCGAGGAAACTTGGAGGATGGCTCTGATAGACATCACGGTCGTTCTGGGCGAGTTGGTCTACTTCTTTGACTGGATCCTGAACATGCTGCATTCCTTCTGGCCCGCTGTCCGGTTCCACATCAGGGTGTACAGGAGAAACGGCATATTCCTCCTTTATGATGCCATATCACTCTTATTTTCTCCTCTGCGTAAGTGTTTACGTTTGTTTTTTTGATATTGTCAAGACTCATTTTCATTACAGATTTCCAATTTAACAGATCCCAATTCTACAGATTCTCAGTCTTGTAAGAGTGATAATAATATAATTTCGATATTTGTTCGGATGGCAGCTTGCAGAGAAATTCTTGTGGTTCTTTTTAAATCTTGTGTAAATCTTAAACGTTTCTTATGATGTTTCTTTTTATCTCGTTTTCTAATCTGTGTACATTGAAATTATCAATTTATTGTTAGTTTTTATGTTTTATCATTGGGTGTCGTAAAAGGCGACTAAAGGATTGAGATGTAGCTGCAGCATTGGCGACAGGTATCACTAGATGCATTACGAAACACAAAAATCACTGCCTTATTTTAGATGCGTATCTAAATATAACTAAAACACTTTTCGGAAGGTGATTTTAGATTGGGCCCCCTGTGATGTGACCTTACTGCAAACTCTGCTCACCTCGTTATTGAAAATTGTGGCTTGTTTTTGTGTAATTGTAGTGCTAATCTCTTATGTGGTGGACGTGCTGTATTCAATGGAAGGCTTATTGCTGGTGAGCAGGTGGCTGGTGATCGGTCGCATTTACAGACTGTTCATATTCTTCCAGGAAATCAATGGAACTGTAAGTACGATTTCAAACTAAAATATATATTTAAGATTTTCAACTGTAAACTATGGTAAAAAAATTAAACAACTGTCGTCGTCGTGGGTAGCGGAAATGATTAATAGAATTTATTACAAACTAGCTTTCCGCGCCCCGGCTTCGCTCGTATTAACAGTTATTTTTCGCGGGAATGAGGTATTTTTGCGCGGCAAAAGCTGGCTTATGTCCTTTCCCAAAGTATATCCTACCTATCTCTGTACCAAGTTTTATCACAAACGGGTCAGACAGGGTTGATAGCCTGAATGCGTAACAAACAGAGGGCCAAATAGAAGCAGAGTTACTTTTGCATTTATAATATTAGTTAGTATAAAGAGCAAGTTGATGTGTTTATGATTGTTGCTTTGTTTTTAGATGCGCAAATCGCGAATGTTCCTGTTCATCTTCGAGAACTCGCTGGTCACGACCCTGATCCTGCACTTGGCCACTTGCCTCTGGTACAACTGCCAGAAGCCCAAGCAGCACCTCAAGCCCTGGTACAACCTCGGCTTCCCCTCGCACGTCACCGCTGAGAGGCTCAAGTTTGACAGGTATGGAGCTAACCATTGTCATCATCATCGTCATAATTTCAGCCAAAAGACGTCTACTGCTGGACAAAGATCTCCTCCAGCGGCTTCCCGCGATCCTCACCAGATCGTCGGGTCCACCTTATCAACCTTATGGGGGCCTGCCCGTCTTTCCTTTCTTTGCCTGTCTTTCCCTGATACGTCTTTCGGGGTGCGGCCGCCATTCAATAACCTTTTAGCCCCAATGGCCATCGATTCTACGCACATTATGCCCCGCCCACTGCCATTTAAGTTTAGCGATGCGGGAACAAACGCTCACTCAAAACATCGTTTAAGATTTTTTCATCATAACTGAGTTCATTCTACAAGGAGTCTGTGAGAGTTGGCTAATACTTATTACCCCGTCACAACAATATTTTTTCGTGAGGAATTCCTTCGTATTTGTTTACAATATAGTGACTCCGTTAAATGAACACACTTTAGGCTGGAAAAAATACCTATGGCTTGGACCACAAATAAGAAAAATGGCGCCGGGAAAAATATCTCATCTCCTCTTCTGGCAGGGAGGAATGAGGAAGAGGCAGGGAGGATGAATTAAATTATCGAGAAATACGAGTGTCATTAGTTTATTTTTAAGTACAATTAGGTACAGACAACAGATTTTACATTAGTAAAACTACAAATGATGCCATGAACACAACAAATTTGAAATGTAGTTAAGAATAACTTACAAATTAAGACAAAGAGTGGATTTATAACTTTGGAATTATAATTAATTGTAAAAAGTAAAACAAAAATAAAATGACAAAATCGAGACCAAAATTAACACAAAACAAGCATAGTTAAACAGCTTTATCAGTAGTATATTTTGTATTCTAAGAAAATAAGGCCGTAGTAAGTGGTTACGACTACGGGTCTACGGCGTAGCATATTGCTACGATTGTAGTCGTTTTGTTTGAGATAAACGTAAAAAATAAAAGTATTACCAGTACCCGTATGGTACTGCGCTCTAGTTACTAGTGTGGTTTTACTAGTTATTTACATAAACTTCGTATTAAAAATATTAAAACTGAAGAAATTTCTCAATTTTAATACCTCCTACAACATACTGTTGCAACTCATAAAAGTAAACATTATGTTAATTTCTTTGATTTAAACAATAAAAAATGTATTGATTCTCGAATACACATACTTCATACTGTACATTTGTTTTTGTTTTTTGCAGTTATTTACGGTGTTTCTATTACGTCACCTGTCGTACTTTCAATACAATATTCGGCGATGTATATCCTGTTGTGAGTATTTCGATGTTATGTATTTAGAGTAGATATTCCGATAGGTATCGTATTTTGAACATTTATCTTATTTCTATCTTTTATGTCAAGAACATGTTATTTATTTTCCGTATGTTCCGGGTAGTATTAGGTTTAAAAGATTTTTCTCATACCGGAGGAGCCAATGGAAGCCATATATAGAGCGGCCAAGGTATTGGACCAAATAGAGAAATCACTATAATACTTTTGGGCATTGAGCAACTAAGATATAATAACCAAGGCTGTTTTAGGCAAGGATGTTATAAATACTACCGGTATGACAACTAGCGATCGACACGATAAAAGAAGATCAGAAAGAATGAAGCGTTTTTTAAATTGAAATTTATTATTGTCTTCACAGAATTTTGGTGAGAAAATACTAACAGCAATACTGATGATACTGGGCTTCACTTTCGTGAGGTATTCCTTTATTGGGGTGATGGCTTGGGAGATTGTCCTCACTAGGTGGCGCTGGGCTGCCTTCGTTGATGGGGTAAGAGAACAAAGAAAACACCATATTATCATATTTTTCTTTGACACACGAGATATATTTACTAATTTTCTGATAGCGATAAGTTGGTCACCGTTAAGTTTTATGTAAGGGTGGAAATCTAACAGCACGCTGCTTGTGATTTTATTTCACAATCATTATGATTTTAGATTGTACCCTTAATGGAAATTTATCAAATCAAAACAATTTATTGCATTTCTACAATTGATCTGGTGCTTAGATACTAGAGCATAGTAAGTATGTATTATTAAAGACTATAACTTTTAACTTGGATCATCCAAAGATATGATGGACATTCTATTTGTTTATTCAAAATTAAGCAATGTTATGTAAGTTTCTAGAACAAAAGATTTTGGTAGCAAATCAGTGACCTTCGTTGAAAGTATACTTCAAGCTAAAATCATCTCTTTCGATTCCTCCGAACAGTACCACCACATGTTGAAGTATCTGACCAGCTGCGGAGCGCCACCATGGCTGATCGAACAGGCCAAGAGCTACAAGCAGGAGTTGTGGAATATGAAGGATGGCATCCTCGCTTCCAAGCATTTGAAAGAGCTACCTCATTCCTTACAAATAGAGCTCATTTTCGATGTCAATGTCGCTTACCTGCATAACTCACTGCTCTTTAGAGATACAGGTAAGCTTGTTAGGCTATTCTTTTATTTTATAGTTACGTGAAATAAATGTTTACCCAAAGGAACTCGATATAGACTTTTTATATTTCTGTTTGTAAAATAAAATGGACTATGGAGTTATTGGCCCTATGACATTTTCAGTAAAATATTCTAAAATCTACATTATAAACTTTCGCATTTATAATGTTAGAAAAATAGCATGAAATACAGCGGCGGATAGGTTCTCAACAAGTTGGATCGAATTTGGTGAGTGTTGCAGGATGTATGCAGTGAATTGCAGTGCGAGACCGGTCGTTGTTAGAGGATTTTGGGGAGAATTTTGTACAGCAGCCGACGACTTTCGGCTGGAATACCTATAAAATAGTAAAAAAAGAGAAAAAGATAAGAAAATAAAAATAATTAAATAATCGTAGTTCAGGGTAGGGACATAATATGAGCTGTTAACAGACAGACCATGCAGCGGGTTACTACTATTCAAAGTAAAATTTTGATATTACACCAAAACGAGCATAATAAGATTAGTTATAGAAATAGAAAGAACGTAAAATGGTAATACCTACTTACAGTTTAATCAGTTAAATAACAAATCAACACCGGAACGTGGTTAATAAGGAAGTTGTAATAGGAATAACAGAAAAACGTGACAGTTTCATACTTGTGTCCTGGTTCATAACTGTCGAGAACGAAGCCATACTTACTATGAACGATAATGACTTAGTTTTATATAATTATTTGATGTATAGGTGAAGCATTCATGCGCCAGCTGTCTCTCCTTATGCGTCATGAGCTCTTCTTGGAAGGACAGGTGATCTGGAGCCAAGGAGTAGTCAAAAGTGGGATGTTTTGTATCAAAAAGGGAGTTATAGAAATGCTGTCGGATGAAGACGACGAGAGTCCTATGATCGCTTTTAAGGAAGGAACGGTTGGCTACAAAATTATACATTTTAAGTACCAAATATTTTTTTCAAAGGAAGGAAATTTTTGATAAAGAACAATCTAACTCTTACTGTGGTTATTGACGAGACGAATTAGGTTTAAAGTGTTTAAAGATCTTATGTTAGGGCATGGCTACTTGTATAAAAGTCAACACACACGTCACGAATATATAATGAACAAAAAATTGTTTTGCTTGCTGTTGGTCCCGGCTTTTATTTACGGATGTAATCGTTATACAAGTCAGTAGCCTAGGCGACTCAGTAATTCTGACACCAGGGTTCCGATCAAGAGAGAGGTCTTAGTGCAGCAGTGGACTGCTATAAGATGTTGCAGTACATTCATGCAATAATAAAGTTATATTGATAGATTTATTTATCATAGTTTACCTCCAAGCAAACATTATTTTCAGGTGTTGGGTGAACTATGTTTATTTTACTCTTTACCAGCAAAAGTCACAGTGAAAGCAGCAACTTATGTGGAACTTCAGGTATTACAGAAATCATTACTTGTTTTTGTAACAAATATTATAGGTGGGTTACTAAAAGCTTTTAGTTCGTCTCTTTATTAAAATTTTCTTTTTATAAGGTTTTTTGATTTGGTTTCGACAGACATTGAAGAGGACGGATTTCATGCGAGCGATGGTGGAGAACCCTGTGATGCTGAACAAAATACGAAAAACTATAGAAGTTAGGCTCAAACATACGACAAAGAGACAGGTTGGTTACGATATACAATAGAATACAAAATTAATGCAACACACAATACAACAATACCATACATATAATATAGGTATTTTCAATAATGAACCAATATACGCTGTCTATATTTTAAAACAGCTGATTATAATATTTCGGAAAAATATGTTGACTTGGGTGCAAAAATGATAATAATTCATTTATTTAAAACAAAGGTAAGAATAATAAATATACATACGATCATCGAATACAAAGATTTTTTTATTTACATGAAAATAAAAACTATAAAAAAATACAGAAAATAGAGCAGTAATAAAGCTAGCTTTAAAGAGAGGTTATGTAGTATTTCTTTTTACGTATTTAGTCCGCATTGAATCCTTTTCTTCTTCTTTATTTAATAAGATCGTTTCATCCAAGTCCCCACAATCAAGGTGAATAGAATAGTCGACCACGCTGGCCCAATACGGGTTGGTCAAGTTCACACGCAACCTTTGAATTACTTCGGACGTGTGTGCAGCAGTTTTCATGTTTCCTTCACTGTAAGACTCAACTTGAGATTTGATGGATACTCGTATGAATTTCAGAAAGCAATTGAAGCTTACGACAAGGGTGACTCGAGGCTGATTCGAACCCGCTATCGACCGATGAAATTGCTCAAAGACCGCCTAGCCGGTGTAGAGGATGAAGACCCAACCTTCATTGACGACTCACATTTGTACTTTAGAGGTATAACACGGTAATATTTATGTAGGTAATTCGTACAGAACGGCTATTTACCTCCTTGCAAAAAACATGATGCTCTTCCAACCGACTGACTTGAAACAGTTATTATGTAAATTTATTTTTAACATGGGAAAAAATTTAATGCTCACCAATAAATACGGTTTCCGCCCCAAAAGATTACTTTAGGTTAAGTATGTTTTTTTGTGAGTATTTAAATAGGTATTAGCCTTTAAACATTGTCAGCTTCCATATTTAGGCAGATTAATGTTCATCTAAATTTAGGAAACAAAGAATTGAAAACAAATCTTTCTACTGACTGGTGTTGCCTCATGGGGTTTTCTGTGTTGTGATGTCCTACAAATTAATTATGTTCCGATTCTGAGATTTACTTAGCAGATGCTTTTAATTTCTGCTTATTAATTAGATTATTTTATTTAGATGAGAAAAATCAACGCCAGGCAAAGTTTACAACAGAGTACCTAGAGCTGTATGTACTCTCTCACAATGTGACCACTGTTGAAATTCCTCACATTTGCCTAAACGCGAACTTTCCGTGGATTTTGGAACCTAACACTGCATTCGTAAGCTTTTTCCACATTATTATATTATTGTTATACCGTGTGTAATCAAGTTAGAAAGAGCTGTTTTTCTATCTAAGTTCTCTAAATATTTTGTTGGATTTAGAAAATAATAAACTCTTACGTCTATTGCCAGAAACGGAACTAATATTTTAAAAAGTCACAAGGTGGATCGTGAGGGTCGTGAAAAGAAGCTAGCTATGCGTGCAGTGTAAAACATGTTTTGTAAAAAGCTTTGGGAGCCTTGGTTCAGCAGTGTGATGTGATTGTGATGATGACAGTTATGAAAAAAAAGTAGTATTTCTGAATCTGATCTTCTTTATCAAATACAGGGTAGTCCATTGATAGAAGTCAGGTTGACGTTAAAAGGTATTTGAATCACCCCCATGTATGTCCCGAGTTTTTTCCTTCGGACGTCTATCAATGGGCCACCCGGTATAAGAGCCGCGGTGAAAGTCCAATTCTGTTTTCCACACAGACCCACATGTTCGATGTATTGCACTTTATAATAATCCTGTATGTGTGTATTCTGTCTCCGATACAAGCGATTACGGACAGTGAGACAGATTCGGAGAGGGTCCTGGGCTGCATTGTCATCGCCGCATTTGTTTTGAACATCTACCTGCAGCTGACCACGTGCATCGTCGTTAAGGTAACATAGGATGAAGAATCACAGTAAAATTGTATATTTGATATATGTACAGTAGGCAGCACAAGCGGTTGGACATTCGCACTACGAAATTCACCCCTACCGCTACGGAATGCGGGCGCTCTCAAGGTCAACAGTCCATCCGCATGTGCTGGCTACTGTACTTTTTAGTGTTCCGTACTAGAAAAGAAAAAACTATACTTTTATAGTATCATTCGACATTGAAGGATTGGTCACTGTTCGTCTATTTCTTAAATAACTTCATAACAATTTATTTTTCAATTCGCTCTAGTTGTTTAGTTCGGCTGATGATGAAGATCTTCTTGTGTATGAAACTGTTTCCACGAGAGTTCAACTCGCACTTGACCGTTTTTTTTTTAAATTGAGTATCAGATATGTAGAAAAAAGAAACAAACAGGTAGATCTTTCAGTCAAGAAATCTAATCTAGACTACTAATTTTGGAAACTGTTCTATTTGTACGTAGGTACTCCATGGTGTTTATGACCTTTCTATCCATTTTAGATTATGTTGACCAATTTTACTTCCAAATCAATAAGCACAGCAATAAGGCTGTGTAGTCTGTAGGGCGTATACTTTCTTATAAAAATATGGTATAGGTAATAATAGTAAAGTCACATAGAAATTATTATATTTTAGGGACATAGGAAAGAGACCGTCAAAGAAATAGCTGAAGTGAAGATGTCTACCCTGTGTTTCTACCTAGACATTATATCAGTATTTCCGCTCTACATATTCGCTGATAGTCTAGATCCGAATGGAGAGACCATGGCTCACGAAATGTGCAAATTATGTATTATGATCCAAGTGTGGCATCTCTGGGACTACATGAAGAAATGGGAAACTACATTTGATAGTAGCGTGAAGGTAAAACAAACGAAACCGATTTATACCACATTCTAGAACTGCTACCGCATCAACGAGTCCACTGCATCCTTCACGATGTTTTCAGTATCAATGCGCTAAGCCGTGGTCCAAGGCTCCCTCGAGCCGCCCATAGACGCTTTGGTATATGACTTTTTTTTAGGGTACAGTCTTCCACTCCCCCGCAAGTCCGGTGAAGCTTGATTGGTCGGGTCGTACTTTTTCGACACAAGCAAAGGTCAATAAAAAAAAAAAAAACCCTGCAAGATCGTGGTACAATGACGGCTCCGTAGCCTAGTTAGTAGTACGTCTGCCTTCTGAGCACAGGGTCGCGGCTTCAAATTCCGCCCAAAGCAAACATTCCTTTGGTGAGCACTTGTGTTTGCCTTGTGTCTGGATGGTGTATTTTATATATGTATGTACAATATTAGCTGTCTGACACCCATAGTACAGGCTCTGCTCTGCCTGGTTTGGGGTCACATGGCGACACCTAGGTACTAGAAGACTTACATTCGTCTATTTCTTAGCCTAAGCAAAGACATATATTTTAAAAGTATGTTATTGTGATTTCTGTTCTTTTCTCTTAGCTCTAATAAAGCTTTTATTGCTCTAATAAAGCTTTTATTTCAGCTCCTCTGCTTGTGCAGATACACCCTGATCCTTTTGCTCAGCTGTTACTGGTCCGGCTGTTTCCTTTATATGTACGCATGTCCGAAGAAATTGTGTCATGAGGTAGGAAATGATCGCCAACTATTCCTAGTTCATAATCATTGATAAACCTTTTTAGATGGAAAAAGGAAAATAGCCGTGAACTTAGAGTAGGTATAAATAAAGAATATTAAGGGCCATGAATATTTATAAGAAACATTTAGCACCTTACAATATTAATAGTTAAGTTAATGCTGCTTATATCATAAACAGAATTATTTGGAAATTAGTGTTTTATAATTTTTTTTAATAATAAATATCGCTTAAGACATTTTTCACAATTTTACTATAAAACATGTAATATAATATTTTTATAAACTTGGAATTTTATGTAAGTAGTCTAATCTACTTTACTACTACTACAACTCCACTCCGCGACGCAAAACAAAACTTTACCTCCGACCGAAACGGGAACGCGCTACTAGTCCCGACCTACTTTGATATCCAATTATTAGTAACTATTTTGAAGACTTTGGTTTGAAAATAAGTTTCCAACAGACATCGTGGATGGCGCGGCTTATTTTCTTCGAGACCAAGTTGTATGTGACGAATGACGCGCGGCACGAACGCCCTCTGACGTCCTCGCTGTCTTTTGGGACTTCCATCTTGACTAGCAGCGGGTCTGCCGATTACTCTCCCGGCGTCTCTGATCTCCTGGTGGTATGGTTATCAATACTCTTGTTTCTTTAAGCGCAGCAATACCGTCACTCTTGACACGCGTGCTCTGTACACATTTTTTTTAAATTACTTGCGATCGTTTTGGATTTTGAAGTTTCATAGTCGTGTGTTCAAATATCAGCTCGTTCTAATGTGTCTTCGAATTCATACTACTTGCAGCGTTACTCGTATTAAGCGTGATCGACTAACGGCACCCTGGTTTCAGAGTAAGCTTTAGCCCATCATCGGTGGGGAAATATATAAACTGTTAACGAGCACATGTTGAAACGGGAGAAAAAATTGCACATGGGAGAAAAAATTTTTTGGCCTCAGAAAACTAGGTAATAAAATATATAAAATTCCTCGACTTAAATAATAAATCATAAAATAGATATTTATGCTACTAGTGCGGAAAGTATGTGATATCCGATGAGTGTCATTTTATTCACGAGCGAGCAAAGCGAGCGAGTGTATAAGCCGACACGAGTCGGAAATCATCTTTCGCACGTGTATCATACAATATTTTACTATGCATTGTGCAAGAAAAAAAACAGTTATATTAAAAAGGCGTACATATAAAATGGCGGGCTTCTTAAACACATGCGCGCTGAAAATATTATGTACTGCACTGCGCGCGCATGTGCAAGGCTACCTCGTCGAATAGGCATGAGTAAATCTGTACAGCCACGCAAATTTTTAATTAATATTTCAACGTAATTTATCAATAAAAATCAATTTTTAAAGTAATTATACTAATTATAAACCCGTTTATTGAATTGTTATTTTTATTGTTCCCTTTATATTCGTAACAAATGTAAATCAGTAATTTGTAAAAATATCTCAAATTCTGAAATGTCAGGTTGACTGGCTGAATGACAACCTGAGCAAAAATAAAAAAATAACTGAAAAGTAAAAAGCACTAGTGCGGAAAAGTGCTACTTTCCGCACTGTTTGGCTGCTTAGAAAACGCTCTTTTCGAGCACATGCATTGTAAATATTATTTCGCCCTTGTCATACAATCAATTTAAAAAATAACTAAATGACGAGTATGAAATTAATATTTAATGATTTTATACTTACTACTTACCTACTGTTACCGTGATGTGACAGTGATAGAGAATGATTAATTTTTTTCAGGTATTGTTTATAATGGTCATTGGTTCGAACATATACTGTTTTTATATGGCTGAGATATGCGCTAACTACCTGCTATGTACACAAAGGAAATTGAAATTTAAGGTTCGTTGTTTAAAAATAAGTATTGTCTTGGTATTGTGAATGGTTAAAATTGCTTAGAGAATATAATGTTGTTCGAATATTATAGTACACTTGACACCAACTAATTATTTTTTTGAAATCTCATGTTATCTATTATTAGATATTGAAATAAAGTGAGGAAATTAATATGCAAATACATTTATTGTACATGTTTTAGGAAACCATGCGTGAACTATTTTACTTTTTATCAGTAAACCGTGTCAGTAGCAAGATAAAGGCACGTGTCCGAAAGTTTTTCATTGTGCAATGGTAAGAAAACAGCTTACTGTAGACTGTAGCTTATGGACTGGGTTCCGGTCAGGATTCTGGCAGATATAGTTATATTTTCATAAATGGCACTTCTCAAACTATTGTCCTGCATTAGTTTCAGCTTGAAATCGGATGAGGTCAGACATCGACATTTTTAGCCTACTTTGAGGCGGCTGACTGCGGTCCCTGCCAGGGTGAGGGGAACCAACTTACGAAATACCCCATCTAAGAAGGAATATCTTTCACTGCATTATCATTTTGAATTGAAATCTATGATGTAAATTTGGGCAAAATTTTAGATTTTCAACTGAAAAATAAACAATGTCCTGCCAGGTTTAGGGAAGAAAACAATATAAATACCCCTACTCGGCAACATTATCTTTCACTGCATTGTGCGTCTAAAAGTGAATCTTATGAGGTAAAGATTTCTGTGACCGGAGCCCAGTCTATTACTTATATGTATAAGTACTAGATCCGCCCCGCGTTAATAGTTTTAATCTTGAGGATGAAGTATTTTCCAGCGATAAAAGGTAGCCTGTGTCCTTTCACAAGGTCTATTCTATCTTTATACCAAATTTCATCCAAATCGGTACAATCGTTTTATCTTAAAAGCGTAACAAACAGACAGACAGACAGAGTTCATTTTCGCATTTATAAATACAATAAAGATAATAGTTCGATATTGCTGTCATGTTATTTTATGCAGGTATTACAATCAGGCTGTGTCTACCAAAGAGATATTCAAAGACATGTCGGCGAATGTTCAACAAGAAGTACTTTCTATTGAGATGGTGGAGACTTTGCTATACTGTCCTCTATTTCAGGTAACAACGCTTCTGAGTAACTGTTTAGTCACTACAATATTTTGTCGTCTTTTAATAATGGTATTTTATCTAGTTTGAAACATCCGATGTCAAATGGAAGACGGAGAATACACCGAAAAACTGGTTGTTATCCGCAACATAGTGGTAGTTAGTACTCGTGAAACTGAACAATTTTCCCAAAGGAACTAAAAGTTCCTATAAACTTCAGTCACCTGACCGGTCACTTTGTATCACAAGTTCAATTTTAATTTTGAGATTTCAATGTATGTTCCATAAGGAAAGTTGTTCAGTTTCATGAGTATAGTTACTACCACTATGTTGCGGATGATAAACAATGAGTTAAATTTTACGGTTGGTAATGGAATCGCGTAGACTCCCACGGCTCTTAAATTTGATGATGTTGATTGAAAAGAAGTTTGAATCATCATCATAAATTAAGCTACGTGAAACCTACTATCAGAAGTACCTACACCACTGCTGATTTCTGTAACTTGTAATACAATATTTTTGTTTATCTTTCGTTTTCCGTGTTGTGATATCTTACGAATATTTCTGATTATTTTCCTATTCCACATAAAATTGCTTAATTATCTAGAGGTTTAAATATTTTTGTATCAGTTCAATAAATTAGATCAGCTCTAACTCCAAAAGTAAATTTAACCAAGACCGCAGTCAAATGCACTATTCTGTAATGTGCGCACGTGATATTAACTTTGGTTCTTTCGAGTTTGCGAGATCGGGGCCAGATCTTTCTAGATATTGGACATTGTGATTTTAATTTCAATGTAGGTTCTAGCCCATCGGTGACAACGTAAATATAATATGCTACTAAATATTTCCTCTATTTGAATTTGTGTTCGTTTGTCAGGATTGCAGCCGCGACTTTCTGCAGACGGTGGCCAGCAGCGTCACGACCGTTGTTCTGCCGGATAACGAGGTCGTCCAACATGGCGCCGACATCGGCCGGGATATGTACATCATACATAAGGTATATAGCATAATTAATCTATACTATAATAAAACTGAAGAATCGGCGTGTCTGTACATCGATTTGTTTTTCAAAAAACTGATTGTAGGTGATAAAGGGAGGGCAGTGTAGCTGAACACAAAAATACAAGTTTTGAAAAAAAACTCCGTCTGTCTGTCTGTCTATTTGTACACGCTAATCTCTGGGACTACTGGACGGATTTTAATGAAACTTTACAATAATATTGCTTATACACCAGAATAACACATAGGCTACTTTTTACCGCGACAAAATACTTCTTTCCCACGGGAAAACCTGTTAAACGAAATATTTAACTAAGTAATGTTTTTAGGGTCACTGCAATGTACTGGACTACAATGGGAAGATTGTTGGAAGTATTGGACCCGGAAGCCATTTTGGCGTTCTCGAAATGCTGTACGGCTTGCCTAAGGTAACATTTTTCAAATAATAAATATAGTAGAAATAGGAATTACGATCATCGGTTGGCAACTTACTATGCGTGGTTGGTTTATTCATCATCGTTAACAGCTCATATATGTCCTCGAAGGGCTAGCCTACCCTGAAGTCAGGCAATCGTGTTTGGTTAGTAATGTGGTAATTAGTAACATCAAATGGTAATATTTTTGCCGCTTTGGCAAACAGTTCTTCTTTTATCTGGCAGTGTAAGGACAACTGCACACGTCAGTGAAAATTAAAGGAAATTAGTCTTTAATGCTTCATAGAGTACCGCACCTACACCATCCGGCGGAATCCGGCGGCGCCTGCTGGGGGCTATCGGGTTGGGAACTTGTTTTGGTGCGGGGAGGTATAGGTCCCATATTTACGAGTAGTCCTATTATATACTTCTGTGGTAAAGGTCAAATTCCACATTATGACTAAATAGTGAACTGATACCTTCACTTTGCTACGGCCTAGCAATTAAAGCCTGACCAAAGAAATAAGAAACCTGCTCTGGGGGCGCCACGTGTATATTTTTACGACTATGGCAACAATTTCCCTTATAAAATTAGTCTCATTGAAATTCCGCAATATAGCGAGGTTTCTTATTTCTTTGGTCGGGCTTTAGCGTACTTTCCTTTTCTTCAGGTGTACACAGTGCTGACGTCAACCAACTGCATCCTGCGCCACATCGAGTACAGTTCTCTCATTCAGAGCTGGAGCACCTTCCCTGATTCCAGCCACGCCATCTTTCTGGTAAAATTCATTGGATCTCACAACCCATTTAAAAAACAACAAAAGTTAAAGATTCCAAAGCAAAGGACGGCTTCCTCACCTCCCTGGGACTTTCAGACGCAGCTATCGTAAAAAATTATCAAAGATGTCAAAAATCTTTTTACGGCTGAAGCCTTTTGAGCTTTTATGCAGCTTTACCACTTAATAAAAGAAAAGAGGAAGACCAAAAGAAAGATGGATAGATGATGTTAACAGAGTGGCTGGCAAGGAATGGCTAACAAAGGCAGAAGATAGTAAAATTTGGTGTTATATAGAGGAGGCCTAAACTTGTAGAGGGGTCCTGATCAAATAATATAAAATACAGTCTAGATATAATATTTACATAGATATGTACTAAAAAAAATAATGATCAAAAAGGACATGGATTTTTTTGGGCTATTATTCACAGAAAAATCTAACCACTATATAGAAAAAATATATAGATTCTAGACATAAAACTGAGTCCACATGTCCAGTTGTGGAATTTAAGTGCCCCCCATTTAGGAGATATTAATTTTTTTCAATGTGAAAAAGTTGTCCACTCAGCAAGTCTATAAAACGCACCTGCCACTACCTATCTCTTTCTAACACCTAGCTAAGGCTACTCTTGTCTTCTCTTTCTTACAAAATAGTTACTAAACCGCGAAAACGATTTATTCTGTATTCAAAACTTCAAAAATGAGCATAGCATGTGCTGTAAATGTCTCGCATAATGTCACTGAAAATCGTTTTCGCGGTTTAGTTAACTATTTTAATAACCTTGTAAGAAAGAGAAGACAAGAGTAGCCTTAGCTAGGTGTTAGAAAGAGATAGGTAGTGGCAGGTGCGTTTTATAGACTTGCTGAGTGTACAACTTTTTCACATTGAAAAAAATTAATATCTCCTAAATGGGGGGCACTTAAATTCCACAACTGGACATGTGGACTCAGTTTTATGTCTAGAATCTATATTATTTTTTCTATATAGTGGTTAGATTTTTCTGTGAATAAAAGACCGGGCCCCATACGATTTTTTTCCTGTCCTTTCTGTAACAAGAGGATTTATTATTTCTGTTAAAAATAATATCACGTACAAGACCTTTAATACTCGTACATAAAAAAATATAGCTTTTTACCTCTACTAGCTATCTGCCCCGCGGCCCCGCCTGCGTTAACAGGTTTTTCCCGTGGAAATAAGGTTACCTATGTGTTATTCTAACTAATGTGTAGGCTATATTATTATTGTAAACTTTCATTAAAATCTATTTATTAGTTTTTGCGTGAAAGAGTAACAAACATTCATCCATCCATCCTCACAAATTTTAGCGTTTATAATAGTAGTAGAATAGTAGGTGCCAGTCCGTATAAACACTTGAATTCTGTATGTACTAATACCCATTGATCTTGTCCTTGTCATATTTTGTTATAGACCTTGCAGGATCCGGATATACAAGCAATAGCAGCGCAGTACGACGAGGCTAAGCCTCTGATTGGTCGCCTGGATAACAAGACAAATAGAATCGCCGTAAGCGTGATATCACTATACTTATTAAATTTTCATGCAAAGCCATCGTTAGGGCTTTCTCGGTCGTAAATTGTTCATCTTATCATCTAAGGTACCGACAAACTTGAATCAGTTCTACCTGATTTCATTTTACAAATATCATCAGTAGCTTAGCCTAGCTAGTGCTTTTATATTTATATGTGGCTAGGGTGACTTAAACTTCGTAGTTACTCCTTAGTATTGAATCTTACCTTACTAAGGTGCCAGCTAAAAGTATGTGCAGTAATATGGATAAGTAACGATTCTCACAAACTTCGCTTCAACCAACACAAAGAACTAATTTCCAATACAGGGAAAACTAATCCTAACACTTGTTTCTTGTTTCTTTAGCAAGAAATAAAGGAAAGTTTCGTGGTGCTGCGTGACCACGAAGACAGGCAGAACTATTTGAGAACATTCGAGAAGTTGGGTTATCTGAGGTAAGAATCTAAAATATGAACGGAAGAAATAGTGGCATTGACAGTTCAATTCGGTAGACTCCTTGAAAGAGCTGAAAAGGATTTTTATTATATATTTCAGTTTTTTTTAGGTACATAAGAACAATATTTTCCTTTACTTTTACTCTAAATGTATGTAGAAGAAACTGGTAAAAGATCCGCAATTTTATTGAAATTCTTTGTGTGAAATACGCATAAGTATAACATGTACTGTGGACTGATTTAGGCTGATGAGTGATGATGGTAGTGGTAATTTTGTACCAATTTCTTATCGCGTCAATATTTTTGTGATTAGTGGAAGCGTATAGAAATACGCTCAAACTTATTGATGGTCTTGAACAACTTGAGAAAAGTTTCCGAACACGTTCTGCTGGCCAAAGACTTGTTTCGAGTTGGAAACTTTTGCTCCGAGTTGGATGAAATGAAATGCACAGGTAATACAAGATATGAAATATAAAACTCTGCTGTATCTTTGTAGAAAATCTGATTTAAATTGCACCTGCAAACCTACATTTTATATAGGTATGTTTTTGTGAATATAATAAGTAATAATATAGTCGGTCTTCGGTCAGATTTAGTTAGTTGATTCTTTTTTTGTTAACAGCTCATATACGTCCCCACCGAGGGGCTCGAGCCTACCCTGATACCAGGGTGAATAGGCCTTAGTCGACCACGCTGGCCCACTGCGGGTTGGTCAACTTCACACACAACCTTTGAATTTCTTCGCAGGTGTGTGCAGGTTTCCTCACGATGTTTTCCTTCACCGTCGAATAAACGTACATATGAATTCGAAAATCGAAAACACATTGGTACGTGCCGAGGTTTGAACCCGCGAACTTCGGAATGAAATTCAACGGGCCTAGCCACTTGGCCACCGACGCTCTAGTTAGTTGATTATCAGGATATATCAGCTAGTAATAAATCATAATTAACAGAGATATTTTTCGGTTTAGGTATTTGCGGTACATCTTCATACCGATGTGTATCACTCCGTACGGAATATTTCTCAAGATTTGGTGCGCGCTCAGAATAACTGTAGCAATGTATTACATTTTTATAATTCCATTCCATATTGCTGTAAGTACCTATGTCACAGAAGTATTTATAATACTTAACCGTACCTATGCCTAGAACATCATAGACAGCTTAAAAACAAACAAACTGAGGGGATGGCATATTATGGTTCATTTTCCAGAAGAAACGTTTTTTGTCCATAAATAAATGGACTTCTTAGTACCAAGTATTTACTATAGGAGTGTAGAATCTTCTTTTTCGTATTCGAAAAAAATCTAGGGCAATGTTACTCAGAAAACAGTAGCATGTCTTTTTAGTAATTGGTAAGTGGCCACTTACATGCTATTGTAAAGTTTCAAACATTTTAAGACTGGTGTTTGTGTGTGATAGATACTATTTTAAGTTTAGATTTTTTCAAGACTCGACTTTCAGGTGCGATATCACCAACATTACAAAGGTTACGACTGGTGTGATATATTCCTGTACGTAGATGTGGTAGTAGTGGCATATGTGGCCTACTACGACCAACGATCGCTGCTAATCAGCCACCCGTTGATGTCTGTTACGAGATATCTCAAGACTACTTTCATTTGGGATTGCATCTCAATTTTCCCTTTTGAACAGTTGGTAAGTACAGGTGTTACACTATCCTACTCTCCATATATAATAATATTAATGTATGGATGTCTGACTGAACAGATTTAAAGATAAAAAAGACAGGTAGATACGCGCTGGATTGAAAGATTGATTATTTTACGGGAAAGGTCACAAAATAAAACAAAGTTTTGGACAAAAGTGTATACAGTATAATATTACCGATCTAAAAAATGGTTACGATACGACGATTGTCTCTAACAAAATTACCAAAGGTTGAAAAAATTTGTTAATATTTAATTACAAAACTTTACAAACTACTGTCTTTAGACAGTATGCCCATAGTTCTAATTACTTTTAATAAGGTGTATCACTTCGTAGGCATTCTGGAGTCGCCGTCACCGGATACGGTGTGGAGGACATAATGATGATGATAATACTCGTGTGATATTATGTTTCAGATTCGGATAATAAATGACCATAATGACAAAGATATGTATAGAATCAATAGACTTCTTCTAGTAAGTGTTTACATTCATAATTCTTTAAGCTTTGGTGGAGGCTCCCGTCCAGAGAACTTTTGACTGAAAAAAGTGGGTTTTAATCTCCGACATGAGTTTGCACCAGCTACTCCCGTGTCATGGAGTGCTATGATAAGAGTTTATCTCACATTTAATGGTCAAAAAGCTGCGAGTAACCCGCCAGATTGAAATATCTTCCAATAAGATAACAGAATATTCGTAAACGGGCTGTTTAAGTTAGTTTCTTATCAGTCGATAGCTTAAAGATTGCCCATCCCTTATAGGAAACACAGTTACAAGAGATTATCTTAATTTTATCTGTCAAAGTGCTGTAAATATGCTAATATTTCCTCCCATAGTATGGATGGATAGATGGTAAACGACCTAACTAAGTCTTGTTAGTCATAAATACCGCTAATAGAACGCTATTCCAGACTTTTCGATATTCCAAATTACTTTTAGGTTACGAGAATTTACGGAGCCTTTTCCTTCTGGGAGAGCGACATAGTGCGGGTGAACCCAGCAGTGGTGCTTCTGAAGTATATTCCTTTTGTGATCACGTTCGTCAACTTTATGACCGCCATTGTGTTCTTGAACTCCTGTTATCCCGTGCCCAGCAAGAAGGACAACCTGGATTATATCGTCGTTAGCTGCATAAGGAACCGGGCTTTGGATAGCCAGAAGGGTGCTGATAGCGTTGGTATGTTTAAACGTACTTAGAGGCACTTACTCGTAACATCGTAATCAGAGCTTTTTTGGCTCACATGGAGTACAAATTAGCTATGTTTGGAAAAATTTTTGGTTTGAGATTCGACACGCGTTCTGTGATACACCGATAGGCAGATAGTCACACAATAAAATATGATACGAGGTAATACGTTTAAAGTTTTTTTTTTCTCGTTTTGACTTATTAAAGGAAAAACGTTTACATCAGGTACAGCTCTGTTCAATTCAAACATGCCACATTATTGCTATACAATTTTTTTCAAACGAGCTATTCATTGTTTTGCAAGATGTCACATGTTAAATGTTAGTGTCTAAATAGGTAGTATTTAACAATAATGAATGCTATTCCAGTAGGTCAAAGTTCAAAGTAAAAGGTGGTTTCTTGTTTCAGTTGCTATTTGGGAATATCTCTTTACATTATTTACCGTCTTCGAAATTTTCGTTGGTAAGTATGGACATTGGACAGTGGTTTAATTGAAAATGAAGTAAGCGTGAGTGAATGCTGTTAGTATGCATTACAAATACCAGTACATTCTGATGTGATAGTTGTAATGGGTTGCAGAAACTGGTTGTACCGCGTCAGCGATAAAGGGAACCACTGACGTGTGGCTGATGAATATAATGAGGATCTCAGGATTCCTGTTCTTTGCCTTCATGTTCGGCTACATAGCGTCTACTTGCTCTGTCACCTCCAAGTCGTTACTAGAACACAATGTAATTATCATTTCTATTTCGTTCATTATTATATATAAATTACTAGCGACCCGCCCCGGCTCCGCACGGGAAAATGGTTATTGTGGGTTATCCTTCAGTATATTATGCATGTATTATACATATAAACCTTTCTCTTGAATCACTCTATCTATTAAAAAAAACCGCATCAAAATCCGTTGCGTAGTTTTAAAGATTTAAGCGTACAAAGGGAGGGACATAGGGACATAGGGACAGAGAAAGCGACTTTATTTTATACTATTACTAGCGACCCGCCCCGGCTCCGCACGGGAAAATGGTTATTGTGGGTTATCCTTCAGTATATTATGCATGTATTATACATATAAACCTTCCTCTTGAATCACTCTATCTATTAAAAAAAACCGCAACAAAATCCGTTGCGTAGTTTTAAAGATTTAAGCGTACAAAGGGACATAGGGACATAGGGACATAGGGACGGAGAAAGCGACTTTATTTTATACTATGTAGTGATGTAGTGATATTAAATAATAATACACAATTTTTCAATAGTAATTTATCATATATTTTTACATATAATAAATTTGAATTTTCATTACAATTTCTCTCCTATTATTTTTTGTTGTTTACATACGTATTAATAAACAACATTTTTAATCAGAGGTTACATACCTACCTAACTAATTTGTACTCACAAAGATGGCAAAACTAACCTGTTATTGTTAAATATACTGTTTTTTTTTTAGTCTATCTTCTTTTTCTGTATATAATATAATAAAACTGTAGGCGTATACTTGCTTCGTCATCTTTGCTTTCTTTGGAATGCAATTAGGTAAATAATTCGAACATAATTAGTTTTATTTTACTTATTGTATAGCAAACAAAAAAATTAAAGAAACATGCAAACTAAATATTGAACTTTACTCAACTTTATTCAACATCATTCTACATTAATTAAGTTATCACAAAATATTATTTCTTATTTTTACAATATACAGTGCATCCCACGGCTATGGCACATGGAGGGAAAGTACCTTAAATATTGTAGGTAGAACATTTTACTGAAAGAAGGCTTTATTTTATTTCTAAAAACTATTAAAACTGCAATCATACATTTTTTAATAATTACATGGTTGAACCGGGAATCGAACCCGCTATACAAGAAATATATCCTGTAGTTGTATCATACCGATGGAAAGGCTTCATCATGAGGGTTATTTTTTGCTAAATAACATAGTGTCAGAAATAAAAGGAAAACTATATAAGTATTTTAACATTTTTAATACAAAATTTATCAATTTTATCAAAAGCTCAAAATGACCCCCACAAAGTCGCACTCTTTTGATTATTTCACTCCCTGTCCATTTTTTTTATCTTGTTATGGTGGATATTTAGAATAATACGTCTAAGTTCTGTATGTAGCTCGTGGACACTTTTATACCAGTTCTTGTAAACTAATTTTTTACATAATCCCATAAAATAATATCGAACGTGGTTAGATCTGGAGATCTCGGCGGCCACATCAAATGTTAAAATTCATAGTCTTCCTTTTATTTCTGACACTATGTTATTTAGCAAATAATTATTCTTATGATGAAGCCTTTCGATTGGTATGATAAAACTACAGGGTGTTTTTTTTTTCTGGAGTAGCGGGTTCGGTTCCCGGTTCAACCATGTAATTATTAAAAAAAGTATGAATGCAGTTTTTATATTTTTTAGTAATAAAATAAAGTCTTCTTTCAGTAAAATTTTCTATTTACAATATTTAAGTTACTTTCCCTTCATGTGGCATAGCCGTGGGACGCCCTGTATATGCAATATATTACTTACTTTGAAGCGATGAGATGTTTTAACTTCGATACTTTTACAATATAGTATTAATAAAATTACAACTTTGTAGAAATGTATATAAAAGCAAAACAACCCATATTACATCGTACTGCAAGGTAACTTTTTATGTCGAAATCGTAACGGCCAAACTTTCATCGTTAAAAATATTAGGTTGGGGCGCGGAAAATATATTTATACGACGCAGTAAAGCATTGTGAAAAATAAGAAGATTGCCTGATTTCTAGTTGCATCGTTGCAAGAATTTTTATTTCTAATTTAGAACTTTTGACAGTTCAGTTAGCTACTAATTGTTTAAGAAAATGAACGTACGGTCACGGTTATAAGTCCAGTCATCTCACGTGCCCCAATAGGTACTTTAAATTTGCTTCTTTTTCAAAAGCATTAACGATATATCATTTGAATTAAACTATTGTGTCCCTTACACTGTATACGCAGCATACAAAAGTAAGAATAACAAGCCTTTAGGAAAAAAGTTATTTGAAAGTATAAAAAAACACGTGATATGACTGCATTTATGAACTTGACTGTACTTCAATTTCCTAACCTGCTCTTTCCATTTCACTACACATTTTAAATACCTACAGTATTCATCTTATACTTTAGAGGGGTCGGAGTCGCACATATAGTTTAACGTAACTTTTCACGTGCAGGAAAACACGAAGGATTTGGAAAACTTTTTATATCAGGAAAATGTAGATCCGCACCTCACAGCCAAGACTCTCAAGTACTTCGAATATGTGTGGAAAAGGACCAATGGGAGCAATCCACAAGTAAGCATGCGATATCTTGGGAGAATAGGATATCTTGCGAGCATGGGGTATATTGGGAACATAGACTTTTAAGAGAGGACATGTTCTTGTGGATGTCTCTTAATGGACGCTCTTTCTAATTAACTACTTTTGCAATTTGAACTGAAATGGACTTTAATTCTGCGCTTTCAATTATATCCAACTACGTAAGATTTAGCCCGAGCAACTGAAATAAGATTGATTTCAAACTCCCCATATTCACTAGACAGCTTGGTCAAGAACAAGTTATGTCATGTGCAATTTTTTTAGGTTCGGTATGTACAGTAACGTGTAAGTTACTTGGAGATGGAAACCAATTATGTTTTAGTAGTTCCGTGTGACAAGGGGTTTAATTAAACTAAATATGAACGTGGTCGGCAAATTGTAGAACTCGTCATTTTATAGAATGAATCGGCACTTGTTGTATGGCATACAATAGTAATTTATCTATTGCAGAAAATCTGCCGTCTTCTCAACTCAGCACTAATGGAGGACACCCTCGTATTCATGTATGAGCACGCATTGCGTGAGGTTCCGCTATTCGGGAAGGTGGAACGCTCCTTCATCAGGGTCATCACGCAACATCTTCATGAGATGTACTTCCTTAAAGGGGAAACCGTCATCCAGTGCCGGGATATGCTGCATTACATCTATATTATTTATCGAGGAAAGGTAAATTTGAGCAATAGATAATATTGGAGCGCGATTTTGAAGTTACGTACGCCAGATCCTGTTTTTTTTTTATGCGTAGCATATACCAATATATCGATCCACCACTACTTCTTAATTTTACACTATTTTCTGTAAAATTTTCTGTGGTGTAACGTCTTCTTCTTGGACCAATTTAAATTATATTTATTTTCTACAAAAGAAGATTTATTATTCGTTTAAAGAAAGTTTACTTTATTTGCAGGTGGACGTTTTGAATTCTTACAACGAAATGGTTTCGTGTATGGGTCCTGGCGGAATGTTTGGAAATTTCACAGGAGTAAGTTTTATTTTCTATCGGTACAATTTATACAATTTATATTAATCTATATTTGTGTTCGGTAAAATAAAAATGTAATAAGTTCATGCAAGATCGATGTTAGTCATACTACAGTACAAGAGTCAGATAGAGTCAGATACGTAGAGTCCCGTCACTGAGGTACCCCACATAATTAGAGTCTATGTATGTTTGTTAATAATACTTACGTAACTTATAATTTAATTTGACAGCAACCGATATCTTGCTCTGAAGTGTCCATTTACGCCAGCCGAAGCCTGGATTTGTTGGTGATTCCCAGTCAGACCTTTTTCAATCTGGTAAAATACTACCCCAAACTTCAAGAACCTTTGACTCGAGCGTTTCTTCTTTCTAAGGACTATATTCTACCTATCACAATGGATACTGCGGACAACAGTTCAGATGGTGGTAAGAGAGTTTTCCATATTTTTATGTTATTAATAGCCAAAATGTTGATAGCAAAGGGTGATATTTTTTTTTTATTGTGTAGAGTTTGACTGTTTTTTTTTCTATTCTCTTTTTCTACGTTTAATCTCTGCATAAATTCAAATGTTAATTTCAAAGGTTAATATATCTCATTTTAATAAAATTCGAAATTACCTACTTAGTAAAAAATACACAAGTACTTAGTAATCTAACTAATCTGAGTAATCTTGTAGATGATTCTGATGAAGTCCAGTCTCAAACTTCAGGATTGGACTCTAGGAGTGGGTCCGGTAGATTTGAAATGGGTAAGTTTTAAATAGATAAATCATATTTAAAGAAATAAGAAAAATGAAAAAAAACTACAACGTTTAAGAAGATAGTCAGTCAGAAATGAGGTTAGGTAAGAACTTAAAAAATAGATTAATAGTACACTACAGTAAAAAACAAGAATTTTTATGAGCCCCTAACCTATTTCAGTGAAAACATAATGATAAAATTTTAATTTCAAGTCGTTAAATAAATATAAATAAATAAATATGTGGGACATCTCACACACGGCTACCTGACCCCAAACTAGGCAGAGCCTGTGCTATGGGTGTCAGACAGCTGATATACATACATATATAAATATACAACATCCAGACACAAGGCAAACACAAGTGCTCTTCACTCGAATGTTTGCCCAGGGCGGGATTCGAACTCGCGACCTTGTGCTTCGTAGGCAGACGTACTACCAACTTGGCTACGAAGCCGTCTAAGTTAGAGTTGTATTTTGTTAACTGGGAGGAAAATTTTAAATAAATATAAACAGTAATTAAAATAAAATAAAATAAAATTAAAATTTTAGCAATGATTTTCCGGAGAAATAGACTTACCTGATACCTACGTTACTATTTCACTCATTTAATTTAATACTTTAGCAGGTAAAATTTCGATGCGGAGTTCCCAGTCCAACTTAAGCCAAGCGAAGTCGTCGGTGAGCGTAGGCACATACCACAGTTATATGCATGCATCCAACCTGCTCCGCCCAGGGTCTTGGCTTAACCAGGTTTGCATCTTATTATTCTCTTAGCCCCCTATTGGGAGCGTTCGAGGGGTAATGAGGGGCTCGAGCCTACCCCGAAATTAGGGTGAATAGTCCTTAGCCGACCGCGCAGGCACAATGCGGGTTGGTTAACTTCACACACAACCTTTGAATTACTTTGCAGGTGTGTGCAGGTTTCCTTACGATGTTTTCCTTCACCGTAAGAGCATTGAATCGACATAATGAGTTCTGCACACTCCTTCACGATGTTTTTCAAAATCAACGCGCTAGGCCGTGGTCCGAGGCTCCCTTGAGCCGCCCCTAGACGCGTTGGTATATGACTTTTTTTGGGGTAGAGTCTTCCGCTCCCCCGCAAGTCCGGTGAAGCTTGATTAGTCGTACCTACCTTTTCGACACAAGCATAGGTCAATTAAAAAAAAAAGAGTTCTGCACACACCTGCTAAGAATTCGAAAGTGTGTCTGAAGTGAAGTCGACCAACCCGCATTGTCTTTAACTCTTCGGCCGTCTATAGACTCAATAAATGCATGCAACAGCCTCTGTGGTCGAGTGGTCAAAAGCTCGCCTGACGTTACGGAGGGTCCGGGTTCGACTTGTCTAACAAATATCACTTTGTGAGACTTTCTTCAGTTTGGTTAAGACATCGCAGGCTGAATCACCTGATTGTCCGAAAAAAATATGATTCCGTGCTTCGGAGGCACGTAAAGCCGTTGGTCCCGGCTACTATCTACGGATGTAGTCGTTATAGGAGCCATGTCGGAAGCGGCGGTTCTATAATTCCGACACCAGGGTTTGTGAGGTAGGTTAACCTTGAAACCCACTCAATAAGCAAGCAATGCACCCCAACCAAGACAAATTTTAAATAATTATGAATTGAAATTGGAATATTGTTTTCTAGGGATATGGATACTTGACTTGCATTGTGTCAACCGTCAGCTATGTGTTGACCTTATACGAAATCGTTACTATGAACGACTGCATTTCTATATTCTGGATCCAGTCTGCAGTTGACATCTACTTCTATATCAAGTTATACCTCACTTTACATCAAGTAAGCAATTAGTACCTTATTATTTCAGCCATAAGACTTAGGGTCCTGTTGGGTTCGAGATCTCTAATCTAGAACTTTTTTGATTTGATTTGTTCTAGAAATTTGTGTCTTTGCATAACTTATGAACGTCGGTATATAAGACTTTTACATTCTCAGATTTATATAACTCCGGGGTAGAGCCTTCTGCTTCCCCCGCAAGTCCGGTGAAGCTTGATAAGTCGAACTTTTACGACACAAAAGTAGGTAATTTTATTCAAAAAAATTAATTTACGTCCTGAGTTTGACTATCCACCAGGGCTACGTGAACAAACGTGGGGAGTTGGTGACGGACCCCGTGAAATGCCGGTCCAGGTACTCCAAACACAAGCCCTGGCTTTGGGCAGACATCCTTGTCAACCTACCGCTGGAGCTACTCGGGTTCTGCTTTTAGTTAGTATCATCATGATATCTTATTTAACCATACGTCATTTAAAAAAAAGCCTTGTCTGTAAAGTAGATTTACTGACGATAGTTGAACGTGACAACGATTGTGCCTCTTTGTTGCTCGTTCCGCGCTCTCGCTTGCACTTCAAGCCTTAATAGGTAAATGGAACGCCTCAGCCGCGCGGTAACGCCGCATTGCGTCATGTTTTTTCGTGCGTGCAGCCGGCTCCATCGAACTATAAGACGTAGTCACGTCAAAAAATACACAAAATATTGAATAGAGTATACTCTTAAGGTATTACTAGACTAGTATATAATATTGCAGATACTATTATATCTGCAATATAAATATTGCTGCAATATAAATTTATGCTCATCTTCTTTTCGTGTCACAGCTTATTGAGTCTGATAATCCGCTGATAACCAGTCGACATGAAAATCAAAATTATTAACCCAGTATTTGGCATGCCGGACACCATATTGGGTGGCTCAGTAGCTTAGTTGGTAGTACGCTTGCTTTCGAAGGCACAAGAAAAAAAGAAAATAGATATGTACATGTAAATAAATATTATTTTTTTATATTTGTTTATATGTACATATCTATATCAGCTGTCTGACACACATGGTACATGGTACATGGTGGCTCTGCTTAGTTTGGGGTTACCTACACGATGTTCAGTGGGCCACAGTGTTTTTATGATTCCTTATGATGGTGTAATTTATATTTATTTTCAGCAAGCCCACAGTAGCTATGCACTACCTGCGAGCCAACAAGCTGTTCCGACTGATATACTTGGTGGAGTTCTACAGGAGCACGGCGGCGGAACTCACTAATGACTTCACTTCACTGCAAGTTAGTGCATAATTATCATCATCATCTCAGCCGAAAGACGTTCACTGCTGGACAAAGGCCTCCCGTAACATCTCCACAACAATTGGTCCTGCGCTGCGAGCATCCAGCGGCTTTCCGCGACGATCACCAGATCGTCGGTCTACCTTGTGGCCTGCCCACTCTACGTCTTCGGGTGCGCGGCCGCCATTCAAGAAACTTTTTGCTCCAACGGCCGTCGTTGGTTCTAAGCGCAATGTGCCCCGCCCACTGCCACATAATTGCACCTTATTCCACAGAGCAAAATTTATCTTTTTTGGTATATTCATAGGGTGTAGTCTCATTTACCTGAAAAAAGCTTTCTTTTCAAAATTTTGGTTCAAAATATGTTTGATATTGTTTACGTTGAAAAATACTACAATAACTGAACTAAACTAACAAAATGAGAATTATCTCCTATATATCAGGTTAATACAAAAAAAGCTATCAACGTTGAAGATGTTGTGTTTAAATCGTTCCTTTTTAGCTAATATAAACAAGCAAATATTTTTTAAATGGCTTGATGTTGCTTTTAAAACTATCTTTTAAGTTATCTTGAAAATCACTTAAGTCATTTCTATTACGTACATTTTATTTTAATATATTCAAAAATCTAACTGTCTCAGTCTTAACACAAAAAAGTTAAACACGTTGGTCGCGTGTCTAAAAAAATTCGACTCTACCTATTTTTTTGTGGCTAGACCCGCAAACAAACTAACAAAATACACACACACGCACATACACACATTTGAACGTTTCTACCAATCAGGAAGTAACTCCTGCTAACTACGTAGGTGCTTAATTTTTTCCAAAGTAAAATGTTCCATTGTCGAGTGATGTTGGAATGTGTTACAGACTGCCACTACAACGCTGGTGGTGATCCTCCTACTGCACACAGGCGCCTGCTTCTGGCTGATCACAATGGCCGCCCTCGCGCCACCCAGCGTCAGCCGCACCCTCAAGTCACATCTCATTGACGAGTACATTTTAACCATTATTGTATTTATATCAAAATCTAAGCTGTTGGTCCCGGTTACTATCTACGGATGTAGTCGTTAATTGAAGCCATATCGGAAGCCTAAGGCGGTTCTATAATTCCGACACCAGGGTTCACCTCGAAATCCACATGATAAGCAAGCATATCAAAAACTCTCTCTCTCTTTCTCTTTTCTTTTTTTTTCACTTTCTATCCTTTTTGTCAATTACCCTTGTTACACCCGCGGCTCGTCTAGCTCCTGAACGAGCCTGCGGATGAACTACGTTTAGGATGAAGATGTTGCACAATAAAAGAGGGGACTAGAGTCACGTAAATTATATTATTAGCCACTGTAACATCACACTTTAATTATACACACTCTCAGGAGTTCATACTAATTTAATTATACATTTTGAAGGGTGGCCACGTAGTTCGTGGCCAAGAGCAAGACTAGGAATGAATAATAAAAAATGAATGATTGACGGGTGATTTTGAATGAATTCCAAAATTAAATATATTTGAATTTAGATGAAAATGGTAAATGAGATGAGAAATGAAGTAGAAAAACGTGGCAACGAGGTAGCACGCAGTGCACCTCGTTACACCCTATAGTGTTTTTTGGTTTGCAATAAAGTTTATTCTATTCAAAGCTTAGCCTTGGTATTAATTAATCTAAAGAGCGACGGTGTTTCTCATTTGAGATCAAGGAAATTGACAGTCTGCATTTCTATATGTTAAGAACTGGGCGCCTATAAGAACTTTTACTGCGACTTTGATTCAAAATTCAATAAAGATTTTATTCAGAGTAAATTTATACAAGATCATTTTGACGTCGAAACTAATAAATAGACCTTTCCATATTTGCGCTTTATAGTGACCGCGTGTTACGATAATGAACGCTAAAGTTGTAAATCGTAAAGTCTAGTCTAATGCATTGCGTTTCAATATGAATTTATAGAAACATTGTATTGCTGGAAATAGTCGTACATGAAATAAATGATAATTAATTCACTGTAAGAGTGCATGTTAGGCTTCACTGCTTTATTTTTAAACAAAAGAATAAGTTTTTATAATATTAGAATAGAATAGAATATACTTTAGTGCAATAAAGTAATATTCTTAACTTCACAAAAAAATATCGAAAGTGACATGTAGGCGGCCTTATTGCTGAGTAGCAATTTTTTTTTTTTTTTTATGATTTATTTATGGGACATCACAACACAACAGTAAAAACAAAATTTACAAAAAGCAAAATTACCTATATACACATAACAATTTGGTAACTAATTTCTACCAGGCAACCTTAACTTGTGTGAATATGGACTTTCATTCATATCTTGTTCGTTTTCTGCGCTAGAGTACAGTCTTCTGACGTCGCGGGCCTACAAACCGATTCGGCTCTGATTGCGCAAGGTGGGTGGGATTACGTGACGTCATTCTACGTCATAGTGGCCGAGCTGACCACCACCGGCGGAGACGAGTTCCAGATCGACAACCTGATCCCTATCGGCATCCTCACCTGCACTTTGATCTGTGGGAAGATGCTGGCTGCTTTGGTTGTAGCTACTTCTATACAGGTATGGAAAATATACTCATCTCACATTGGATATCTGACATTTATGGCCATCTGGCTAGTGATGAAAGAGACTCGAGTCCTTTAGTCGTTTATAATAAGACTCGCCTCTTTTTACAAGACTAGCTGTTATTCTTAACTAATATGACTCAGTCGGTTAACGTATAAGACTAGAGACTAAAACGACTTAAAAGCTAAAGCGACTGCAGTCCTTTACAAAAAAACTGGCGCTTTAGTAAAGCATGTTAAATAATTGTAATTATAAATAAATATACTTGTAATTATAAATAAATAAATAAAAATAAAGCAAGTACCTACTAGTTTCATCAACACACGCCTTACGACTCTCGACTCTCCAAGCAATGAGTCGCCAGTCTTTTAAGTCCTTTAAGCTGTTTAAGTAACGGCTGGGTCTTTTAAGTTAAAAGACTCGACTAAAAAGCCTGGTTTATGACTAAAGGTTGAGGACTAAAAGACTGAGTCAGTCGTGAGGCGTCAAAAATAAGGCGAGTCTTTACTAAAAGCCTTATAAGACTGAGTCTCTTTCATCACTACATCTGGCGCAAAATATGCAGAGGCTAAAATATGCATGAAAAAAAATTTCAGTATCTGAATTATTTTCCAAAAATATCCCAAATTATAATAACAACAGTGAAAATAGTAACAAAATCGATTGAATAACTATATTCAATTTATAAGCTAATATATTTGTCTCTCTCTGCAAAACAACATGTATGAAAATAATGTGGCAGACATGTACAGTGACGTCATTGTACATGTCGGATTTCTATTTCTGTCCTACAACTTTAAATCAATATAACTCGTAAAATAATTGGTATTTTTGGGGAATAATTTCATATTCATTTATGAATGTTGATTCAACATTATAAAATTATTAATAAATAAAAGGTGCATATTCCATATTGGTATTGGACAGCTGATATATCACGCAAATATTTTGTCCTGGGCGGGGTTCGAACCCACGACGCTTTGCTTCGAAGGCAGGTCAGCTACAGCTCATTCATCACAAACTCACAGAACATCTTTCGCATTCAGTATTGGTTTTTGATTTCCTTTCATGATTATGTATATCGTAATATAATTATTAGGTATGCTTACTTCACCGAGTCACTGTATGTAGGCGTATTTTCATTCCATTTAGGTTATCTCATTCTTAATCATCCTTTATTTTTGTGACAGATTGCTTATTCAAGCAAATACGCTCTAACGAAATACGAAAGAAGAACTAGAGAGCTGTTTGATATGCTGATAAACCAGGGTCTATCCGGTATGTTTACATGTATTATATTGACAATTAGTTTTTTAAACTTTGTATTGTCAACCAACAAACAAGAATGCCTTTCATTGAAGATGGTTGTTACTTTTTATCTGCCCTCTAGTATTGTATGTAATGTATATCTGTTGTTTCTGTAAATGTTAATTTTTTCAGCGTATCAAGCTAAGAAATTTTGGAAGTACGTAACTCAGCTATGGGTAAACGAGCGCGGTCGACAGGTGACTTTTCCATTTTAATATCATCAAAAGCATTTGAAAGAAATTAGCAAGATCAGTAACAATATAATGTTGACATTTTCAAATTAAAAATAGTAAGTATTGGGTTTTTAAAAGAACAGCACGAAGTAACCTTTGCGGTGTCTGTATATCTTTGATCTGTGGGCTTTCAATATTTTTCACGAAGGGTTATTACGGCGGGCGGGACCTTCGCAAATTTCCAAGGAAATTTCAATCTTCCTTTGATGGATAAAGGTGGTAAAAAGATGACCTTATCTTTATCATATTTATAAATTAAATTTCTATTTGTAGAATGAAACAGAAAGAGATTTCAAACAGAAAATATAAAAGATTACCTACATAATATAATATATACTTTTAAATGAACTGCTCTATCAGAATGATTTTTTTTCTCGCAAATAAAAAAAGTACGTGGCAAAACTGTTTTTTGTTTTTTTAGCACGAAAATTAAAAGTAGAATAATATATTTTGTTGCTTGTTTTATTCATACTTACAATAAAAATACCTAGTACTTTTACGTACCAGATTTTTTACAAATATGTATTGTCACCCTTGTTAACAGGGGCAATATGTTTCAAAAACACCAGAATGGCTCCTGTTAATTATGCCGAAATTAAAAAAGAAGCAAAATACAAAATGTTTTATTCTAAATAAGATTACACAAATCACTTTTCGACGTCAAAAATGTTATTCAATATTTTAACGAAATTTATTTTTTCGCGTACAATATTTTATTTGATTACGTGTATAAATACAGCGTTACTTTGATCATTAGTATCAATCGTGGGAAAGAAAAATATGCCCCTTTTTATTTTTCAATGTCTACCTATACAAATGTTTCCAAATTAACCATGTATCATCATCATCATCATCATTAACAGCTCATATACCTTATAAATAAATTATGTATAAGTTCATACTTTTTAAATTATATGTGACGTTCCACGTCCAAAGTGATCATAGGGTGGGTATTGAGTTATGCAACAATTCATAAGCTTTTCAAATCCAAAAAGATTATATACGTACTAAAACCTGCCATAAGGTACCTTTTAACGCGAAACGTCACATATACTACTTAGCTATAGAAAAGCAGGGATCACCTAAAGCAAGTAACATTGTATACTTGCTAGGTGATCCTGGCCACAGATAATTTGTTATTGAATTTACTGGAAAATAATTCAAAAATTGTTATGTATCATTGACGGCCTCGTAGCCTAGTTGGTAGTGCGTCTGCCTGCGAAGCACAAGGTCGCAGGTTCGAATCCCGCCCAGGGCAAACATTCGTGTGATGAGCACTTGTGTTTGCCTTGTGTCTGGATGTTGTTTATTTATACATGTATGCCTCCAATTGAGACAAGGCGATGCGGCAGACCCAGACGACGATGGCGAGACGAGCTAGACGCCTTCAGCGAAGCACGGGAAAGAGAGTCATGAAGAGAGCGGAGAGAGGCCTTTGCCCAGCAGTGGGACACGTATGGATAAAAAGATAAGATAAGATAAGATGTATATCAGCTGTCTGACACCCATAGTACAGGCTCTGCCTAGTTTGGGGTCAGATGGCCGTGTGTGAGGTGTCCCAAATTGTTATCTGTGTGCAGTTGCCAAAGCTGTTGTCGGCGACCCCGTACGTCCGCCGCTGCGACCTCATGTCCGCCATGTTTGGACACCACCTCCGCAACTGCTATCTGTTCTCGGACACTGGAGATGCCTTCCTCCGGCAACTCACTGCTGTTCTCGAATATACCGTCTTCTTCCCTGGTAAGAGTGACGCTTTTACAATGCAACCAGTTTATCTCATTAACACTTAATTTTGGAATGGCTTGCCTAAAAATCTTTGATTAAAAATTTACACAACACTCAGTATCAACATTTGTGTTGAAGGCGTTGTGTTGAATTAAATTACATATTATATTTACAATGATTTACTCACTATTTTCAAAATATAGGAATCTAGGTTTGCGGCTCAAATTGACGTAGTCAAGCTTTGCTGGGCTTTCGGGATACTAGACTACAATGTCAATGTTATTGTGTTAAAAAAAATATTTAATTAACTCTTTAGAGTGACTTAATTTTAATCTATTTTCTTTTTATATCGGAAAATGGATTAAAGTTAAGTACCTAATATTAGATCCTACAGACAAACTCTATGCAGTTTTGTGGGACTGTGCTTATTTTATAAGGATAAGTTGTAATGCATAATAATAATAAATAATAATTTGGGACGTTCTACGTGTAAAGGTACCTTATGGCGGGTTTTAGTACCTACAAAGATAATAATTTTGGATTTAATAACTTAGTAGTTGCAGATTACAAGGATATGCATAACTCAATACCGACCATAAAGTACCTTTGCATGTGGAACGTCACATTTTATTATCTTACCCTTCTTTGGCTTTTTTTTTTAAGTTTTATGTCCTTCTCCTGCAGGAAACTACATAGTAACAGCAGGCAACAGCGAAGCCAAGATGTTCTGGCTGACTTCGGGCACAGTGTCAGTGTTGTCAGTGAGGGCTGACCTGACTGAAACCACCCACGAGACCCTGGGCCCGGGAGACGTCTTCGGGATACTGCAGGGACTCTCCCGGGGCGTCTCACACGTCTTCTCTTATCGAGCTGAGTCAAACGTAAGGCTAACAGTATATAATAGTTCACAGATAGAGTTAAGAGCAAGTGTTAGCAATTTGACAGTTGGTTAGAGAATATTTTTGTTGGTAACACAGATAATAGCTGCTGGACATTATTATAGCGTCCGAGAAAAGTTTATTTAAGAAAGTTGCTCAAAGACGTTGACTGAGCTTGTCCTTTCAGTATTTGCTAAGCCGACATATATTATAACCCTTAATTTGTAAAATTTTATGAGAATTCATAAAATGATAACTTTTTTATTAGAATTAATAACATGACGAGATTTTCTTTAATGTACTTAAGATAACTTTTCATTTTTAGGTGACCATACTGACCTTGAGTTTGGATTCCTGGTTGAACATTCTTCAGTTCTTCCCCGAGGCTCAAAAAATCATCTTCGAGAGATCAGAGTATCTTTTTACTCAAATTGATAAATGAAAGTTTTATTAAAAGGAACAGAAGATAGTTATTGTTCAGAATAAGTTCGAAACTTTCAGTAAAAGGGTGTAAAACGAGTTGAAGAAAAATTTTTATGATTTATACAATTAATAAGCACATTGTTTAAAAACACTTACATTTTCGCGCTTATTAAGAACTGACACGAAACTGACATTTTCACGGAGATGACTCGTAAACATTACAGTTAGTGTTCATTGCTTAGTATTAATTATTGTTAGTTACGTATACAAATAAATGAAGGCTTAAATATTTGTTCTGTTTTATTTTATCACTTAATTTAAATATATAACAGTTCTATAACACTAAAGTGAATGAATGGGAGTAGCAACACGGTTTTTTTTTCACACGCTTTATATTAGCTTCACTTGTAAGTAACTATGTATGTAAGAAAATCTTGGAATCTTAATTTGACCCACTTCCCGGTCTTCGATTAGGATGAAATTTTGCACACGCTCTGAGTTCTGATGACAATACATGACTAGCTAAGAAACGTCATTACGAATCCAATATGGCGGCCTCCCCATTATAAGTATGAAAAAAATCTTGGAATCTTAATTTGACCCACTTCCCGGTCTTCGATTAGGATGAAATTTTGCACACGCTCTGAGTTTTGATGACAATACATGACTAGCTAAGAAACGTCATTACGAATCCAATATGGCGGCCTCCCCATTATAAGTATGAAAAAATCTTGGAATCTTAATTTGACCCACTTCCCGGTCTTCGATTAGGATGAAATTTTGCACACGCTCTGAGTTTTGATGACAATACATGACTAGCTAAGAAACGTCATTACAAATCCAATAGTGCGGCCTCACTAAGATGGCGAACTGGCTGTTTGAAATCCACTCCCATGATATGGGTATCAAATGAAAGGGTTTGCTGTCAGGAATACGAATAAAAAATTCACGTGACTTAAATCCCATATGGCGGACAGGAAGCGTGTTTTTTGGTTTTTTAAACTATGTATTATTGATACATAATTCATATAAAAAAGAAAGGGAGTTAGTAAGTGGTGTGTGTGTATTCGAGCGTGTGGTCTGTTACCGAGGTAAATAATTACAAGTAACGCGAACGAAATATAAATTAAGTAGTTATAGGTTGCCTGATAGAAATAGTTATTTGTACACTTTTACAATTATTATTGTGAACTGTATTTTTTGTTATTCCTGGTGTTGAAAAAAGTATATTCTATTCTATGTTTTTGACAGAAAATTATGGAGTGCAAATTCCTGAATAAAAATTAATGTCGCCAATTTTCCGATAAACGAGTAAGTTGGTTTAAAAAAGTAAAATAAAGGAATAATAAAAGAACAAAAGAAACTTTTATAAAGAACTCTCCCACAAACAGTTTCTGGAATGCAAATTGCAGAAATATTCAAAGGCTATGGAATGTTTCATAGTTTCATCAAAATGCAAAACAGACAATTTGCCACAGAGAGCCGAGGGAGGAAAGAACTCAGTTAGCCGGACACTGGACTATGAAGTTATTTGAATACCTCGTTCGCACATTGCCAGTTAACCTGATTAAATCTCACGGCGATCTATGTAGATTAGATAGAAAACTAATAGATAATAGCGTCGCGGTTCACGACCGCGGCATAAGCTGAATTATTATTTTCTGATAGCCTACTTGATAATGCCTCCTCCAACTGTTTCCATCTCTCTCTTTCCTGAGCGTGTTCAGGCCAGCTGTTGCAAAAGGTGTCCAAGTCATCCCTTCATCTCTTTCTGGGTCTGCTGCGTCTTCGACGTCCGCTTTCAGACACCTAATGCGTGACGACTCCGGCTCGAATATCTGGATCCATTCTGCTGAAATGCCCGGCCCAATCCCATTTAAGCTTGGCTGTTTTCTCCACAACATCAGCGATGCCCGTTTGGGAACGTAGGGTTGTGTTTCTCATTCGGTCTAGCCGTGTGACACCCAATATGCTACGTTTCGTTGCTCCCTGATAAACCTAGAGTTTGGACTTTTGAAACTAGGTAAGCGCCAGGCGTGGATGACAAGAGCACGATGTCATCTGCGAAGCGAATGTTAGTAAACCTTTTTTCGCCAGCATCAATTCCCATGTACTGGCCAGATTCCACCAGCTTGCAGAATATCTCTTCCAGGGTACAGGTAAGAAAAAAGGGTTCCCTTATTTCACACCCTTTTCTGTTTTGAACATCTCTCCTGGGGGATCGAGCTTAATAGATCTGATGCTGCAGGTGTACACTATTATCAAAAGCTTGACATAGGTTTCATTGACTTGCTGTTGGCGGAGAGCTGTAAATATTGCCGAGTGTGTGGGATTATCAAAAGCTTTGGATTATTTCACGAACGCCAGGTATAATGGCTTTTGGAACTCATTGTGTTTTTCGATTATGGTGAGGTCAGCATCAGCATATAAATGAACGATTGATAAGCTGAATCCACATTCATCCACATCCACACACACATAGCATTATAAAAAAAAGAAATGACAAACCACTCCTTTATTGTGACGACATGATTACAGACATCGTTGTCATGTCCTTTGTTTGTAATTAACATAATTAATTATTTATTTCCCTTTAGCCACATTGGCAACTGTTGAGTTAGTAACCAAAGAAGAAAATATGTTCTTGCAACTCAATTAGTTGCCAAACATTTTATATCGAGTCAGATATAATAGTATATAATACATAAGTATAATTTATTACACAACAATACAAATACTTCGAAGGCTGTAGGACGGAGGATGTAGTCCTTGAAAATGCCATGACAGAAGCTTTCGGCGGCTCAATGATTGTGATATCAGTGTATGTAAAGACCAACACGATACGCAAGCAAGCAAGCAACATTGACCTGAACTTATAAGTCTATGTATTTTTTTGTATGTTTTTGTGCCTTTTGAATAAAAGGAACCCGGTCATCCGAGCTCCATAATACGCGTAACTGGCGTAACTATATTTGAATAAGTCGTTTACGCGCCGCTCGCTGCCCCGTCACAGATAACCCAATTTAAGCTGACGGGTTAACGCGCCGTGAGAAAGGAATTTGCAAAATGGCGGACTTTTCAGCTGAATTAATTTAGCTTTTCCAATAAATAAGATTTAAGTGGTTATTGTCTATTTCGTATCGTAAAAGAATGAAGTTGATGATCGAAAATGTATAGTAAGACAATATTTAAATTTCGGATATCTTAACCCTGGCGCTCGGACCGAGGACCTAACTTTGCTACTACCGCAAACTCTGCAAGGATTAATGGCCGCCTTTCTTTTTTGCAATTTTTTTTGCAAGGTTTTACAAGAACCAAGATTACTCAGCAAAATTATAGGTTATCTTGATGAAATATGAGAATATTGCAGATAATTGATTGAATTATTTGTTTTTTGTTTGCTTTTTAGGTAAATTACGGTATTTATCCGTTATTTTCATACTGAAAATCGAACAATGGAAAAAACTTACCATGATTCCGAAGTAAATTTTCGTAATTTTTTTCTAATTGGAAAACACATAATTCTTATTAGAATACCTTTTGGCACATCACTTATTCACTATAAAACACTTATTAGTCGAGTTTAGACCTCATTTGTGGTAAATTCTTATTGTAAATTGTAAAATAAACAAACACTTCCACAACGCTCATACAAACTGTCACTTTCGGATTTTTTTTTTTAATTTTTTGTACTGGCACTAGTGAAGTGAATGTGCCATTATATTGTTTCATAAACGCCCTACCACTTGTCAAACACCGTACAAGCGATTCTTTCATGGTTTAGCCGTAAAAAGCAGATTTTAAAGTCGAGAATCTGAACCACACATGTGTGGTCTCATCAGTTCACGGAGTGCGCTTATGAACACCACACATGTGTGGAGTTGTTCCGGGGAGGGTGATTTAATTAGTATTGGTAAGTACAATATATTTTTTCCAATTATTTATTAAAAAGTATCCCTCCGGCCTTTAGATATACCGTTGTGTATAGAAGTCGCCCACTCTGCTTAAGCCTACCCCAATCTCGTAAATTAAGCTCTATCTTTGGCCATTCTTCTCTATTTATTAAAAGACCAATCAGACTTATTTTATTTATAAAATGTCTCTTTTCTAACAACTAACTCTTTCATGATAGCTTTGGAGTTGTTTTAATTTAGCGGCGGATGGGAGGCGACGGCACGCGCTCTGGCTTTAGAGCTGGAACAACAATCCATCCATTGAAATACACTGTATCAAACCCTGCTGTTTTAATAATTGAGATATAATCGCTTAAGCCTTTTTCTGATGGAGTTGGTGGTTTTAATCTCCAAATATATGTATTGTACCGATGTCTATTTTGCTTCAGATTAAAGACCCTTTTTTAAGTCTGAGCTTATTCCTGTTCTGTATAGATTTGTATACAATTTTAGAGGTACATAGACTAGCATTGGAATACTTGCTATTATAGTTTTTAAAATTTTCACGGTTGTTTTCATAACTATTAAGAATTAAAACGGGATATTGACGGTCACAAAACAAATACTACGGTAAATATCCCGTTTAAAATCTAGTTATACTTGCTATTATTATACAGGTGTAACAAAATTAGCGCATAATATTTTAAGACAGGCACCAAATGAAAGCAACTGATCTGAAACTGGATAACTTTCTCCAGGGAACGTAGGCTGAAATATGAATAAAAAAAAATCAGGTGATCAAAACAACGCGCTTGTCAATTCTACTTCAGTTATTATTTCTGTGCGCGCTCGCTACCCCTACACACTCATACTTATACTACTATTACTACATGAACAGTATCGTAATGTCATTGGTGAAAATTACACACAGAAATGGTAAAATTTTCTAATTGATAGATCAGTCCTGTTTTTTTTTTCATGTTTCAAATTATGTTCCTTAGGGCAAGTTGTTCAGTTTCATGGGTACGTTTAAAACATTGTGCGCTAATAAAGCTACATCCTATATAACTATTACTCCCTGTGGAAATTTTAAAAACATTCTGGGAAGAATGTTATTCGAAAACTATAATAAGTTAAAGTGTCTATTGACTATATTCTCCACAGCTAATACAGTTCCAAGCATCGTTCCAAGTTTTATAGTATAGAATTGTAATACTAAATACCAAACAACCATTACTGGTGGCCGGTAATTATTATAATTGGTATTGAACGTGTCATTCATTTTATGTAGTTCGTGTTTGAGGTTAGGACTGCGGTAGTGCTCGCCAAATTCACAAAGGCTGGCGAGCCGGTCATTAATATAATTCACTAATAGTACTTTAGAGCTCTATTAGTTCTATTTGAATAGTCCTCTATTACTCTGTACAAATACAAATTACTATTCGTAGAGGCATAGCATCGCTTTTGATTGAACAAGGTATTGTGGTTGGGAAGAAATAACGACTAAGGTTTAATACACATTGGAGCATTCCACAGAAAAATCAACTTTTGTCGCTTACGTGTCACGTAAGTTCACCAATAAGTCGTCTGTCTATCATTATTAAAATTTGAGCTAGCCTGCTACATAGACAACCGATCCCTCTTCAGTAGCAACACTAGTATTATTATATATTCTGTGGCAACACTAAGAAAAGGGGGCAAATTATCCCTGCAACTGACCGACCAACAGCGTCACGTAATCGACACCTCCGTGGAACGCTTCATTACACATTTATTTATGTACATTTACAATCGTTTTGTTTGCTTAACTAAATAATTATGATTTCTATGAAACTCTGAAGATTTATTAGATTTACTTTAACACAATGTATAGTTATTTGTGCACAAAAACAACAATACAAAGTGGCACAGTTAGCACGAGAAGATATAAAAATATGTATATTTAATGCTCAGAGGAAAGGGGGGCAGATTGTTAGATTAAGCCTGAAATTAATACGCCTCCTCAAATACGAAAAGTCCGGTAAACGATCTTACAAACTTACAAACCTAGAGAGAAGATCAAGAAGCATTAATACATTGTACAGTAAATATCATGCCTCATACAGTATTTTTTTTTATTTTTACATATTGCAAAACTGACGTATAAAGCTGCTCTGGACTTGTGGAAGAACGAAGGGCTTAACTCCAAAGTAGACATATAGAGCGGGAGAACCTCAGACCTTGGCTTACCACGTTGATAATGTTGATATGGAAAAAAATCGTAAAGGAGAAGTCACATAATATATACTCTGTCTCTATAACTACCTATTTATCGGATAGGGCTGCGGGCGGGGAATGTTATCTGAAAAGTACGGGTACATCTAATGAATTTAGAACACTTTGTTGAACTGCAAGAAGACGATAGTGTATGACATGAAGAGCATGGTGTATGAGGGGAAGAGCGCCATGTTGAGCCGCAGCCCCCCCGCCGCCCGCACGCCGCACCCCCCCGCCGCCAGCCGACCCAGGCTGCGCACGCTCCGCCTCACCACCACATCTGGCAAAAACAAGCATTAGTTCACTTCCAAAAGGCATCACAAAAAGGAATCCAAAACCGAACTCCGACAGACTCTACTCCAAAAAGACACAACTCCGACAAAATATAAAATATAACCTAACCTAACCTACCGAACTTGTCGGAGTAGTGTCTTGTCGGAGTAGAGTCTTGTAGGAGTGGACGTTTAGGGAAATAGACGTTTAGGTAAGTAGACATTGAAGGAAGTGGACGTTCAGGGAAATAGACTTAATGACCCGACTGGACGTTCCGGTAATTAGACCTAAAGTGCCTGAAGGGGAGTTCGGTCCTTAAACCCTGATAAATTATTGTTTAAGTTTGTAAATAAAATAGTACACAATAAATAATGCTTACTCGTTAGGGACTTGTTCCGCAAGCGTGCTAGGGCTCGAGTCAAGTTTCGGCAAGCGTTATCTAAGCACTGCGACGCGCCCAGTACCACACCAAGTCCGATTAACAGAGAAATGCAAATACTGATGTTCATAAGCCATAAGATGCACGCGTTTTTGTCCTGAAATTGATATGCTACAAATTATTCAGAAACTGATAATACGGTGCTCGAAACTGGTTTCGAAACTACAAAGAGTTCTCTCTCTAAGTGGATAATTCACTTAGAAAGAGCCTACTTATAAGTTTTAAGACCACAAAACATCACAGCATGTAATGTCATAGCTGTGAATCACGCGAGCCTATATGTGCGTCTTATCTTGCCTATAAGCTTGGCACGTACTTGTATACTGTGGCGTGAGCCTAAGGTAATATAACAAATTAAATTATTAATTTAAACCTTTACATATTACAAAATTGAATTAAAAATTACCTAGGATATAATGTATAATTAAATAGGGAAACGTAGGTACGTAGCAAAGCACACATACCTACGTTCATTCCATTGAAAACTTACAGATACAGTTTTTGCTTCGTTGAGTACATTATCACAGAGTTACTTACCAGTCCATATTATATAATAATAATAATTTGAAATATTTACCTCATTAATGATATTGATAATAGAGTATACAAATAATAAGAAGGAGTAGAATGATGTCACTAATAAGACGATGAACTGAAATACAAACAAATTAAGAATCTTAAAAAAACATGCAACATTTTGAGTGACTAAAATTAACTCCTGTTTATTGAACCAACCTGAAATCCAAATATTTGGTTAAACAATTTAGTGCATCTAGTAATTTTAATGAAAATAGCTTTCCATACTTCTACATCATTCATGAGTTTGATATCATTTATAACCACATTTGGATGGTTTATCTCATCGATAGATCTGTATAGGCATCCAAGTTGTTCAGCTATAATTTTTAATATACAGTACATTACCAAACATTCTTCGTCGAACCGATAATTCGCCAATCCCAAATACAACCGGCAAACCAAAACTTCCCTGTGTAATCGATTTGCATAGTGCGACATCAAAATGCCCCCTATCATACTAAGCATTCTTTTCACAAACAAAAGACACGACAAGGACACTATGATTACGTAATTTTTTTTCAAATTTTTGACGTATTTTTTATTTCGATAGTAATGCAAGTGATTTTCGTGAAGAACAGTGACAAGCTCTTTGAATTGTCTCCAGAAACATAAAGATGATATAAGACAAGCTACGCAGTTTACACACGTAGCCGATACTGACAATGTCCTTATTGTAGGGGCGTTTAATATAGTGAGAGCGAAAGATGCTATTAAACAGACTATATCAATCAGATAATGTAAATAAGCTACAACTTTAGTAATCGTACTATAAAGCCCAACTAGTCTATGAATGCCAAATAGAGTTTCAATCATAATAATGGTGCTCAAAGGTTTTATTTTGACTGTGCGAGAGAACTCTCGACACACGCGTCTTACAGCTGACATGGTGTCAATAATACTCGTAGTCATGAATATTCTGGACGAAGATAATTCATAACTTAATTGTCAAGTGGCTGAATAATTAATTAGGTGATATAATAAATTGTGTGTCCTTGCTTGCTGTTTATTATTTATTGAACACGTTAACGTTGTGTGCTACATATGTTTATTATTTTAGATTAATATGCCTCATAATATATATTGAAACATTAATTCAATTAGAGAAATTTCTACATATATTTGTCACATTTTCAAAGTAATGTTCATGTCATATTTGTATTACAGAAAATACTATTCTAACTAATATTTATAAACGCAAAAGTTTCTGAGAATGATGTATGGATGTTTGCTTCTCTTTCACGGAAAAAATACTGAATGGATTTCAGTAAAACTTTACAATAATATAGCTTATACATCAGAATAACACGAAGGCTATCATTTATAGCGGGAATATTCCATTTTCCACAGGAAATACAAAAAAAGTCTTTACTGACAGGTTTTGGCTCTCCATGTTAGTTAAACAGTGAGGTATAGCATTAAGCTCTCTAAAGAAATACACGGGATGCATAATATTCTGTCGTCTTCGGACTTTTTTATTTTATTTTATAAAGATAAAATTGTTAGTAAAATAATAAAATATAGACAGCTAAAAACCAGGTTACCTAAGAAGTACTTTACACCATACAAAACGTAATTAATTACCTAAAACACAAACCACTTTCAAAATACGCTAATCGCAACTCTTTGTTAAAAGAGATTTCATGAATCTAATATCAAGAAAAAAATCTTATTCCCTAGAGGCAGGAGTGAGAAGGAATATTGCGTCGGCCCTCATTACAGCAGCCCTTTGGCGTGATGAAACAGGCCACTTGCTCCCATTTCGGTAATGGTGGCTTGGCTCTATAGAGGAATAAGGAATGAGGACTACTTTAGATTTAATCATAATACCGAAGTACATTCTGCTTTAACTAAAGATATACTAATATGTTCCCACCGTATTCGCTGAAATCTGAGTGAATAGGCTTTAGCCTTAGAAAGGTTGTGTGTGAAGTTGACCAACCCGCACTGGGCCAGCGTGGTCGACTAAGGCCTATTCACCCTGGTATCGGGGTAGGCTTGAGCCCCTCGGTGGGGACATTTATGAGCTGTAAACGACGACGACCTTTGAATTACTTCGCAGGTGTTTGCAGCCTGCAGGTCATGATGTTTTTATGTTTAAAGTCAATTAATCATTATTTTACCGCGTCCATAAAACTACTTAAGAATTTTTTTACTCCCCAAAAGCTAGGATATTTTATAAAAAGAAAATCAAAGATCAAGTTAGTAAAGTGATGGTTTCAAGGAAAATATTCTGAGATATGTATTGCATTCCTTATAAATTTGGAGAGCTTCTGTAAAAAAAAAACAATATATCAAGACTGTTAGAAAAAATAAACAACATTTTATTCGTACACAGTGACAATAATTTTCCATTCCAACGGTTTCCAAATGACAATTTTCAGAGAATCCAGCTTGGTTCCGAGACATTTTATTATAAGAATGGGAGTTGGAACATTTCCCGTCTTTTCTGCACCCACTCGGTCGGAAAATCGCTAATGAGGCTGAATACCACTCAAAAGGGAACACTCAACAGCGAATTTTCCTATTCCGATGATTTTCTCACTTTTGATTTTAAGATTTTTTGCAGAAATGGGCTTTCTTGGGACATACTCGTACCAATAAAAAAGATACCCGAATTCAAATCACGAAAACTGTCTTGAATTATGACGTTGTTCACAAATTTTAGTTTTAGCAATCCCATAATATAAATATACAGTGTTAACTTTCACATCTAAAAATATATTTAAAGTCAAGATTAAATTAATGTGAAACAGAATCTAACAAAGAAGATCTTCAGAAAACAATAAAATTAACAATATTGTTAATTAAGAAAGAGACATAAATATTATTTCTGTTAAAAACTCAAATACATTCTTCTTTAATTTTGCTTACTTACGTTGTTAAATTGTGTTTTATCTGTTGTGTTGTGATGTTATAAATAAATAATTCTTATTCTTAAATTAGAATAAATTTTCAAGACTTTCCAAAATTTAAACGCATAGATGTCAATTTTGTTTCAGTCAACATCGTTCATCATTAACAGATCATATATATCCCCACTCCCCACCGAGCGGCTCGAATCTACCGTGAAATCAGGGTGAATAGGCCTTAGTCGACCACGCTGGCCCAGCGCAGGTTGGTCAACTTCAAACACAACCCTTGAATTATTTCGCAGGTGTGTGCAGATTTCCTCACGATGTTTTCCTTCACGATAAGAGCGTCGAATAAACTTACATATGAATTCAAAAATCCATAACACATTGGTGTGTGCCGAGGTTCGGATTCGCGAACTGCCCAATGTAAGTCAACGGCCCTAGCCAATTGGCCACCGACGCTAGTTTCAGTACTCGGAAAAAATCAAAAGCTGTGTGTAAAGTTTACCAACCCGCAAGGATCTCTTCATCCTGATGGGGACGATTGACCTGAAAACGGTGGCAATATTTAATACAAATTATTTTATAACAGAACCTGAGACCTGCATTAATGCTTAAAAGCAGCTCTATAGTAACTGTTAACGTTATTATCATCCTTCAGGGCTATTTGGGTCGTAAGGTTAGTTTAGTTAGGGCAAACCTCTCTTTACGGGTCGGGTCCGTCCTGAGGGCGACATTAGCTGCCTCATATTGCCCGCCGACTTAGGCGGGGTCCAAGCGGATAATATTGTTACAAATTGTTTATTTTTGCAACGATAAAGTTTCTCGAATGAACGAAACATTCCTTATCGGACACCAGACTCTGCGGTCGAGTGGTTAAACGCTCAACTATGGAGGTTTTAGCTCAAATCCTGGTAGAGCCCTAGCCGAAGAAATTTAACTTTGTAAGACTTCTCCCAGTTTGGTATGGAAATTGCAGCCAAATGTTAAAGATGATTCTCCTGAGGGCCTCAAAGGCACTTAAAACCACATGAGGCATGTCATAGGTGGCTCAAAAATTATAACACCAGGGTTATGCGTCATCGAACTCTTTGTGAGGTAAGTTAATCTCGAAACCTACACGATAAGTAAGGAATTATTTATCTAATATACATTCTTTTCTCGTTGTGTTTGTTAATATCACGTCCTTTAGCAAATAGCACTTACCATATTTTACTCAAACTACAGTATGACTTGAATGGGTTTTATAAAATATGACCCTGTATTTAATTGAGGTGCTTCACCGCTATTATTATTGTCACTGAGAAAGTTAATAGTTAATTGCGAAATTTAATACTTACTTCATACAAGATCACTTAATTTGTATAGGTATAATTCAGCGGCTTACAGTTACTATAAAACAACTTTAGTACATAGTTATTTTTAACAACTTCATCGTCCTTTACTGATGACGAACGTTTAAAAAGTACCATCACATATAATATACATACAATATACATACTTACTCACACAATTGTTCATATTTCTTAACTAACATATTTCTTTACTAATGTAAAATTTGTACGAGTATAGGTTTGCTTGCACTTAGATGATGATGATAATTATTGCATAACAGACATATAATACAATAACTTGAATGATGGTGATAATGATGAATAAATTAATTTTACACGCAAGCTTTACTCTACAATAATAACTAGTATTTTCTTTCGGACAAAATATGTCACAGACTAAATTTATAATTCATCTACTGCCACTAATTGTATTAGTCAGCCACTATGTCGGCTGTAAGACGTGTGTGGCGAGAATTGTTCTGCTCAGTCCAAATAAAATCTTTGAGGACTGTATTCTTCGTTGAAAGTTTATTCGGTATTCATAGAATAATTGGTCTTTGTGGTCCTATCACGAAAGCTCTATTATATATTCATTCTTTAATTGATATACTTCTTTTAGTGGCGACTTTAGTTTTTACTACATTATATTCCACTACGATGCAAACGATGTTGGTATCGGCTGCTGGAGTGAACTCGGCTGCCTACCTCATTTCAACTTTATGTTTCTGGAGAAAATTTAAAGAACTCATCTCTATACTTCACGATAATCATAAGCGGTATTATATCACTGAAGAGATTTATAACAGAAACCTCAAAGTTAATCAATATGTTGTGGTATTTTTATTGTGTTTTTTCTTTTTAAAACGAGCGTTAAGCATGACAGTTGGTGCTTTACTGTCATATTTAGAATATAATTTGCATAATGATATATTTATTTGTCGATTGCATATTGGTGTTCTATATTACCGGAATGATGTTGAATGTCTGGTTATGCACAGTGTACTAAAAGTAATTGCTGAACAGCTGGGATGCCTCTCGAGATCTATCGATAAAGTGAATCATCAAATGGTACCTGTAAATGATAATCAAATCATTAATGATGTAAGAAAGTGGAAAACATTATTCATTAAAATTACGCGTTGCACCAAACTATTTAATTGTATCTTCGGATTTCAGGTTCGTTTAATTGGTTGAAGCTAAATTATGTTCTATTTTAAGTAAGGATAATAAGTACTCTAACACAATTTATCTCTAATATTTGTACTTTCAGTTTATCGTTATGATGGTGACATCTTTCTTTTGCTTCATAATAACTTTACATACTGTCATAAATTTATACAATCAGGTAAATATTACGCTAATCGTAATCAACAGGCATATGTGTTAAAATAACTAAATCAATTTAAACTTTATTTCAATTTACAGAAGTCTTATTATTCCTACATATTGTGGATATTGAACATCAGTATTTGCGTGTCTCTCTTGGTTGGTCTCCTCGTAGTTTTGGCAGCTTCACAGAGCTTATACAACGCTTTTCGAAGTTTAAAGCAAGTCTTAGCTCGAATGCAGAATAATTCGATATCAAGTAAGCATTACTTATTTTAAACATTGACGTGTTTATGATGAGTAAGGAACTTATTGAATATGGTGATATAATTTGGCCAAAAACAGCATATGTACCGAAATCCCTAACAAAGTGACACTTGTTAAACGAGTGCTCCAACAGGATTCGAACCCGGTATCTCCTTAATATAATGTGACTCGAGCATTTTATCATTCGGCATGGAGACTGTTTAGTAATAATAGTACTAGATCAATATGCATACTTTATGCCGGCTACACACGCGTGCCGGGTTTGCCAAACCGAGCGAGACGCAGTTATGCGCTAGAGTGAGCGCGGTGATTTGTATCTCATTCAGACAAAATGCTCGCATTACGGTGATACCGGGTTCGAATCCAGAAACACGGCACGCGTCAGCCGGCATTAGATACCGCTGAAGCGCTGATTGACCAACTTCACTAGACTGAGGCTGCGTCCCCATCTCTACGTCGCGGCCTGTGTCGCGGCGCCGCCACTGTGTACCTAACGTCACGGTGTATCTCAATTCTAGTAAAAGTAGGAGTATATCCTTTCGCGATCCATATCTACTCACAAGTACGTTCGACCACACCAACTGTAGAATTGGCACACCGTCCGCGGTGGCGCTGTGGAGATGGGGACGCAGCCTAAAGGTGCGCTTACACGGGCAACTAAAATTGCTCAATTCCAGTCAATTCTCGTCAACTATGACGTCACGACCACATCAGGCAATTAACGGCAACGGCGACAAGCATCAATATAGGGCAATACAAAATTGAGCGATATGGAGCGATATCGAGCCCTACTTCCACCCGACCACTCGCTCTCCCCGCGGAAGCAAGACAGCAAGCCGCAAAACAAACAAGTGCGAACGAGATACATACAAAAATTGCCTGGAATTTCCAAGCCCATTGGAAATTCAGCAATTCGTATCTGCGACATTGAGCAATATGAAATATCTGGAGCAATTAAAAGCAATTCGCCGAAATAATTGCCGCAATTTATTGAAATTGCTCCATATTGCTCCACTTATTGCTCCAGATCGCTCCATTCGTGTTGCCGAGCAATTATTGCCCGGAATTGCCCTCGTGTAAGGGCACCTTAATTGAGTGTTTTTTCTGTTGAGATGTGGTGGTGAGGCGGAGCGTGCGCAGCCTGGGCCGGCTGGCGGCGGGGGGGTGCGGCGTGCGGGCGGCGGGGGGGCTGCGGCTCAACATGGCGCTCTTCCCCTCATACACCATGCTCTTCATGTCATACACTATCGTCTTCTTACAGTTCAACAAGGTGTTCTAGATTTACTCAACCGCTTTGGACCGCGTTCTATATACTGCTACTATAGGTTGCATCGCCTTATTTTATTACGGTATCATTAAATATTTTTGTGTATCACTTATATTTGATTAAAGGAGTTTTCTATCTTGATTCCTTTTTTATTTCATACTTACTAACTTAAGAAGTGAGAAGATATAGTTCATAATCTTAACTTTAAAGACACGATCTGTCTAAATTTTGGGCTCTTTAGAGGTTTGAATTCACGCACTTCTTAAGAAAATATGTAAGTATTAACATACTAAACTCAAACACACAAATAACTTGATACCAAATCAAACTCATTTATTCAAGGTTTTTTAAAACACTTAAATGACATCAGAAAAAGAATCTGCTCAAATCAAGGCTAGTACACAACAAAATTACACTAAACATTAAAATTATTCAACAATCTAACAAAGAGGCGATGCGATATCAGTTTGAACAAATGCATCATATCATTCATTAATTATCCACTTTGTATTATTATTACTTTTAATTTATATTTTACATTTTGTGCATCTGCGTATGATCAAGAGCTTAATTCGTGATTAATTTATCGGAATCTGGAACCCCACGATACAGGCTTGCCTATTGTGGGGATAACAACGAAAAACCTATGCTAGAACCAAATGTCACAATAATATTTTTGTAGCATCTTATAACAACGTACTTAAATGCCGTAGCTCTTATCTAATGTGTATTAGAGTTGCACTTACATATTTCAAAAACAAATGCTAATTTCTTTTTTTTTTCATGTTTCAAAGTAATGAGTCTAAATAGATTTTACAAAACGTTATTGAACTGCAGCGCGATGACGGTGTTGTATATGAAGAAGACAAAGCTGCTGGGCAGGAGGGTCATGTCCACAGCCACCAGGCCCAGCGTGTGGAACTCCAGGGGGCGCGAGGACACCAGTCGCAGAAGGTCCTTAATGGGCCGGTAGTAGCTATCCTCTGCAAACACATTTATACCTTTTTAAAACAGTGTGCTATGACACGGTTAGGTACGTCTACCAAACCAATCAATATGAAGTGCATAAAGGTATCGTCGGTCGGAATCATTACTGGAACATTTCTGAAATTTAGGTAATTAAGTTTGGTATGAATGATTGTGGTGTATGTGTTACGGCTAAAGATAGATGTGAACATAAACTTAAGATTAGCCGGCTAAACTTAGGTTTATCTTTGAGGAGCGGCTAATGTCAGTTTCTTCTATCTTTAGCCGGCTAAACTTAAGTTTAGCCGCCGCCCTTCGGCTAAATATGAATAAGCAAATGAAAAAATGATAAATAATGTTTTCTTTAAGCCACAATTTTTCTTATTAAAACAATCAGTCTCATTGTTCATTAGAAATACCTATTTAGGCGTATAAAAATACAAAAATCAAAACAAAATAAATCTTCTACGTTATTAATTAGGAACAAAATATTTCAAGATTGAAATTTTCACTACAATTTGCATTACAACAATCAACAATTAGTTTCAATGATACCTACTAAGGTATTATAAAAAACAATCAGCCTCATTATAATATAAAAATTAAAAACAAACACATATTGCGCATCATCGTCTCCCCTCTGACCGCTTCACCCCCTCTTCGCCCGCGCGCGTCCCTGGAATACATTTTTAGCCGCTTCGAGTCGGATAATGTGCAGTTTATACGGCTAAAGATGAAATAACTCGACGTAATTTTATATTTTATCGAGCTCCTCAAAGATAAACCAAGTTTAGCCGGCTAATCTTAAGTTTATGTTCACACCTGTCTTTAACCGTAACATATGTATGTTATAGACAGAAAGATAGACAAAAAGAAACATTTAGATGCGTAACAAACAACTTCTGCCCCCGATCCACCTTCCAGAGTAGAGATTTTGACAAAATCGCAATTTAAAGGAGAGGTTTTATTTCTTTTGGTTTAGAAATTGTATGGTAGAAAGAAACAATTATCTACGCAAAGTGGCTGACAGCAGCAGCTGCGGCCGAAGATCGGGAAAAGTAGCGAGCCGAAAGAAATTCTAACATCCAGCAAAGAACGGTCGCAGGGTGTTAATGACAAGGAACTATTCGAATATAATTCTTAAAATAAATCATACATCTACTTCTTCTTATCGAGTGGATTTTGAGGTTAACCTACCTCAGAAATCCTGGTGTCGGAATTGTTAAGCCACCTCAGGCTTGCGACATGGCTCCCATAACATACATCCGTTAATAGTAGCCGAGACCAACGGCTTTACATGCCTTTCGAAGCACGGAATCATCTTTCTTTTCGGACAATCAGGTGACAAGCCTGCAATGTCCTAAACAAACTGGGGAAAGTCTCACAAAGTGATATTTGTTCGATGGATCTCCACCGGGATTCCAACCCGGAACCTTCGTATTGTCAGACGAGCTTTTGACCACTCGACCACGGAGGTTGTTAATAAATCATTTAATAATATTATATATAGTAAATCATACTGTCGAAGCAAAGTAGAAGATGTTTGCAGAGCCTCCTCCTCAGCGCGTCAGCGTTGCGCCGGGCTTGCTGGGCTCTGTTCAACATCATCGCCAGCTCAAACAGCATCAAGGAGGTTCCGGATATGTAGAACACCAGACCTTTCGCAGATAGCTCGCCCTGTACAAGAAAAAGTTGTCTTTGACTTATTTATATCTATACCAAAATTATAAAGAGGTAAGATTTGATTTTTTGTTTTATTTGTTGGAATTGAATGGGCTCCGATACTACTGGACGGATTTGAAAAATTCTTTCACCGTTGCTGGAAAGCTACATTCACCCTTAGTAGCATAGGCTACATTTTAACGCGGGAAAATGTCTCATCCCCACGGGAAAAACTCTTAACGCAGGCGGCGCTGCGGCGGAAAGCTAGTTCTATTATAACAAATACAAATAATACAGGTAACACTGAAACTCAATTTGGTTTTGTTACACCTATCTTTTTTGTACATATGATAGAAAGTAGGATTGTGATTATAAGTATTGATAAAATTGTTTGTTGATAGAAGCAAAAGCAAAACATGATTTTACAATATTTTATAAGTAAATATTGAAAGTAAGGAAATAAGAAAAACGATACTCGCCACGAATTAGTCAATTCACAAAAACTGAAGCACAGAATCATAAATTATAATAATATTGTGGTTGACTACGATTTTATAATAACTTACTCTAACACTCAGAGAAAAAATGCTATAAAGAAATAAAATGTAGAATGAGGCCATCGTAACAAGCATGAATGCAATCTGTAAACAAACAATTACATTAATAAACTAGCAAGATTCATATTAAATATATTAATAACATAGGGCAGTATACCTGTGTTCCAAAAACTTCAATAAATAGCTTTGAGCTCTTCACTATGTCACCGTACAGAGTGCACCATTGATTGAATAACGCTACTTGTTCCTCTACATTTTCTTGGTCTCCTATGGTGGTTTTGTCCACAGACTCTACCATAAATGCTAAGTGGTGGGAGATAATGCTCAGATAACAAAACACCACGATAAATTCTAATAAGAAACGGTAACAACACGTCATTCCGTTCAATCGAAAGATAATTATGTTGATTGTAGGAATGTTAGCGCGGTTGGTAATTGAATTGTACGCTAAAATCGAACCGAGTAATGTCCCCAAAATGATACAAAATGACATGGTGACATTTCGCGTTTTGCTGAGTCGACGTTGGTAAGTAATGTCGTGGCTGCATTGAGAGTGGCAAATGTTCAAATTTTCAACGAATTTTCTAAATGCACTCGAACGTACGAAAGCCCACACAATTTGAGTTATAGAAAACATGTTATTGGTAAAACGGTATAATCTATCCGTTTTATCTTCACAATAATAACAATCGATGGAAGAAATAACGAAAAGAACTATTACTGCAATTTCGTATAAGACGTAAACCAGCATTAAAAACTGCATGTAAATAAATTTGCGAGTAAATTGCCAATTTCTGTGAATACAGAATATATTTTCGGTTAAAGAAATATTTTTTATTAATTTTACTTCCATTTTCATACAGCGGAATACTTATTAATGAAATTCAACGCTGAACAAGTCCATACAGTGTGAACTTCTTATGAATCAACACGCTTGTGGGACATTTTAATAAATTAAAAGTCGACGGATATCATATTTTATTATTCAACTCACTTCTCCTAATTAATTTTTCAATTCCAAGTTTCATCATAATTTTATTACAAAAAACCTTGTAAGTTTTTTTGCTGAGGTACATAGTTGTAATTGTGATAATTAATTTTCCAGGACGATGTTCCCTAATTAGATATCTGCTGAACATTTGAGGAAAAGCCGCAACAATCGAGACAATGTTAATTATTTTAGTTGAGCTCCGGCTTAAGAGCTCATCATGGCTCACCACTATTTTGTGGTCCGAAACATGAAAGCTGAGCGTAGGTAACATTTTCAATTATAGACGGCACATCTATTCTATTTAAGTTAAAAAAAATACTTTTTTTTTATCTGTGTAGTTCAATTCTTCACCGCCATTTTTCTTATTTGTGCCAATAAATCTATAAATTGAATTATTGGATCACCATTTAGGAAACCGTATAATAATAATGATAATAATAGTGATAATAATAGTGATAATAAATAGTACGTAGCGTTAAGGTCTTGCAACAGGGCCAAAAAGAAAACTATGTGTATCATATAGGCGCGGGCGACAGGTCCAAGCCACAGCAGTTAGATGTAAAAAAGGTATTTGAATACCTATGACAGAGAAAAAAGGGATTTTTTAGTTCTGTGGTAGGCAAAGAGGCTTTTTTGTGGTAGGTACTGGGGCTTTAATATGCGCCAGAGTGTTGTGGCTTGACCCACCGCGCTGGCGCGCGCTGACAATGCGCTGTCGCCGTTGTTTGCGCTGCACTGCAATATTCTGTCATGCGGTAATGGATATTGAATTTTCACTACTGTTTCGTCGTCGCGTAAACTTTCCTGTTATTTTGTCAAGTTGTCTGTCCTGCCTATGCTGGCACAAAGTTTCAATTAACAAAGTGTTTGTGACAAACATAATTAATTATAAAGTAGAGTAGGTAAGTCTAAATTAATATATAGACCTACCTAAATCTGATCTGCCTTAAAAGTAATGCGTTTATTAGGTACTGCTGCAATATATTATTACTCGTATGTCGATGGCAGAAGTCATTGAAACTACACTATCTTAATTTATATTTACGGTTTAAAGAAGCTAGGTATATTAACTTTGGACTAAATTGGAAATGAAATTATTTATTTGTAGGCTGCTTATGAAGTCGAACTTCTGGAGTTGTTGTTATTCCTATAAAAATATCTGCTAACAAAAAAATATACAGTACCGTTATAAATACAGTAAAATACTCTACATGAATTTATGAGCTGTGACCAAATAAAGGAAATTTTCAAATAAGCCAAATAGTTGGTATATCTCTATTGTTAGCAGCTTTTTGTAGGCCACAATACCGTTTCGTTTTAAGCTCTAAGGAAGGTACTTCAGCGTTTAAAATCGTATGACTCCCACGTAGTCAGGTGGAGAGATATGTACGAGTAGTTGCAACTATGAATATCACAATCAAACGACTCATATCATATCTCAGTTCTGTTTCAAATAAGCTCAACTATAAGATAGCACGAACGCTGGCCATGAAACAAGCAGATATGATGATAGCTGGCGAGGTTGTGAGGAGAACAGTAACTATGCAATGGAATATTTATTATAAATATATATCGTGGACTCCCGCCACTGACAAGGGCACGGCTCTTAAATGCCATGATAAAGTAACTCAGAACTCACGTAGTACATGTAAAATCTAAATCAAAATCGGATTAAATAAAAAAATAAAATAAATGAAAAAACATTTATTGCGACATGTAGACAAAAGTGCTAAAACAAACAGAAGCAATGTTAACAAATTACAAATCAATTATCATCATCAAAGCTCATGTATGAACTGTTCACTACAGCTTTTTTTACTAAATACAAAAGAAGGTAATAAACTAAAGGGATGGTTGTCTCTGTAAATCAAACATTTGATATTAAGATTTAAGTGAAACATTTAATTTATTTTTCTATTTTTTTGGTTCATACAGCGCAATTATTATTTTGTGATGCAACACAATACAGCGTATGAAACGCTACGTTTTCGTAGCAATTGCAAACGCTACGTTTTTGTAGCAATTACGAAAACGTAGCAAGTAACAGTCAAAAAATAATAATAAATAAATATTTCAATCTGTGATTTACAGAGACAACCATCCCTTTTGTTTAATGTTTTTTATTTTATTTGTATAGGTATAAAAGCTGTAGTTAATAGTCTATACATGCTGCTACGAATACTGCTGTATTTATAAAATTCCGTAGCAAGTACTCGTAATAAAATACATAGAGGCGTAACATTCAGGCGATTATTATGGAAATAACTCTATAATATAGTACAGTACATGCATTTAAAACTAAAATAATTAAACAAAATACTGATGGATGATAATTAAGAAAGTAAAAGTTTTTTAAAGAAGTTCAGTAGCGTTCAGAAAAAGTGTAAATAGTACGACTGGCTGCCGGGAGAGGCGATAAAACGAAAATGAGGACCTAGCCGCTCCTCGTTAGCGTTCCTAGCTTTAAATGATTGTCAACTTTCAGAAATTCAACTTTAAATTCAGGTGAACTTGGTTCAAAGTAGATCACAGAACAAAGAGAAAGAATTTACTAGTTACAGGAACGTAAAAATGTAGCACTACAAAGGATTTTTCTGAAAACGTACAGACGTAAATTACTAATTAGATGACTCGTTATACGTTGCATGTAAAATATTTATTCTGTCTCAATCCTTGTGTTTTTATTCCAGCGAGTTACATTAAGGGCTATTTTATGAGACTATGAAGGAATCCCTTTAAAATGAGTATAAATAAAATGAGTATATGTAATTGTTCTATAACAAAATGTTTATTATATTATACAGCAATTGGAGAAGAGAGCGCATGTTTTTATTTTCCCAAAGAGCCACTAAGGTGTAAGCTACAGATATTATCATATTAAGCGCTGTAAGTATTTGATTTCTTAATTAATTTTGTTAAAGAATTGAAATACAATTCGCCTAATCATAGCATGAGGCCTATTTCTGTAAATATTCGGACACAATCTCTTTTGCTAATAAGTGCAAGACCTATTTTCCCGTTAACTTTACACTCGAGAAGATTTGAAATGAAAGCAAAATATATTTACGATTTATAGCCTGACCAGAAAAATAAAAAAAAATTGCTCTAGGGGCGCCACAAGTATAGTATTATGTTTATGGCAACAATTTCCATTACAAAATTAGTTCCATTGAAAATCTGTAATATGGCGATGTTTTTTATTTTTCTAGTCGGGATTTAAATAGCTCAACAATGTTCACACGATTTTATTGTACTGTAGCATGATGATGACGTAGGTGAAGAGAATCATGCAGCAAGCGGGCAGCAGGCTCATGTCTAATTGGAAGAAACCGAGCGCCCGGATCGCGGTCGAACCCTCCTTCACCACTGACACCATGCCCTTGATTCGCTTGTGATTTTCGAAATCTGCAATATAAAATCCTATCATCTATATAGTGTCTGTATAGAAAAATTGTATTACTAAAAACCAAGTCAGGAGACGTAAGACACCATAAAACATCCAGATTTATTAAAAAAAACTGTTTGTCTGTTTGTACGGGTTAATCTCTGAAACTGTAGGACCGATTTTTATGAAATTTTGTATGGTGGTACTTTATATGCCTGGTCAACATCTTAGGTAATTTTTACCGCGGAAAAATATCTCATTCCTACGGGAAAGTCAAAGAACAACGCGGGCGTGGTCGCTGGCGGACAGCTAGTTAAGAATATAAAATTTAATTTAAAATAATAATAAATAAGTAGGACATCTCAGACACGGCCATCAACGAGGCAGAGCCTGTAATGATGGGTGTCAGATAGCTGATATGCAAACATACATATTATTATATAAATATTATGGCATTGGTTACGCCATCTCTATTTCTAAATTACATACATACGTATGTATATACAGGTCAAAATCATAACCCTCCTTTTTGCTTCGCCGTAGTCGGGTAAAAAGTTACGCAAGTTTATTATTCCTTATGGAAGCCACACTGACATTACATTACAATATTCAGACGCAAGGCAAACACAAGTGGTCATCACACGAATGTTTCCCTAGGCGGGATTCGAACCCGCGACCATGTGCTTCGTAGGCAGAAGTACTACCAACATATGGCTCGCTCTCGCATTTAATTTTGTTTTCCAACTGTTTGAATTGCAAGTACCTACATTTATTTTGAGGTACGAGATAAATCATATCCGTACCAATATTATAAACTTGAAAGTGTGTTTGTTGATTATTCTTTCACGTTGTAACAAAGTATCCGTAAACATGTTTTTTGTATTGTATTGTATAGTTTATATTTGTGTTGTATTAAACTAGCTTTCCGCCCCACGTCCCAGCCCGCATCAGTTTTTCCCGTAGGAATGACCTCATTCCTATTTTACCGCGGTAAAATGTAGCCTATGTGTTATTCTGATGTGTTAGCTATAGCTATATTATTTTTAACTTTCATAAAATCCATTCTGTAGTTTTTGCTTGAAAGAGTTACAAACATCCATCCATCCATCCATACATACATCTTCACAAACTTTCGTGTTTTTAATATTAATAGAATTTGTATTGTAGAGTTTGGCAAATGAAAGTAGACAATGAAAAAACGTGGCAAATTTGAAAAATAACATCGTGGCAACCCCGATTCTATAGATTTACCTAATTTGATACTTTTTTTCTATGTAACTTTGTTGCCAGTACAATGTTTTCCAATTTCATCGATTTAAATATAATATGCAACACTTATATAAATTCTTCTATAATAAGATTATAACGTTATAAATAAGATTACAGCGTTATAATCCTATTTCGGAGCATTAAACTACAAAGTGGCCAGTTACTGATAGTGGCCAGTAATACCTTGGTTTACACTACTTACTTGTGATAGAAGAAAGCAGCAGACGAGCTAACTTCCTTCGCAAATACCACTCTTGGTTGTGGAGTTCTTGCGCTTTGTATGACGTTAATGTCAGCGTTATTATATACGGGAAGAAATAAGTAAGTGAAATAAATGTGTACGCCCTAAAAGCATTATAATCCTGAAAATTAAAACAATCCTTCCTTATTATTTTCAAAAAATATCTTAAAGCTATTTACTATAATAAACATTGGGTTGGTCAAATTTTTAACCGAGATATACTTGAAAGGCAGATCATTTGATAACCAACCATAAATTCTTACCATTTTTGTACTAGTAATCAGCATTGATATTAACGTATATGATGTTAAAATAGCGTAGTACATCATTAAGACAATCATGATAAAAATCTGCAATAATTTTTTTTTATGATATGTAAGTATAATCAATTAGTTAGAGTAAACCAAGGTATTGTACTGGCCACTTTGTAGTTTAATAATGCTCCGAAATTTATATCGTTACTACTTATTCTTCTATAATAAGATTATAACGTTATAAATAAGATTACAGCGTTATAATCCTATTTCGGAGCATTAAACTACAAAGTGGCCAGTTACTGATAGTGGCCAGTAATACCTTGGTTTAGTGTAAGTAGTGTACTTATTATAAAAATAAATATGATCTCCTTCGGGTGTAGATAATATTAACATATATTGATCGTCGGTGGCCGAGTGGCTAGGGCTGTTGAGTTCCATTCGGAAGTTCGCAGGTTCAAGCCTCGGCACGTACCAATGTGTTTTCGATTTTCAAATTCATATGTACGTTTATTCGACGCTCTTACGGTGAAGGAAAACATCGTGAGGAAACCTGCATACACCTACAAAAAATGTTCAAATGTTGTGTGTGAAGTTGACCAACCCGCACTGGGCCAGTGTGGTCGAATAAGGCCTATTCACCCTGATTTCAGGGTAGGCTCGAGCTCCTCGGTGAGGACATGATATGAGCTGTTAATAGATCGTCAACATCTGCTAATAACTACATTGGCGTTGATTCTATAGTTAGTTACTACGCTCTCACTTGAATATACTTTCTAATCACATTTAGAACAAAAAGGAACAAGAGATTGACAATTCAGTTTTAGGGCCGTCAAACATCGATATAACGCGTGTTTGCGAAATTCCTAATGCGAACACGTTCGATTTAAAATTACGCTTAATTTGACAGATGTGCTCTTATTTCGAATATAACTAGATCAATATTTGATTAATTCATCTCCCGTCCTTTTCGGTTCTTATATGAACGAAAAAGACCGCGACCTTCCGGATTGCTATGACGAGTAAAAATCTACTCACCTGTGTCCCAAACGCCTTAGCAAAGTTCTTCTTGCCATTTTTTATATTGGAGTATGCTTCTATCCATTTTTCAATATCAAGTTTTTCTTTTCGCAGTAATTCATTTATTGCACTAGTACGGTTTATTATTTCATCTATTGAAGATAAAATATGATTTGTTTGTATACTCATTGTACCTAAAGAACTGTATACTACAAGATTTTCAAAGACATTTCTCATATAATTTATATTATAAACTATGTCGTACGCAATGTTGGAGAATCCGAACAAATTTGATTTTACTGGGTAAAAAACAAAATGATTAATAAGAAAGAAAATAATTCTTATGATGATTAAGCTTGTCGTCATAATCATTAGAAATATTTTGGAACTTCTTAGGTTATTGAGGTAAATTGCATGTCTTTTAAAATAAAAATGGTTATTGTACATGGAAATGAGAAAAGAGCGCATATTGTTCCTTTCACAAAAAGCTAGTAGTATATAAGTTATAGATACTGTGCTATTAAATATTAAGTTACTTCGAGGAATGCGCTTAGATAAGAAAACCATATAAATTATGCCTGAGCCGACAATCATTGTTATTTCTACAAAGATTCGCAGGCAAATCAATATTTGTTTTCTATGGCTATAATACGTAAAGTTCCTATACACACAGAACCAGTTTTCAACAGAAAAGACGAATTCTATCGGTTTTATTTCCATTTTTAAATGATGAATTTGAAGTAAGTTTATGTAGTAACTGTTTGAGCCCAAAAGAGCACTGTGCTCCTAGCTTGCGATGCCATTTACTCGTACTTATTGAGGTATCATTAGGTATTCTATAATGTAATGAAAGTCTGAAGGTACCAACATGATAAATGAATGGTACAAACGAGTTTTTATCGGTTTTTGTACGGTACAACGGTAGTACTGTAACATCCATCTTTATATATTTAAGACACCTTAAGTCAACTTATATCTTTATACTCATTATAATGAACCACTTGACATTCTCTTATTTATTGGGTTAATGGATCCTTTTATATCGTTTTAAAAGTATTGTATTTCTGATATCATATTTGTTGACATTAATCAAAATGATTAATGTAAAAGTTTCTGACATGACACATACAAAAATTGCTTTTAACTGACATAAGGAAATTCCAAAGTGCATTCGAAGAACAGAAACTTACAATTACTCCTCAAACTAGGTACCAAAAGTAACGAAACTATAACCCAATTTCGACATACAAAATAGCGATTCACGCAGGTATGAAAAATATTAATTGCAATAACTAGAATTCACTTTAGTAAGAATCACGGAAATTCGACACAAGCTCGAAACGTGCAATTGCGACAAGTTACAATTGCGAGCGCCCGGATCGCGGTCGAACCCTCCTTCACCTGTCACCATGCTCTCGATTTGCTTGTGAATTTTAATGGCTGTAAAGAAACAAAGTATGTAAAAAAATCATTGATAAAAGTTAGATAATAGTATCCGTATTTAGTAAGAAAAAAAATCCGAATGAAATTCACATAAGTTGCAAAAATATACTGATCAATGCGAGAGGTGAGTGAGAGTATTCAATATACAAGGCGTCCCACGGCTAAGCACATGGAGGAAAAGTACTTTAAATATTGTAGGTTCACTTCATTTTACTGCAAGAAGACTTTATTTTAATCCAAAAACTATTAAAACTGCATTCATACATTTTTTAATAATTACATGGTTGAACCGGAAATCGAACCCGCTTCACGAGAAAAAAAATAACCCGTAGTTTTATCATACCGATTAAAAGGCTTCATTATAAGGATTATTTTTTGCTAAAATAACATAGTGTCAGAAATAAAAGGAAGAGTAGAGTTCCTATAGTTTTTTGTGGATTATTATTTCAAGTGGAACTCGTGCCGCCGCCAAATTGAAACAGCGAAGTAATTTATATGAAAACTGTTACGGTACTTATTAGAAAAGCGATATTTTCTAGAGCCGATAAGTCGGTTAATGGTGTGAGCAAGTCGATAAATGGCCTATTAGGAAGTTGGAATTGCCCGTTTAATTAGATTAGCTTTAAATCGAACGGTTTCAATGCGGGAGTTGAGAAGAATGGCTCAAATTATTTAGAAACATAATGGCGCTTGTTTAAGAATCGTGTATTGTTTGGTATAATAACATAAAAACACACATTATTATTCAGAAACCGAGAAACATAAAGAAACTTATCCTGCCAGCCAATAATTTAATCTTTTTAAATATTAGTTTAGTTTAAACATCGTTAACAGCTCCCATTTATGTCCCCTCCAAGGGGCTCGAGCCTACCCTGAAATCAGGGTGCCTGTTTTGAAATAAAAAAAAAATTACACAGGTGAACGCTAGGCAGCATTTCCTGGGTATATTCTGCGTACCTATGTTTTCGTAATTAAAACCAACTGCGATCCCCAAACCGCCTGTCCAGATTGGGGATTATAGTATTATATCCCCCAGGGAGAAGCCTAGGTCCTGCAGTAAACGTTGTAGTAGTAAATATTTTTGGATTCATAGAAAACAACCAAAAACGTAAACCTTCCGAGTGTAGTTGGTAGCACGTTGGCTGCGTATAGGCCGAAGGTCGTGGGTTCAAGTCCCGCCGGAAGGTTTACGTTTTTGGTTGTTTTCTATGAATCAAAAAATATTTAATACCTCTCTAGCGTTGAAGTAAAACGCCAAGTGAAATATACCGAAAAACAAAAAGTTTTAATAGTAGTACCTAGTTTAAGCGTGAACTGATTACAGATGGTTTCACGCTGCTTTCCCTAACGGAGTGATCAGAGCTTTAGTCAGCTCACAGGGAGCATAAAGTAAAATCACGTTCGAGTTGAGACTCGGTACGTAAGAAAAAAATACACGATTGACCTGCACTGTCCTGCACTTATCGGTGCCAAACAATCACGTTTGTCAAAATATTTGGAATGTTTGTTTGTTTCGTATGTGAGACTTAAAACACTCAGCTTTGCAAGAACTCAAGCACGTGGATCCGTTGGATGTGGCAGTGCCAATCGCCTCCCCAAAAGGATATCCTGGCGAAAAATCACATTTTCCATATATCGCGGTGGGTGCCCAAATGGAGGCAATATCGAAGTGCTGATTTGTCGCTCGGCTGAATATTGGCGTTGATTCAAATCGGCGGAATGCGACCCGAGGAAATCGACGCTGCCTTTTAATTCCGGAACAAAATAGCTACATCAATTTATTCCGTTTTTGCCGGCTCGCGTTTTTTGATTGGCTGGGAATGCGGGCGGTGGATTGTGAATTTGTTACACTCTTTATAGGGAGTTTTTAACTTTAATGGGTGCCGTAATGAGTTGGTGAAATGAGTTGATCAATTTATTTCTTTCGTGCTATATTTTCTATGAAATAAATCTCTAGGTTGTGTATATCATACTAATATTATAAAGAGGAAAAATTTGTATTTTTGTGTGTGTGTGTATGTTTATAACGAATAAACTAAAAAAATACTGAACCGATTTCGAAAATTCTTTCACCATTAGAAAGCTACATTCACCCTGAGTAACATAGGCTACCTTTTACCGCGGGACAATGCCTTATTCCCACGGGAAAAACTGTTAACGCGGGCGGAGCCGCGGCGTAAAAGCTAGTTTACCATAAAGAAAGTCTGCAGATAGCTAAACGCAAAAAGTTTCTGTCAAATCCACCACACCAATAGGTAATCGAATATGGTTGAGCCCTGAATATGAATCCAGAGAAAGCAAGGTAGGATATTTAATAATTTTGTGTCAGGAATAAAAACCCAGTTGAATATTTTACACTTCTTTGAGTTTCGCACTACAAAGAATTGCAAAATTGTATTCAGTGTGCTGGAGTACGAGTAATGCTCCGTCCGTATCTTACAATAAACGAGGGAGAACGTAATTTGAGCTTCGCGCTTTTGCATTTTCTCCACTCTTTCATATTGTGAAATAGTCTTTATTATAACTAAAGATGTTATTTTTAGAAATGTGCAAACTGTGCTCTGATGGAGAACTCCACCTTTCTGATTGAACTGTTAATTGATAGAAATGATCCTGTTTGTAGTATTAACTATAAAATTATATCAGCCACAATGGAAAAATCGTAGTTTCTAAAAAAGTTGAGTCTTTGCTTCAGCAAGCTTTGTTTTCAGTTTTAGCCAATTATAAATCTGTAGTGTAGTTCAAAAATCTCCTCTATCGCTAGAAAACAAGGTCTTTGCCGCAACTGAGGTTTACTGCACCAGCAATTTGAGCCGAGAAAAGCAACGAAGCGCCAACTGAAAAATAGCATTCTTCCATTATTTATCATTATTTTTTGCGTCATTTGCAGCGGCAGATGACATTGAGCCATGTGGAAGATTAATCTGGGGGAACGGGGAGTGGGGGGTGAAGCAAGAGGGGTGGTGAGGGGCGGGGGGTGTCCACGTTATTTAGTTGGGCATTATATCAAGCGGCGACGGTGAAATTAAATCAACGCTCTCAAGTGGCTCGTTGCAATCGTTACTCGTTTGTCACCGCGCAAATTACACAGCGGATATAAATTGCTGTCGTCTCTATTTAATAAGTGAAAATGAAATACTTATTCGGTTGTTTACTCTTCTGCTTATTTTATATCATAAATATAGAAACTCAATGATTTCTTATAGGTAGATAGATACCTTTACTCGACATTTTTACGGTATCGTGACGAAACCTGCGAAACATTCAGAGTTGATGTATGAAGTTGACCGGCATTTGGCCAGTATGGCCGATTAAAGTCTATTCACCTTAATCCCTTCCCGCAAATCATTACTATAATAAAAAAAATAAAAAAGATAAAAAAATATATGCCTGTTATTTTAGTAATAAATCATTTTATGATTTTTATCTTTTTGTGTTCATCTGATTACATGGCTTCATAAACCAGTTTATATCAGTTGGCCAGTTCCACCGCACACCGTAAAAAGAAAAAGTACTGAATAGAAACAATGTTGCCAGGTGTGCTAAATCTTCGAAACCGTTAAATGAAGGTGATGCAAGTGATAAAGGGATACCTCGTAAACAGGCGGACAAACAGAGCGTCTCAGCTGTAGCAGATAAAGCTTCGGTGTTTATTTTTTTCCCCTCTAGGAATAAGAAATTTTCTCACAGTAAAAATTACTCTTTATCTTTCTCTATGGGACTTTTCATGCTTACTTATTGTGAGGGTTAACTTAACTCAAAGACCCTGGTTTCAGAATTAATGACAATTTCATTATTGTTACAAATCGTTTCCTGGAAATTGTAAAAGATATAGAGAGGAAGCCGATGGATGCGAACATGATGCATGCGAGCGGTCATGATGGAAGACTTTTTGTCGGCTGAAACGATAATGATGATGATGTAATTTTCAAGGTCTACAAAGTTTTATTTTAATAAAAAGGGGGAGTGACTAACGAACACTCGCCTTATCAATCTTGTCATGCTATCTCACATACTTATAATGTAATAATTTTTTATCGATTTTAAATACTAGTAATAGTAACAGTTCACCCTTTTATTTTAATTATCTTAAGAACTCCAACTTTAAATTTTAAATCAAGCAAGCAACACGACCTGCTAAGTAAAGTTAGCAAGCAAACAGTTATAGCAGCGTAGCAAAATCCAACGACAGTCATAACCCTAGACAAATTATCGGCACATAAAATGTCCAAATTAAAACAGCTATAAAATATCGAGAGTATGATTTATACTCCCCCGACCGAAGTTAGAAATTGCGGCCAGCATTATTGAACATCGTAAAAAGGTTTTAGGTCCCTGGACTATAATCTCAAAGATTCGACGACGACAAAGTGTTACTTATACCTAGTACTGTTAAATATTCTGTGCTTATATTTAGATACACTATGTATAATTAGCTGTATTTAGGTACTACCGAAGCGCGCAAATTTTCCTAGCTCTTGTAGAGTGGTAAAGTTATATACGTTATAATTTAAAAATATATATTTTATGACACTTTTCCCCTTTTATAGATAGTATTTCGGTTAGTATTTTAATTTATTTATTGTAGAGATTAAACGAAGATTAATATTGTTATTCAGGAGAAATAACTAACCTAAAAAGTACTTTTGACTCATTTTTTTATTTCAAAACCACTTGTCATTTATACAAATTATACCGATTTTTAAAATGGGAATAATTGTAAAAAAAAAAATGCCAATTCATTTCAAAAGTTCTCAAATAATTGCGATTACCAATACGAAAAAAAATCGATTTAATACTGGACAGATTAAGTAAATGATGGGGATACCTCCCCAAAATTTTAAATAAGCTAGTGATCATTATTATTTTTGTTCACGTTTAAAAGCCATACATTATACTACATTTACATAATATAATACATAGACTAACAACATTAAAGCTTTGCACCCATCTTCCAAACACCCTGTATATTTCGCATAGACAGACATATATATATATGTTTCCGATATTTTCTCTTGAAAGGTTATTTTCTTTCCGAGACGCTGCTGATCCAATTAGGTTGTTAATAATTTCCTATCAGACGCCGCTTTACTTCTCGGAATGAAACTTTTCTCTTATTTTATGAAATGCTTTGATAATTAAATGAGAGGAGCATTTTAACATTTTTGAACAACCTCATAGATGGCCACTTCATAATAATTTTAAAACATAATAATATAATTTCATAAATCTATAAGAATATTAGCTTTTTCTGATGTTATTCTGATGGAGCTGTAAAGTTTCATTAAAGTCAGTTCGTTGGTTTTTACGTCAAAGAGTACCTAACCAGAGATCCAACCATACATCCATCCAAACTCACAAACTTTCGCTTTTATAATATAGTACAATAGGTATCTAATAAACCAACACAAACACAATGTAATTTCAGATATGATGCGTATATTTATTTTTTAACGACTTACCTACTATGCCTAAGGGACTCATGTTACCGTCGAGTTTGTAAATAATATATCAAATGACTCAATAGGTACCTATCTATTTGTTCTTTATTATTATTTATTTATATAAGAAGTAAAAAGTGAACATCAGAAAGGTATAATTTTTAATAAAACAAACAACTTTCCAGTAGGTGTACTAAATACGAGTACAGATTTTACAAGAACGAAACTATTATTATTTAATCAGTAATTTAATAAAATGATTTTTAATATTGTCATGATGCTCTATTTATTGTATTTTATACTGAATGTGTGACAGATTCGCAAAAGAACATGGCCAGTCGTTATATTATGGAGTAATTAAAGACTTGAAAAGTCAAGTAGGTATTTTGTTTCCATTAAAACATTGTTTGGGAAAATTGATCATAACCACTTGAAACATGTCCTTGTCGTATTTGCCAACTTATACAGCAAGTCCGGTGAAGCTTGTTACGTCGAATTTTTGCGACACAAACATAGACCTACTTTAGAAAAAAAAGCGCCCAAGTACGAGTCGGACTCGCCCATGAAGGGCACTCAGGGCGCTCTTATAGCTCTTATAGTTTCGGAGAAAAGTGGCTGTGACATACGGACGGACAGATAGACAGACAGACAGACATACATGACGAATCTATAAGGGTTCCGTTTTTTGGCAGTTGGCTACGGAACCCTAAAAAGCCAACCTGTCACTTACCCCCAATATTTAACTTCTGCCCTTTGTAGCTTCAAGTGGACACGTTTAGTTGGGTAAACTCGGCCACGTCCAAACTTGTTGGGAGTACAGTCAACCGCCTATTGGCCTAGATCAGTACTTATGCTGCATCGACGTGTCCAGGCAAGTTCGTCGCCGGATGAATAGTTTAAGTATCCGAGACATTAACGAGCCAACATGCGCTGAAGCCAAGTTCCCTAAAACCAAGTTTCTATAACACTTACGCAGTGAAATAGAAACAGCTTTCAGGCGTTTAGAACATAGGCTGCTTTGTACGATGATAGGGACAAGAAAAGAATGTAATAATTTTATGGTAAAAAAGACTGTCTGTTGATAATTTCATGATAAAGGTCATTTAGTTTCGTAAGATTATTTTCTTTTCTTTACTTTAGTAAATAAAAGGATATATACCTATTATTTCCTTATAAAGACCTGAAGTTAATTGAAACAAAACTTAAGATTAATGACGATGTGTTATAAAAATATTTCAACAAATAAGTATTAGCTTTAAAAATACTTTCCAAACGAACACATCATTAAAAATATGAACATGGAAACGAAGAGAATGTGGAAACATAATATTTTTATCTTTTTATATCAACTACCCTCGCGTTCTCGCTTTATGAAGTGAGGGTAGATCTCGCTGGATCTGCATAATCTCTGTTCATGCTGCATTCATTAAAATGTACATCAAATTCTTTATTTTCGCTGAAAACTGCAATTAATTGCTAGCTGGATAGCATGTTTTTACATCTACAATACATAAAGACTATTATTAAAGTAATTAGTATTCAAATGTTCCTTGCTTGCTAGTTATATATACCTAAGTCTCTATCAGCACTTACTATGAAATTATAACACTTACATTATTGGCTTTTAAGTGAAGTGTTTTCAACAAAAGCTAGCTAGACAAATAGATGGCACACATACATAAATAAAACAAGGCAAAGCCTGTACAATGGGCATCAGACAGTTGATTTACACACATAGGTAAACATATACTTAAACAAATATACAACATCCGAACACAACGCAAACACGAGTGCTCATCACACAAATATTTGCTCTAGGCAGAATTCGAACCCGCGACAATTTTCTTCGAAGGCAAGCAAAGCACACCACCGACTAGGCTACGTAGTCGTAAATTCTGCCTAAATAGCGTGAGTTTAACAACTATACCTAAAAGTATATTGTCAAAGCTTTCAATGCCTATTTGACTCGCCTGAAACAGGATCGCTTAATGGAAGGCTGAACTTTATTTGGCAAACTTTGTGGCGTGAAAAGCGAAGCAAGAAAGAGCCACTTACGGCCGGCGGGCACACAGGCCAACTTAGTTATAGGGTTATCAGTAGGGCTGTTACTCAGGGAAAAGTAACAAACTAACCTTATTTGACAATTCCTTATAAAAATTTTATTACTTATTTTACTGAACAGTTTTATCATTGAAGAGTTTTATTATTTACCAGCTGTACACCCGTGGCTACGCCCGCGTTGTTTATTGAATTATTCGTGCACAGTTTCCCGTAGGAATGAAATATTTTCCCGTAGTAAAAAGTATCTAAAATGTTGACCGGATATAAAGTAACATCATACAAAATTTCATTTAAATCCGTCTAGTAGCTTCGGAGATTGCCCGTACAAACAGACAAACAGAAAAACAAATAAAATAAAAAAACGTCTAAATATTTCCTATATCACTTTTTACATCCCCCTGACTCGGTTTTTAGCAAAAAAAATTCTATGTACAGGTTTGAGACCACTACAGTTTTATTATAAAGATTAAAAATACCTAGTTAAAATTCAACGATGTGTAATGTTTGGAACTATGAAGTCGATAAATTAACATCTAGCAGAATTTTATTGAGAAAGGATTAAAAAATATATCAAAAATTTTTGTTTTGTTCTTTACTTTTTTAATAGAACATTACACAACAAAATGAATAGATACTAGTTGTATAATGGTATAATGCAGAAACAAAAGGATTGTTTCAAACAACACCCCTAGATACAACCCTAGATACAAGGGGGGGAAATAGATATCTATTTCATTGACAGAAATTCTGATTCCGTCACTGGTCAACCCTTGGGCACGTTTTGGAGCCGACACCATCCCGGCGCCGGTCGAGGGGAAAAATCATGGCGTTGATCGAGTTAGAGGCAGGGAGGGAATGGACGCCGTGGCCCTGTAACGCTATACTGCGCGGGACCCGCCATTTGCCCGCGATTGAGTTACAACTACAACGACATAGAACTTTCTGGAAGGAGCAGGGCCTTTATCGCGCGTACTCGACGGTTTAAACTTTTATCCAAGCCGCAATCAAATGCACTATCGAGTACAGCGCGCGCGGGATTTGGTTAAACTTTAAACCGTTCGAGTTAGCGCGATAAGGGCCCACATTAAGTAGCCACTAGAAGCTACACAGGCGGCTCAATGATTCTTACACCAAGGTCGCATAACATCGAAACCCAAACGATTTCAAGACAAAAGACAAAAGAATTCTGTCGTTAACAGCATGAGCTGTTAGGGCTCGAACCCCTCGGTTCCCCCACCGAGAGGTTCCAGCCTACCCTGATACCAAATCCCGCGCGAATAGGCCTTAGTCGACCACGCTGGCCCAGTGCGGGTTGGTCAACTTCACACACAACCATTGAATTTCTTCGCAGGTGTGTGCAGGTTTCCTCACGATGTTTTCCTTCACCGTAAGAGCGTCGAATAAACGTACATATGAATTCGAAAATCGAAAACACATAGGTACGTGCCGAGGTTTGAACCCGCGAACTTCGGAATGGAAATCAACGGGTCTAGCCGCTCGGACGCTCGTTCGAATTCTGTGATGGTATGTAATTCTATCATTAATTTTACAATTTTATTGTTTTATACCAAAATAATTTCTTACAGGTTACCTCCGTGATAACATTTTGTTTTAAGGTTACAGAGATTTCACTCGGGTTATTAATTTTTAAATAAGACGACGGACTATCAATGATTAACTAAATATTTCTTAATTAATTAATTTAATAGAATATCACTTCCTGCTAAACTTTATATTTACGTTGAATCGTATTCAAGAGGTAGTCGTGGAAATGATTGTCAAAATGAATAAGGGGCCGAAAGAGACGGCGCGAGTGCTTTTCCTCCGAGAACAATGAAATTACTTCATCTGCCGTCGCGTCGTTCCATCGGGGACTTCCAATTGTCATTTTTTGGGTAAAGGTTTTGATCTAATTAATAAAAGGTCTCAAAAAGGACTGCAGTGATGTTCCATACTAATAACTAGCTTTCCGCCCCGCGGCACCACCCACGTTAACAGTATTTCCCGTGGGAACGAGGAGGTAAAAAGTAGCTAATGTGTTAATCTGATGTATAAGTTATATTATGGTAAAGTTTCATTAAAATCCATTAAGTAGTTTTTGCGTGAAAGAGTAACAAACATCCATCCATTCATCCTCACTAACTTTCTCGTTTATGATATTAGTAGGATAATAACACCCCCCCACACTAGCATCTTTCGAGCGTCGTCGTCGTGCGTTGCATACAATCATCCGCGTCCGTTTTTTATTTCACTCGCCTTGCTGCCTATAATTGTATACGTTGCATACAATCATCCGCGTCCGTTTTTTATTTCACTCGCCTTGCTGCCTATAATTGTATACGCAAGGCACGACGTCGACGCTGGAAAGACGCTAGTGTGGGGGGAGGGTATTATGGGGAGATCTGTGTGAGATCTCCCTGACTATATTATGTCATTTTGTCTGCCGCAATTACCTAAAGCCCTAATTTATTCACTATCACGATTTTTTCCAGGGGTTCCACTAGACTAGACGGTGCCGATTTTTATATAGAAACCGATTTAAAAATGCTTTTTTCTTTTCAGACTCAATGCTGAATTTAGGTTAACTGGCAATGTGCGAACGAGTTACCTATTCAAATAGAGTTACCCGTAAACTCGCGACTATTGTCCACTGTCCGGCTAACTAAGTTCTTTCCCCGCTGCGGGGAATTGTCTGTTTTGCATTTTTATGAAACTATGAAATATTCCATAGACTGAATATTGCTGCAATTTTACAGGTATTAATACGAGTAAATTGTATTTTGAATTTCAGCTAAAGCAGGTACAAAGCGAATCATCGCTTAATGAAATTCCAATTGTACGAATTTTGGTTACTAAGTAATTAATTTAATTAAATTTAAGCTTAAGTATATCAAAATTACTAGAAAATTTGATCTACTATTATTTTAATGTTTTGGCGGAATTATAAATTATTTTGCCAGTCCTTGTAAATAATTGCTAAATTCTTGATACAATCTGCTTCGCTGCTTAGGTACATATAGTTAAGATAACATTTATTACGCAGAAAATGTATCATGTTTAAAACACGCACCTATTGCAAGTTCCTTGTTATCTAGCGTAAACTTCAGTAAAGTTTCACGATCTCAAATTAACACAGCTAAATACCTAGAGTACAAGTGAGCCAAGTCCTAAGCTAACAATCGCCGGTCTTGAAACTTCCCCGTTAGTTCCACGTCACTAGTCGATCAGGAGATCCCACTTCTGATTACCATATCCGAATAATTATCTGATCCACTCTGCCCACGAGCTATTACTAAGTAAATTGCATCAATAGCCAAAGGCGGGCTAATCTATTTTAGATCAATCCTCTCCTGAGTATAATTTCCTATCTTTTGTAGTATTTATTATCTGAACCAACAAATAGCTTACTGCCTAAGAGGCGTTTTAATCTGTGATAATATTATTTTGTTTTTTTTTTCCTTAATTTTATTTATTACACTGAGAGAGGTTGGAAAAACGCGCTTCGCTATTTTACTATTTAGAGCAGAGACAAAATAAACTAATCACAAATTATCAAAGATGTTTTAAGAGCTTATTACATTTTTGCAAATTACGATAATTAATACCAATCTTTTTTTACTGTCAAAAAAAGAACAACGAAAAATGTGCGCTGCGAAAGTCTGACAAAACGACCGCGTACATAGAATAGGACATGGCTCTCATACAAAATGCAAATATTCGTTCAAGCTGGGCAGCGAAAGAATAATTCATATCAAGGGGGTGGTTCGGGGGGTTCTTTGCATGATTATTTTAGGGAATGCGGTGGATCCAGCCCCATGTAATTAAGAGATTAAAAGATCACGCGCGGGTCCGGCGCAGCGAGAGATGTTTTAGCGCGACATCACTTGAAATACGACAGATTAGCATGAGTGTGGTGTGTAAGAATTGGACCAACCTATTTTTTCCAGTAAATGGGAGTCGTATGAGGTGATCACAAGAAGATAAGTCAAGGAATTTGAGCAGCGTTCTCCTTTCTCATATCAACAATTGTGATCCCAGACATTTGGGTCCTGTAAACCATCAAGGTCACACTCCATAGCAACATGGGTTTTTAAAGAACACCTTATCATAGTCAAAATAGAACACTCAAACTCATCACAGAAAATGAACGGGTCAAAAAACAATATAGAAGTTTAAGTCTTTTTACTGTGGCGGCGCGCCACATACTACCTACGAGTACGTCATTAGAGGAGCGACCAATTAGAAGCCGAGGCCTAAAACGATGTCCTTATAGGTATAATCCTCCCCTATCAAACCTTAACGAAATTCCATTCTGACAATGCTAAAGCTTACTACTAGTTTGGTACTAGTTGGTATCGTTGTAAAAAAATTGCTATCATTATAATTCCGGAGATATTGCTATAGTTTAGGGAGGATTGTAGCTTGATGTTCAAGCTATAATCCTCCCCTCTCGTTTAGCCAAACGGTGGGGTCTTTCGACTTACTTTAAATCCAAAAAGTTAGTATCAGATTGCTATTCATTGCTCAGTTAAGAAAGAACACTGGTCGCGTTGTAATTCCGAAGATATAGCTGCAGGTTGGGGAGGATTATGGCTTGAGCATTTTAATTTTGCTGTTTTCTGCACAACGCTTTGTTCTTTCGTTGTAAAATTGGTATCAACCTTTAGTATTCATTGGTACTGTAAAACTACATTCGATTTATTACGCTAAACATCGTAAAAGTACTATAAAAATGCATGTAAACTTCCACATACAAAATTTGTTTTGAGTCCCTATAATGCACGGTCCGAAAATACACATTGCACAGCCAGCATGATGATGATCACAAACAAACGATCGTCGTTAATGCACCACTCTTTGAGATCTGAAATATTTTTAGTTTATGTTATAATATGAAATAATTATGATAATAATATTATACTTAATGTTTACAAAAATACCAAACTCACTATTTTACTCATTGTTGATTGATTTGATTTCTGATTTTCAACTAAGACGTTTATTTATTTTATACCTACTAACATCTGTTCTCTTATTTTTATAGTTACAAACATAATTCGATAACTAGGTATTAACGAAAACAGTAGATTGTATTACTGCGTCATTGCAAAACTAACTAAAATCGGGAAGTTAACGGTATAGTTAGTATAATTTCAAAATTATAATAAAATAACTTACCTACATGCTATGATGACCTTCATATAACATAGAAAACTTTAACTGACAGAAAACTTTCAAATTTTTAACGGTTTAATTTAATTAACACAACGCAATGCCGCGTCGGCCGCCATGACATGATGCCATGCGCTACCAGTGTTGCAAAGGTGTAAATTAAAAATCGGGTAAATTTCCAGGGAAAAATGGGGAGTTTTTTTTTTTATTAAAACAGTACGCATTTTTTCTAATAATTCATGTAACTTTATTACAAATAATTATAAAGTTCACAGATCTTTTTGCTTGTATCGAGAAGGAAAAGATTTCGGTCGAGAACAATTCCCAAATATTTATATGTGTCGAATCGATTGAAATATTATGTCTTTTGTCCTAAAAGTAGCAACACTGTAGTATCGTTTCTTTCGAACTACTTGTGAAAATGAGATGACACTTTAGTATTGCTATTTTATAATTTATAATAATAATAATTTCTTCTCATTTTTGTCAGACTGCATAATATAAAGCCTGACCAAAGAAATAAGAAACCTGCTCTGGGGGCGCCACGTGTATAATTTTACGAAAATGGCAATAATTTCCCTTATAAAATTAGTTCCATTGAAATTCCACAATATGGCGAGGTTTCTTATTTCTTTGGTCGGGCTTTACTGTAGAATATCGGACCATGTATCAAACCGTCCAATAATGCACGGCAAACTCTACGACTTCATGATGGGAAGTTTCAAGTAGCAAATAATGAAAAAAAAACGGCTCAACAGATGGCACTAGTAAATAGTGAGGTAATAAATACCAAAGTATTGGATTATAAAAATTATTCAAATTAATCAACAAATTATCCTAAAATTAATCTCAGAACAGAACCACGTACAAACCGACCAAAAAAAGTCTACAATAAATCTCACTGTTCTAATTATATTACTAGCGTCATCTATGGAAGTCTTAAAGAACGATTTTTTAATTTCAAGCAATCAGAAATTCTCCACGGCCGTGCTTTGCTGGTTATGCAATGTGTATTATCGGACCGTGCATTATAGGGACTCAAAACAAATTTGTATGTAGAAGTTTACATGCATTTTTAAAGTACTTTTACGATGTTTAGCGTAATAAATCGAATGTAGTTTTACAGTACCAATGAATACTAAAGGTTGATACCAATTTTGCAACGAAAGAACAAAGCGTTGTGCAGAAAAGAGCAAAATTAAAATGCTCAAGCCATAATCCTCCCCAACCTGCAGCTATATCTTCGGAATTACAACGCGACCAGTGTTCTTTCTTAACTGAGCAATGAATAGCAATCTGATACTAACTTTTTGGATTTAAAGTACGTCGAAAGACCCCACCGTTTGGCTAAACGAGAGGGGAGGATTATAGCTTGAACATCAAGCTATAATCCTCCCTAAACTATAGCAATATCTCCGGAATTATAATGATAGCAATTTTTTTACAACGATACCAACTAGTACCAAACTTGTAGTAAGCTTTAGCATTGTCAGAATGGAATTTCGTTAAGGTTTGATAGGGGAGGATTATACCTATAAGGACATCAAATACGCGCTATCAGAGTTTTCGCAAGACATTGAACAAATACAAGTTCCAACGAAGTACACTTGGACCGCGGTCCCCGGGCTCACCACCATGCCCGGCGGAAGATCTTCCCTTTGCCTCCACATTACAATGATTGTTAAATATTCAGTTTGAAACATTGTTACAAATAACCCAATAAAATTAAGGCAATTATTTGAATTTCAAACTCATTTGGAAACCACATTGTAGCGGTTTGTGGACATTCAACATCGTCAAACTGGTAGAGTAGTAAAAGTGTGGAGTGGTTACTTGGACGGTGTTTTAATATCACAAACGTACCTATTCTAACTTCTACCAACATTGTCTTACCCTACTGTAATAACGAAAGACTTAAGATCCTGTCTCATTACGTAGACGTCGCATTATTATGAGGGATGTGCGCTGTCAAATAAATAGCGTGTCTAGTCTAGTAAAACTCTAGTTACTCTCAGCAGAAAATATTATAAATAATCCGTGATTAGTGCACTTGTTGCCTCTGTTCTACATATAATTGCATTTTGTCTGATAGGTACGGTTTAAGGTACAGGTGCACAATTATAAATAAAATTATAGAGCCTGGGAAAAGTATAGCATATTTCACATTTTTACAGTTTTGTGTATGTTATTTATTTTTTAATACTGCCAATCCAATTTTTTACACAGAAAATACTGTCTTGTAAGTACATATTTTAATTAGTTTTTGTCAAACGGCGCTCTCTAGTAGCTACAGAAGCCCTATGATACCAGTAATTAATTTTGAATCTCAAATATTAATCAGCCTTGCTCTGTTGGAAGGAATTGAATGAGCACGTGACTGTTCATTGTGCTTCCTTCCTCGCGAAAGATTTGATTTCCACTTCGCACTCATCAATATTCCGAAGTGAGCTTCAGCGATCTGCGGAGGACGCGAAAAGGGCCGAATTACAAAGAACAGTTTATTAACGTGAACGACATCAATTCTGAGTGTAAAAGCCGGAATATAAAAGAGCCCGCTATAGATTGTATTCTTTGCACACTGAAATGCAGTTTATCAATCGCTTTGCTACGGTCGGCGATAGCCAGCTGACTTTTTCTACGGCGTAGCTAGTTCGTAGCATACTCGTAGCAGTTGCTCTTTGGCGTAGCTATTCATTATGTAGGGAAGAGTATGAAAGTTGCAGACATTTTTAAATAACAGGATAAAGTAACGAATAGTGATAAAAGTGCTAATTTAAAACATGTATTGGGTATGCTCAAAAATAGGTATCAATTTGTTTAACAATAGGTCAAACAAATTGTTTTGGAATTCAGTAAAGTCACTTAACATGCTCTATGAGAAAAACTATGAGGGCAATGAGGCTTAAGCAAGAAATTTTTGCTTTTGGTGAGTGGGGGCCTTTTTGTGTGGGTGTCGCAACGCAGGGAAATGTTTGCACGTAGTTTTATGCATAGGTTCTAGAGTGTAAATTTTGTAACGTAGTTTTCTTTTTTTGTCAAATTTTGTATTATGTGTTGTGATTGATGTCCAGCAAATAAACATATATTATTATTATTATAAATTAAAGTAAGCGAAGTTTTTTTGTTTCATGAAAATATCATCTTTGCCGGGTTTCAATAACCTGTATTTTTTCACAGAACAATTATCTTAATTTAAAAAATAACATATTGTATTAAACGTACAACCCATTAATTTTTTTTATATACGAGTAACAATACAGTGCATAGGTCACGTGCACTCTCAGTAAAAAGCTGAAAGGGTAAAAATGTAGCTCGCGTCAAAGGACTGGGACTTTTGTGCTGCAGAAGGCCGGTAACACGGTACTGTGCGAGTATATTAGCTACTACGATATTTACAAAGCGCTAAAGATATACTGAGCATTTCTAAGCATTATTGCAGCTATTAATGTGTAAAACAAACTTATAAAGCACATACGAAAACAGCATTATGCAAGTTTCTTGGATTGAATAAAATTTCAATGTTTTATATAATATTTTTTTTAATGAAGCAGCTTCGACCCTGCCCATACATTGTCAAAGATGCAACTAGTCACCACCACGGTTAGTGACTAGACGCGTGCGGACTTCTTTGAGAATATAATCGAATAAAATATAATGTACTTTACTTTTTTTACTTGAGAATGTCTACGAATAGAGATGCTTATTTATTTCAGTAGTTTCGATTCGAGTGAAGGAGCTAAGTTGTTACACGTGGAACTTTACCTTCTGAACAGAACAGGCGTAATTAAAAATTTCATTGATATAAGCCGGGGAGGATGAGGAAATTTCTTAAGAGGATTTCCGTAAGTTGGGCTCATGCGTGGCAACTTCCCTCCCTCACTCCAGTCACTAACTACACTTGACGCGGTGTTATATACAACCTGGAGGAGACAGAGGAATTAAACGCTACGAGGAAGTAATTAGGACGCTCTTCATTTACCTCCGATATCTTGTTGTTTTAGCTGAGCGTACACACATACACTAAACACATATATTACTGTTGTATTGTTTTATATTTATGTTAATGTCACATGAACATGATTAAACACATGTTTTATCATGTTGGAACATTTTATTTGTTTTCTTGAGATTTTTAAAACAGTTGTGTACGTTTAGTTTCAAATAATATAATATGTGTGATATAACAAATCGTAATTTATGAAAACTTAGAGATTCGGTAATGGTTTGGTAATTTTTGGGCATTTTATACCTTTCCTTTTTTAAACCAAATTTCCAGAACTTTTGTGTCATTCCACGTAAAATCGTTAATTGTAAAGAACGAAACAAAAATACTTTAGATTACATTTTAAGACTACTTTGGCAAATCAATATGAGCAGTCCACACAATTATAGAGAATTAGAAAGGTTGTTTATTATTTACGTTCATTACACTTACCTATAAATATAAGGTAGACGATTTCGTTATAAGTAAAGTAGAAATCGATAACAGAAAATTGTGATAATCTAGGTAGTAGCCGACGCCGCCTGCAGGCGATTGGGGACGGGATCTAATTATCGGCCCATCCTTGGCGAGACTTCGCAGGATTTTACATAGAAAATAAGTAAAGAGGTTATATTACAGATACTATTAATATATTGTCAAATTTATATTAACAATCTAACTGATTGAGTTTGTGAGAACGTAAAGTTCTTATTTTTGATACAATAAAACAGTAGAAAATAATCTGCACTTTCAACAAAATTACAAAATTAAATAAGGAGGTAATGTCAAAATATCTACGTATTCCATAAATTTAATACTTTATCCATTTTTATGGAAGAATTTCCATGTCTCACTTGCTATTATTTTACCCACACACTATCGCACCTCAAATCACGCATTTTAATAACCACCTTTGAGTATATTTTTCGTTAAGCTCCTGGCGTCTGGTAGCAAAAGAGATTAATTGCGAAATCGACAGTTTTAATTAGTTTGGTAATTAGCCGCCGCGTCGCCGCCGTTTCCGCGCCAACTAATATAAATTAACTTTTAATACCACCGCCCGCCCGCAATTAAAATTGCCTATTTTGCTTACCTCATTTACCAAACTGCTTCATTCTTAAGTTGACTTTCAAAATGGCTTGTGACGTAGTGTAGTTCTTTATACTGATTTATTAAAAACGAAAGAGCGTCGAATAAACGTACATATGAATTTGAAAATCGAAAACACATTGGTACGTGCCGAGGTTTGAACCAACGAACTTCGGAACGGAAGTCAACGGGCCTATAGCCACTTGGAAACCGACGTTCGTTCATTAATAGCTCATATTATGTCCCCACCAAGGGCTCGAACCTACTCGTTTCCTGAAATTAAGGTGAGAATATACCTTAGTCGACCAAGCTTGCACAATGCGGGTTGGTCAACTCTACACACAATCTTTGAATTTCTTTGCAGGTGTGTGCAAGTTTCCTCACGATGTTTTTCTTCACCATAAGAGCTTCGGATAAACGTACATAAATATGAATTCGCAAATTGAAAACACATGTGCTGAGACTTGAATACGCAAATGGAAGTGGAAGTAATTTTATACTTATGTATTTTAATTACCTATTCAATGTAAAAATACTATTCTATCGAGGAAGAAATATGAAGCCTGAATTGATAAAAAGATGGATTATCATTTTACTTGACTAGCATAACGATAAATAATACCTTTTACAAACCGCTCGGATATTTTAGAAATCTAGAGCGTAAATAAGACTAAAAAATTTTAAGAATATTTCCATTCTATGAAAAATCTTTTCCTTTTAATCAGAGTGAAGGCCGGCACATTGCTCACGGCGCGGCGTAATTCGTCAATCGGAATTGTGACGAATCCCCGAGAGAGCTTTGAGAAAAATTGTCGCTAACGAGCCTTTTCCCCCTCCCCTTAACACCCCCTCCCCCTTTGTTAATCCTACACCCCCTTTATCCAGCACTTTAAAACCCTTTTGCAATTTTACGCGCCAAAGAAACAAGGAAAAAAGCCTGGAACATTTATTAATTGTCTACCTAGCCGTATTATAATTCGCGTTTAGAGTTGCTTCAGCTTCAGCTCAGATACGAAAAGTTACATATCACGACTTTATGACTTGGTATGTTATGGTTGAATGGTAGTATTGAAATCATAAAGTAAATAAATACGATAAAAGTACACCGAGATAAGAACTTGCGAACAACGTAAATATAACAGTCGGTATACTATGTTAAATCCATCTCAGTAGCCGAGAAAAATAAACTATTAACTGGTATATTTATTATTGTCTTAAGACTGTGGATCGACGTAGGTACCAGCTCTACCAACTGCACTCTAAACTGTAAATAAGTATATTAAGTCTGCCAATTCTTTCTCGGTGGGCATATAAGATGAACGCTCCTTATTTCTTATAACAATGGTAAATTATAAGTAGTTTTAGATAAGAAGGAACCTAGGCTCGTGCCACAGATACGATGAGAATAGAATAATAATATGTTATTATCTGCACAGCAATACAATATGCCTTGATTCGGTAGGTAAGCGTTCCTCGGCAGAATTGTTGCGAAGCGAGCTGCATTGCTGCAAATTACTAAGTGAATATTCTGCTCCCACACTGCGCCACTTTGTAACTGCATTGGACGTACTTCTGTCTACTATTCTAATACTTTTTGAATAAAAATTATCATTCCGATAGTTAGGCAAAAAATATTTTATTAGCTGGCGAAGTTAATTCGTTTCATGAGCTGAGTTATCATTATCACTCAAATATGCAATTGTGAAACTGTAGTCTTGAAAATATTATTTTAAATTCAGTACACTTTATTTTATAAGTAATTCTTATCACCATTCGATACCTTCCTAACATAAAAATAAAAAAGTAACATATGCGACACAAACTGACTCGTGTACCAGTAATTGTACTCATCAAATAGTATTAGAGGTGGACTGAGCCACAGAATAAATAATAGGACTGAGCGTAAATTTTCCGAGCTGAGACGAGCGTGCAAAATTTCTTGAATTCTAAAAATATGCGGCCTAATAAGTTCAAACGCCTATAATTCCAAATTTTAATATGACAATTAATTTGGGTTTATGTGTAAATAAAAGGGTTTTTCCTAAAATAAGGTTTCCGTTGCCGCGCGCCAGTTTTCATATTTGATAGGCATACTGCGGCGCAAACCGCTACATTCTAAAATTCTGCTCCTCCAATGCGGTTTGCATTTTTTTAACTTGATGTAAATAACATTTGCTAATTCTTTTTGAGAAATTAAATATACTAAAATGAACAGCTTTTTTCCAGTACGCTGTCGCAACCTCATGAACTCATCAACCTCATCACTTCATCAGACAAGCCTTGCTGTTGGCTTTGCTGCTTCGCAAAGTCTTTGTTTCCTGTGGGAATGATACGCTGCAAAAAGTTTGTACAAAACTTGTTTTGATGATAACGAACACAACATGAGAAGAATTAAGTTTTCAATTTGGTGCAGCTGTTACGAAGTGATGTGTGTACGTAACTGAGTAACCCTTTATTTCATCAACATAATGAGTTTATACAAAATGTTTTAAAAGTATAATGTGCGCTTTAGCGGCCACACACATAATATTCATTTTATTATTATTTGTATTAAAAAAAGTTCATGACGTAAATAGTACCTAAGTAACTATGTAGTCACTGCCTCGTCAAATCTTCAAGTGAAATTATTATTAGTAACTGCTATAAAAGATCATTACACCTTTAAAGAGACGAAAGCAATCGGATAGGAGCCGAATAGGACGTAATATCGACGCGTCACGGGAGACGAAGATGGATCTCCCGCTTAATTGTTTGAATTCCGTCGTTTTGCATCAAGATGCCGCTGCCATGCCGGATTTAATTAACTTTTTAATAAAAGATTGTGTACGACAGATCATTTATCAAACTCTTACAATGTTTATAAAAAGCGCCCGACAAAGGAAATGAATGGAAAACATGGCCGCTCTGATATATTGCTCTGATACCGTTTTTTGAAATTCTGCAATTTTTGGACTTGTATTATCAAATTAGAGCTATTCTTTTACTGCATTGGGAAGAATATATAATTATGGTTTTTATAGATATTTAATATTCGCAGGACTTTTCCAGTGAGTGTCGTACTTAGCGACTGAGGGTGCTGAAAATATCTGTTCATCCATTAATTTAAAAAAGCTGTAATTCTAAAGTCAAGCATGGTACGCATTATTTTAACATTTTCTGATGAAAAGGGAAAGATCTATGACGGCAGTTTTTAAGGCTATCTTCTTCTTCGTATGGGTTGTAGATAAGGAACTTAAAAATCCTGTATAGCAATTTCATGTTTTTGCTGTTGAACTTTGTCTTGAGTGTTTAACAAACTTGTTTTCTCCATAACCATATTATTCAAAACCTTTACCTACATTTGTCTCCTTCTGCCCAGCTGTCTCTTATCTCTGTGCAGTTGCTGAAACGAACACAATGAATACGAGTTACGTACGAATCTATTTAGTTGTTTTTTTATTTATAATTCACGGAAAGTGGCCGTTCAGGAAAGTGACTGTTCATGGCAAGTGGCCATTCAAGGGAAATTGCCTTAGGTGACTAGATTGTTTTTTTACAATAAAATCTTTTATAAGTTTTGATTATAAGATAATCTATGTCACACGAGAAGCCCGTATTATCTTGCGTCGCAGGCAGGTGGCTCTCAAGTTTATCAAGTGATTAATACGCGCAGGGGACGGGATAATCTCCGCTATCACGACACCCTTCATTTGTTACCTGGCTAATACTACCTTCAACTTATCCTCTTCTATTCTAGCTGAGGATTTTTGCTGGCCGTAACAATGTTAAGATCTTTCAAGGAGCTTTCTTCAACATCTTTCGGCTGAATGATGCTGATAAAAAACTTATAAGGTAAACAATGATAAGTTTCACTATTCGAAAAGTTGGTGATGCAGTGACTCCAATGTTCATAAAAGTTGTAATCATCAAATTGGATGGGTATTTTTGTACTTTGTTTAATGTTTGAATACAACTCCTTCCAAATATGTGTTCGGTTTTCATTTCGGATATTCTGGATTATTTTCTTACGAAAGCTTCGTCAGATTTTTATCTGTTTTGATTTTAAAATGTTTAATATTATTATGAAAAACAGGTTATTCATATTAAAAAGTCGACATCATATAGATTGAATAACAAAATGACCTTTTAAAGTGACCTCTGAGGTCAGGAAGTCAGCAGCCGCGGTCGCCCCACATGTATCGACGCCGACTTTCAGATATTCAAATATTCCGCCCTGTGATAGGGTAATCGGCGCCCTGGCCAGTATTTAGGTATACGTTATCAAGTCGACCCAAAAGTTGTTCGGGGCAACCCGCCTGCCCTGATAATACTTCCAGGGACCATTTTCCATCAGGAAGGATTTTGGGAACGTAATTTGCATACAAACGTGTTATATACGGCAATATAACCAAATTCGTTTAGAACTACATCAGAATACCGAGTATGGAAGGCCGAAATTTTTACTCACTTGGCACATTCGCATTTAAATAGACGTAATTAGGGTGTACGCACACGGTATGATATTTAGAATAGGGGCACTTAGGGGTAGATATTGTAATAAAGTCGACATATAATTTGCATGTGGTGCCCGGTGGTTGGCCATTACGGTCGGAGGGCCCAAGTGATATTGCCCGGAGTATTTTCATAAAGTAAACCAGAATTACCAAGTTGAATAATTTGTAAGCACAAACGCTTGTCATATTTTGAGCAGCGTCAGTACTATAGCGATTAGAGTTTTGATTTCCATGCAGAAATCGCAATAAACAAACTGTACCATAATTATAATATTAGATTTTTTTAAGAATTTGATTAAAAGTTTGTTCGAGAGGTTATTCATAACGCCACTTATCTTCTCAAAGTTTGAACATCTCTGACCTTTCAAAAATGTCACCAATAGGTAATAAGAGAGTCTTTATTTTAAGCCGTCGACACCGGTGAGGCTTGATACGCCGAATAAATTCGTGCAGTTAAATCAAAGAATAAAACTATATAACCAAAGATTGACTTAACTGTGTTCATTTTTATATAAAACATTATTGTTTTGGTGTCTAACTAAAAAATATTTTTGTTGTATTGTATCGTGTTTTTTATTTATATAAATTAAGCAATGACTTACTATGTTTTATTATTGTACAATATTACGTCAAATAATCCAGTACGCCACATAGGGGTCGCCGTCACCACATCGCTACTTAAATTATGAAGTACCCAAAGCGGGCAGTAAGCAGGTAAGCGGATTACCCCCTAATAGGCCCGCCTCGCTCCGCCACACTGCTAATCTTCTATCCCACTTATCTTCTCGAAGTTTGAACATCTCTGACCTTGCGTAAAATTAGTGAAGTTCCTTCTTGGAACTATAAAAATATCTTATAGTATAAATGTAATACCTATATATTAAAATTTTACGCCATTCTACACCGGCTAACAACACTAATCTAAAAATAATTTAAAAGAAATAAATAAATATTGTTACATACCATACGCTTATAAAGATAAAATACCAATACTATAACTAAACGATTAAATATTATTTATCACTTATTTATTTACAATTATTGAAGAAATCGCTTAGAGCGATTAGGCCGCCATTTGCCTTCTCTCTTTGTGTTTAATTTGTACTGTAGGTACCTGTTTTTTGTTTTGTGCAATAAAGTATATTTGATTTGATTTGAAATATTATTATAGGGAATTTTTTGTTCGCAGATATATTTTTAATCTATCTTATTTCTTTCAATTTTGATCACGTCTGACCTTCCATAAATTCGATTGATAAAGAGCAGTGTTATAAAGTTTTCCTTCAAAAATCGTGGACTAGGAAGGATTAAGGAAGTTTTCGGGCACTGCCGAAGACAAATTTGTCTTATTTATCAGTATTGAGTGTTCTAGAACTTCTGAAATATGGAGTTGTAGTAATAAGTCTAAGCTTTATAAATAGGGTCTGGTTGAATGTTCAGAACAATAACACTATACACATAACGGTCCTGATTTTTATACTTATTTTAATACTTAGAAACTTGACAGCTTTAGTAGACTTTCATATAAGTATGTCAAGTTTTTCGTATCATCACTACATAGTATAAAACAAAGTCGCTTTCTCTGTCCCTATGTCCCTATGTATGCTTAAATCTTTAAAACTACGCAACGGATTTTGATGCGGTTTTTTTTAATAGTTAGAGTGATTTAAGAGGAAGGTTTATATGTATAATACATGCATAATATATTTAAGGATAACCCACAATAACCATTTTCCCGTGCGGAGCCGGGGTGGGCAGCTAGTTTCACATAAATTCCAATTTCAGTGCATTTGTTTCACGTGTTGTGTTTGGTATATTTATGCTGTTGTGTTTGTTATGTCAATGGGGCACTAAAGCTTTACACCCCTTGCCTGCTGACCATCACAAACAGAACCGGCCGTTCCATAGGATTATCGGCGGCAGTACACGGCGCGTGTCCCGGCATGATTTCTGACAAACTGTTCACATCTGCAGCTATTCAGAATTTTGAGGCTTGCTGCTTCTAGACTCGAAGATGTCCCTACAATGTAAATGGTGCTAAGCTAGCTAACTTGACTTGCAGCTATATCTATGAGAGAGTGTAAGGAACTGTGCGTTATTAACTATGCGGCTACTCGCTGTCTGCATCAGGTGCGTTACCTCTATACAGATTGTATAATAGAACTGTAGAGGTTTTTTATAGCCTCGGTCAACATCTTAGATACTTTTTATTCCGGAAATAGGATAGTTAAAAAACTGTAGAAACTCATACAGCTCCTGTACATTGTACGGGCTTATCTCGAAAACTGTTCAACCGATTTCAATGAAATTTTGCATGATGGTACGTATATCTCCGTTCAACATCATAAATAAAACTAAAGCTAGTATATAATATGAATATTGACTTACTTTGCTTCGATACACTCGTCGAGATGACATTGCAATTGGATTGCAAATGGTGACGTATTAATTAACGCATTCTCATTAACCAAAAGAAGTACTACAATTGTCACAGATTTTTTATACAGATATTAGTCGACTACCCGTACCAGTTAACAATCCTATCAAAACTAATTCTGTTCTATTGCTATGGCGCAAAGCCCTCTGTATACTATTGCTACGAATAATGTACAAAATTCTAGATAACTTTAATAAGATCAATGCAAGCGTATTTTATTAATTAAGACATTTTTTTCTTAGACAAATAAGATATACCTGTCCTATATAAGATATTTTATATATATTGTATACCTAAGTATAAGCACAATTAGGATGAGCATCTAGTTAGATGGACATTTCAATAAAATATAGATTCTAGAGGACTTACTTCAATAGTAATCCAGTTTACGAATACAGTACTTTATATGCCAGTGGTATCTGTGCCTCCATCCGTCCCTGTCCCAGTAAAATATTATCATGTGTGCTACACAAAGGGCCGGTGCAAGTGAAGAGCGCAGTACGTGAGCGGCACGGAGAGAGCCGGATAAAGAGCCTCTCGGGTTTATTGCAAGCGGGAGGATGGCTCTCAATCGCACATCGTATGGGGTAGATCTCTCTAATAATGTTTATTAATTTATTTAGACGTATATTAGTTTTTTTTGTTCACTGACCTGTCTGTAAGTTGCATAATTCATTTTAGCGAGGAGGGTCATTTTCTTATTAGGAAATCTACGTACCTAAGTCATTAACGTATACAATTTCAGCGGAGTAGGTAAAATAGACTAGACACTGTATTTACAATAAAAAAATATTTGGCTGAAAATATTCACTAGCCTTAGGCATGCCTTAGAAATAAACTTTTTTGGCTACACAATACACATATTATTTTAATTTCGAGTAAAATCTACGTTTAAATTCCATAGTAATATTATTTTTTTCTTGAAATATGAAAAGCATATTTCACTTCGAAAATTCGATTTACGTACTTCATCCTCAAGTTATAATAGCACAAAAGTACGCTAAAATGCTCTAAAATAACATACGTTGATTTTTGTTCAAATATTTTCCTTATTGCGATAGCACACGTCTTCTAATGAGATTCATAAAGAGACTTTTATAGCTGAAAATGAGAGAAAAAAAACTTCATAATACAAATAGACAATATTATTGTATAAATTTTTGTATACATATTATGTTCAGCGGAGTTCGCTAACACTGACTATAGATAATATTTTTACTAAAATTTGGCAGTTTTGTTTCTCAACTCCCGGAGTCGTGCGAACAACCTGAAAAAGAAATTTGCTAAGTTAATTTCTACTTTTCATCTATGTTATAATAAAACAGAGAGGTCGAAAATCTGTGCATAGAAAAGGAAATTAAAATCCGGGTCAGGGGATGTAAGAAGTGATATACTCGTAGAACATATCCACATTAAAAAAAAAATATTTCTCTGTTGTCTGTTTGTACGGGCTAATCTCTGAAACTGTTAAACCAATTTGAATAAAAATTTGCATGGTGGCATCTTTTGTCTCTGGTCAACACCTTAGTACTTTTTACCGCGGGAAAATAATAATTCCTACGAAAAACTGTGTACGAGAAAGTAAAAAAACAACGCGGGCGCAGCCGCGGGCGGATAGCTAATTTAAAATAAAAGGATTTGGTAGGATTTATTAATTTTAATATTAGAAACCAAATGAAATATTATGTACCTGTAATTTAAAAGATACACTGTATGACTACATACATTACAGTGGGTTTATCCAGTTTTAAATTTTCAACAAGTTAAAGAAAGACTTAATTTACATAACTGCCCCTGCCTACTGAGCACAGGGTCGCGGGTTCGAATCCCGCCCAGGGCAAACATTCGTGTGATGAGCACTTGTGTTTGCCCTGTGTCTGGATGTTGTATTTTCATATATTTATGTATATCAGCTGTCTAGCACCCATGTTACAGGCTCTGCCTAGTTTGGGGTCAGATGGCCGTGTGTGAGTTGTCCCACATATTATTTCTAATCTACTTCTTCTATATCCAATTTAAAACAATAAAAATATTTTACCGCTCTACGTTTTTTAGGGGAATTATAAAACGAGCGAATAAAAAATAACTTTGCGACTAATGATGACATACTGTTTTAATAACTTGAGCGGTATAAATTTGAGTAAGCGAAAAATTAACTAAACTAACGACGAATATTGATTAATAACAAAATCCAGAACGAGCTTACAAAAAGTGGATTGTGATTAATCCATTCCAGATATTTAAATTTTATCCGAGCGACATTACCAAGTGAGCGACTACATTAGCAAGTGAGCGACTGGAAATACAGAGAGGGCAACTGGCAACACGAAGGTTTTGATAATAGTAGTCAGGGCGTTAACCGAAGCGAGGGTACGGGGGGGCTCGAAAAAAAAACAAATCTACCCAGAATCAAATCGGTTGGTTAGGTTAGGTTAGACAGACTGATGTCAATAACAGAGCGGAGGGAGCCGAGCGAGCGGAGAGAGCGTGCCGCGGCAGCGGCCGGCGACCGCCGGAGTTTTAAATTTTTGTATTACTGATCTATTTTTCAAAGTGGTTTTTGTATTCGAAACACTTCATTTAAGATAAAATGACGCTCAGTATACAAAATACATTTGCAAAATATTGAAAAAAATGCAGGACGTAACGTTGACACTCAAACAAATATTAGGTCGCTCAAATATTATAAAGCTGCTCATTTTGTATTTTAAATAACTCAAATTAATGTTTGTAAGTTGCTGTTCTGTTGATTTCTCGTCACTCGCAGTCAGTCGCTCACTTAGTAATTCTATAACCCAAATTAATTAATTTTGACACTTAAAACTATAAATTTACAGTCACTCGTTTTATTGCTACCCGTTTTTTTATAACACCACAAAGATGTATGAAAGATAAAGATGATTTCACTGGTGCCAAGTGGGTTGGTTTGTCTGGATTGATTGGATGATTGGTCAGTTCCTATCTTAAAGAAAGAAAGAAAACAATTTATTCCCGGTGTGTTCACCAAACAACAAAATACGTACCGTGATCGGGGCAGTAATGTCTTCGTCGTCTCCTTCTGCGCTGCGCGTCGCATGCGTCTACGCAGGTCTCTTCTGTGTACAAGAAAAATCAACGTTAAGCCGGCTCTACATTCTCCATAAAACTAGATCGATTGGTCTGCCCAATACGAGAGTGTAGAGGGAGATATTGGCCTATATTCGTGTTGTCTCACGCATATTGGCATGTCGACAAAAGTTTGGGCTCTCGGCAAAACTCTAGATGGTAGAGCCGGCTTTAGTGTTATTTGGAATGATTAAGATGTAATAATAGGGCGAAATTAGTGTCATTGAAACTATTAGAAATCTTTTGTGGACATATAATTTTTTTATCAGTCTCAAAGTCTTCCTAGTTTGCAGAGTTTATTCAAAATGGTAGTCTTGTTTTACACTAAACACCACACACATAGCTGTAACAGCCTATAACAGTCCACTGTAGGACTAAGGCCTCTCACTTGGAAGAAAATATATTGCTATCATCCCCACGCATGGCCGGCGAGTTGGGGAACGCAGTTGTTGTTGATAGTTAATTACACAAGTGAACGCTGCATCCCATTTCCTGGGTATATTCCTTCAGTCGCATCTTACGACACCCACAGGAAAAACGGGGATGGTTCATTTCTTAGCCGCAACCACACAAAAGACACTCATAGGCGGCTCAATAAATTCTGCGACACCAGGATATGTGAGGTACATTAACCTTGAAACCCATTCGCTAAGGTTGCTATTTCACGGGAGACAAAAGACGAAAGGGACGCAGTTATGCGCAAGAGTGAGCGCGGTGTATTTGTCTCATTTTAACGCATAACTGCGTCCGTTTCGTCTTCTGTCTTTTGTCACCCTGAAATACCAGGCTAAGCAAGCCATCACCACACTTTGCTGTCGAATACTAACCGTCGCAACACGGCGGGGGCGGCGCGGCGTCGTCGTCATGCCGAGCCAGCGCGCGCAGCTGCAGAGTGTACGCCCGCGCACCGGCGGCGCCTGCGCCTGGGGCGCCCGCAAACGTCGCGTATGGACTTATCTCGTACACGTCTGTACAAAAACAAACAACCAACCGTGATAAGTAAAACAGCGTGTACAGTCAAGATCAAGACCATGCCAAGCTGAATAGAATAATTTGAACTTTGTCCCGTTCTTAAGTCATAAAAGGCTAGATTTGCTACGCGCGTGTCGAGGGTGTCTTGTTCTTTAGCGTACAAGAAAATTTAAGAGATTTCTAAAGGCAGCATATAGTAGGTACTGTGATTATATGGCTGCTAATGTGTTGTGTGTGGGTAGGTACCCCCAAAACCCATACGATAAGTGAAGTGTAGGTAATTGAAGTGAATGGTTTGTGTGTGCTGATATCGCTAACTGCTTAAGCTCTAAAGTAATTTACCTAACTTTATACTACTTTTCAATGGTATGTTAATAACAGCTTCCGAAATTGTGTAACCAAAATCAATGAACCAAAGATTGAAAAAAATGTGAGATGTATCGCTAATCGAAATAACAAAAGTAGTCAACCATGAAAAATTGCGATTGTAAATAAGGACGATGTTGGGACAATAACAATTGGGCGTTTTATACAATCCAGAAAAACCTCTGGGCTACTGACCTGACGGGTCTGGTGGTAATTTGGGAGGCTGATGCGGCGGGGCTTTATACGTGCCACATCCTGGTTTCTCGGCGCTTGTGGTCACCCTGGCAACCCCACCTTCGCTCCTGTACAATCATTTACCGATTATAATTATAAATTCTTCTTCTGTCGTGTCGATGGCTAGTTTTAAATTTTTTGCCCAATATAAATGAAAGATAATGGACTCGCATTCGGACCACAGATTGTCTTAAATCTAGTTTGAACTGAAACTACCAGGTTTGGAATGTTGATCAGACGATATTATTTATAAAATATTAATCAAAGCTCTACCTACATACATAGTTGTACTCTACTTGAGTAAGCCTTAATCTGAGGTATAAAACGAAATAGGTCAAGCATTGTTAACATAACCAATAACCATGCACAACACAAGTTTGATCATATAAGTCAAAATATAATCGTAATTCAAATAGCTGTCCGTCAAAACATAAATTAAATATGTCATCGAGTGTAGATAAAAGCGGAGGTAGGCCATCACGCGATTCGCTTTCGAGAGACGGCGTGTGAGAAGGGTCGATGGCGTGATCCTAGCTTGTGTCAGCTCCTTGTCACCGGCAGATCAACTGTTAACGATCCCGCCAAGCTCAAACGATTTTTTTTATTTTACCCGTCAGCTTAATTTTTAACGATCGCGAGCAAAATGAAATCACCTTCGCAGACTCAATTATTTTCCAGACGATTTCCAGGATTTTTATTTTTTATACGTTTGAGGGCGGAACTTTTTGGAATCTAAATTACAATCAATAAAATTTAGTTCACATAATTAATGAAAAATTGGTTTCTGTAAAACAACTTTGTTATAAACAGAGTTTAGTAGAAATTGGTTTAGCCAAAATATATACCGAGTTATAAGAAGTCGAAGATTCTGACATATATAAAATTAGAATGTTTTTGATGTGACTATTCTTTATGTTTCTTACCTTTTTCTTCGTAAAAGGATCGCCAAAATAGTAAGTGCTGCCAAAGACAACGCAGCACATAGCGCCAGCAACAATGCCAGCTCTTCAGGAGTTGCAGGAAAGGGAGCATCTACTTCCTCTGCAAAACCTCCTTCGGAAGGCGTCGTGGAAAATTCGTAAACCTCACGGGTCCAACCAGCTTCGTTTGAAGCTCGGGCTGCGACGCGGTACCGTGAGCCTGGGGTCAAACCTGCGAAATATTAGCGTAATATAATATGGAATCGGTTCTGAAGACTGATTACAATAAAAAATGTTACGAGTATATTTTCGAGAGGAGCGCAATTTGGACGAATGGCTAGCAAACACGGGAGCTACTTATTACATACTGGTTTATTAAAAAAGAATACATAGCAAGAACACATTTGGTTTTGAAGAAAGTTTTTACTCACCGCCTAGAATAACTTCTCCACCAACCGGAATATCTCTAGCACCAGTGATTCCCGATCCCGCCCATTCTAACTTTAGAGCAACAGGACCGCAGCCACCATCATTCCACAAACTTGTATCGAAGCTAGCGTGAGTAGAATTGGCGTTAATCCACCTCGAGTCGATTGGTGCTACTGGTGGACCCCCTGAGGTCCTCACGGCTATTTCTGAGCCCGGAGGTCCACCAGCCGAGCCATAAGCACGGTAAGCGGAACCACAGCGAAGTCCAGTTAGTATCAAGGGGCCTGGATTTGCTGCTTGGATTCGCCATTCTCCCTGCAATACATGTTAAAAGGCTTACTTTGTCATTAAAAAATTCAAATCAAAACGTCTCAGCATAGAAAATCTTACGTCTGGCGCTGCAAGTCTCCAATGTACACTGTAAGTTTTCGGGACCGCATAGCCCGCGGTCCTAGCTGCCGGCCTCAATTCTAACTCTAGTTCTCTTGATCTAGCTTCCAGTAACGCTAGATTAGGTGGCGTAGGTGGTCTTAGAATTATAACTTTCCACGTGACATAGTCAGATCCGTGCGGGTTCTCAGCTACGCATGTGTAATTATCCGCATGTGAAAGTTCAACATCTATTAGGAAAAGAAAAAAACCGTCAGTAGATCAGAGTACTCAATACTTCACCTATAAGTAATATGAAATGTTTAAGGTTAGATTTATTACTTACTTCTTAGTAATAAAGCATCTCCATCTAGATGGAACGGTGGCTTGAGATGCAAAGGGCTAGCAGCTCTTAACCATCGCTTTGCAGGCGGCGGGGTACCACCGACAATGCAACGAAGATACAATGATTCCCCTGCAGCTCCGACAACCGTGCCTCCAAACGAAGAGATTCTTGCTGGTGCTACAGATAAAATAAAGGTATTTTACCAAATGTCAGTTCAAACATGGTCTAAGAAAACAAGGTCTAACCATTAGACCACGTGACTGACACGAGCCTACGTCATTTTGCCTATTCATCCTTGTCGAATGCGTGTAATAGACAAGGATGAACAGCGCAAAATGACGTACGCTTGTGTCAGTCACGTGGTCTAACGGTTAGACCTTGTTTTCTTGGACCATGAGTTCAAATTAATACCATGACGACGATCTTTGATATTGAAATAGGTACCTAAAGAGCTCGTTTGGCAGGCGACAGCAACCGAAGGCGGTCCTTCTCCAGCAGCAGTAGCAGCTCGGACCCATGCTTCATAAGTCCTTCCCGCGCGAAGACCTCGGAGTGACTTCATGCATTCTGTGGATCCTTCACTATCCGAACAGCCATTTATCCGTGTTACGTTAGGCTCTTGAGTTCTAAGCACATAATGAACAACAGAATATCATTTCAAGATGAAGAAAATTCTAAGTATTTAATGACTGGTGAGTAACTTACCCAGACAAATCCTTGAAATATAGGGTGTAATGAGTCAACCTTCCATTAGGCTCTGGCGGAGGAAGCCACGACGCTCGCAGTGAGCGTTCACTCAAAGCGATTAATTTCATGCCGCCAGGAGCACTTGGCACTGAAAAAACATTATAATCAAAGTTTCGTGATTTAATGCAACATTTATATATTACTTTTTGTTCTACTCTACCACTAACCGTCTTCATCCGTCCTGCAGATTTGAGGAATAGTTAATGGGCCGTCACCGGCGGCATTGTGGGCTCGAACTCTAATTTCGTATTCAGCGAATGGAGTCAATCGCGATACTGTAGCTTCTTCTCCCTAGGGAAAAAACATTGAAAATTATTTCCAATAATATATCTAAGTATAACAATACTGCCTTCATTTCACAAAAAGGCTCATGTGACAAATTTTCTCAGAATCAGGTGCGGACTTTTTTTTCTATGACGGCTGAAAAGCCGTGTTACCACAAAAAAGTTAAACTAGCGTTGAGCGTATATCTAAAAAATCTTTACTTTTTTAGAAAAAATATACAAATGCAAATTATTTATTTGCCAAAATACAAGACAAGACTTATTAGAAAAGTGTCTAACGTATGTTAAACTTCATACCCAGGAATTTTAAAAATAAGTAAATTAATTTGTTTTTAAATGCATTCATCGAAGTGGCTAGGTTCTGGGCCAAAATGATCTAAATGATTTGTCATCGACACAATAAGAAGGAGAAGAATGCCAACATGATTTAAATTTAGCTAACACTGACCTGAATTCGCAAATAAGCGTCCTGGCTCGGCTGCAAGGGGTCAAAATCTCGCTTAGTGTACTGCAGCGTGTAGTGTGTGATGACGCCCCCGCGGGCGTCAGCCGGAGGGGGGCGCCAAGTCACCCGAAGCGCGGTGGCCCCGCTGGATATGCAGGACACCGCTTCCGGACCTCCCGTCGGCGCTGTGGCAGTAAAAGGATCACTCACCTAAACTATTTACTAGGTGACTTTGCTATTGAAATAGTGACACATTTTAAACATAGGTGTACAATTGTTGCCATGTTTCCAGTCTAAAGAGCTGAACTCTTCTATGAAACGATAAGTTTTGCGTTGAATAAAGCTTTTTTTACGAAATCGCGCAGCTACCAAATTAATTGCATTACAAATGTATTTAACTAGTTAAATCTCTAGGAGATAAGTTTCTTTTAAAACTTCTTTCGAATTCATGGTGACGTTGAAGTTAAAATATGTTTTTTGAATCGAAAAGTTTAAGTTACAAGCAATTTTCTGAAAAAAGCAATCTGTTCAGAGAAGTTATAAGTACCTCATCATTTCGACATGCAAGTTTCGGCCGTATCTCTGGTCTGACATTTTGCGTACTTACCTGATTTTAACTGAGACTTTATTACGGTGAATTCCAATATGCCATTGGTATAAAACGGAAACAAAGTGATCCTCGAAAAGAGCCATCAATTTGTTCTGAATCGTTCGACCTAGATCGAAAAGGCCACGGTCCAATTAAACCATTTTGCATTTTGATGGGAAAATTTACGATCGTCGTGTCCGGTCGATAGGCAAAGCTTATTCATGCAGCGCCATGACAAAACTTCAGTTTTTAAACTTTATAAGGTTAAAAGGACTACCAAAGTAAAATAAAATCTGAATTTAGTACACACCTACATGAGAATCCAACATCGAATGTCTCAAAGGTTATTCCTTTACCAAAAATAAAATAAAGTACAGCAATAAATACTTCTATTTCAATGGAAATTTTCCAATTTAGGCATTTCTTTTACGATATAAGATTGTAGTTCACAAAAGCAATTTGTGATATATTAAATAAATATGAGTAAAAACTGGCAAGAAAAGAAATTTGTTAAGATCAAACGGAAACACAAGAGCAACATTTTCTCCAAAATACCTTTTTGAGTGTTATCAATCAATTTTCAAAGGAAAAAGATAAGGAAATCATTTAAAATTTAATAAAACATAGACGGTGAATTCGCTCATAGCAAAATAATTATTTATTCACTTGGGATTTTAATCGGCTAAGAGAGCATTCAAGAAATTCATTTTTTGGCTTGCTCTCTGTGGCGTGTCGTCCATCGATGACCCAAGGGAAATGATCAGTTAAAAATTGTAATTAAGCGACTGAAGTCAAAATTAAAATAGGTAATCATCATTCTTAAAAACTAAATGCCTCCGCGAGCCTACTGGCGCATGCATGGCGTGGCGGCTGGCTCAATTTGTACAGGTGGATATTATCTAACTGAGTTTCTCTGTTTAAACTACTTTACCACCAAACATGTGCTAAGAAAATGTGCCGTGCACGAAAAAATAATGACCAATCAAAAGTATCACTTCATTTTCCTGGACTTGCCGACATGATTAGAAGTGATACTATTGATCTATTTTTTCTCACGCAACGCTGGGCTTTTTAGCACATCTATGGAGGAATAGATAGCAACCGGCAAGTACAGAAACCTGACAGTGCGGGCGTCCTAAAAAGTACAATATTGTTTGTTTGAGGCTTTCGGGCTTTGTAGACATTGTAATAGTCATGTCTAAGACATGTTAAATTTAAAATACGTTATAATATGTACTACATAACGCAGTTAATTCGGCTCGACTGGACACGCGCACTTCGAAATTTACTCCCTTCCGTCATCCGTGACCCCTACCCATCCGTAAATAAATATGGGCGTTCTCAAAGTCAAAGTAATAAATAAATAAGAAATATGTGGGATATTTCACACACGGCCATCTGACCCGGAACTAGGCAGAGCCTGTACAGACATCTGATATACATACAGATAAAAATATACAACATCCAGACACTAGGCAAAGACAAGTGCTCTTCACACAAAGGCAGACTATTCCCAACTAGGCTACGGGGCCGTCAAATTGTTCAACCACGTATGTTAGCTATAAAAATATTACTTACGTGATTCCAAAGTGTGTCGATAGTGTGGCGGCGACAGCGGCCCTGCGCCCGCGGCGTTGTACGCTCGGACGGTGACGCCATACCGCGCCGCCGCCTTCAGCCCGCGGATGGTGGTGCTGGTGGCGTCTGCGCCGGCGCCGCTCTCCGACCCCGGCGCCTCCACCCCCTTCCCCTCCTCCGTCACCTCCCACCACCGTATCGTGAAGCCCAGGAGAGTGCCGTGCCAGGATTCCCTTGGAGGCGGCTAAACAATACAATCTCTTTAAGCCTGTGCATTACATCTCCATAAAGAATATTTTTTCAGTAATAGAAATATTAAACAATAAGTAAAGTGGCAGCTATAATATATCATGACTAATGACTTGTAGTACCTAATTAGTAATAAATTAGACCTATGCTTGTGTCGAAAAGGTACGACCAATCAAGCTTCACCGGACTTGAGTGTACTATCTCGTATAGCGATATGTTGGTCAGGAAAAAAATAGGAGAGAAACGTCCGGAATCCGTCCATCCAATTCAAAAGTCTGAAAGCTTTCAGTGTCAGTAAGGGGTACCTATGATTAGAGTAGAGTTTCCTCATTTTACCTGCCAAGTGACATGAAGCTCGCGCGGTCTCAGCGCTCGCACTCCCACGTCACGCGGCGCCCCGCCGGGAGCTAAGTAAAATAAATGACCCAACTTTTAATCACATTTATGTGAAAACTGCTCATATTTTATACGAATATTATTGGAACGGAATCACCTGCATTGATATTGGTTTTCAATTTTGGTTTGTTCGTTATTAACACGCAATGAATGATGATGATAAAGTGCCAATTAGGTATAGTTCAGTGTATATTTTGTAGTTTATCAGAATATTTTGACAAATATGATTTTAGTTTGTACTTTCTGTAAGCAGTCCTTACTTGGTTGCCCCGTTTAGGGAAAAACGTGTCTTCATATAAGTTTCCTAAAAGTAGAGTTCTACCAAAATCCCTGGAAATATAAATCTCCACAACCAAAAATACAAGAAAATTGCCCAACAAAGAATCTTTCAGAATAACGTCTGTAGATTTCTATGCTGAAAATAGTTAGTTTTCTTGGAAAAAAATTCGGAGCTTTGTGTGGAATTGTGTATTTAAATAGACTTTCTCTATTTATTTTATTTTAATAGGTGTTATAACTATCGATAAATACATCGTTTAAACCTAAATTTAATTGCATAATGATAGCGAATACTAACTTTAGGACGGTAGTACCTATAGGACATCGCTTTACAACTACTGGACTGGATTATAGATAGATAGATAAATCGTTTATTACATTACTCAAAACATACATGGACATGGAGATAGATGTTGATAACTATAGAATTCTATAATTAATAATGATATTAAATCTAGACACATTTCATGCATGAGAACACAGTGAAATAGATTTTCCTCAGAAATATGTATATCCTAGCTAGATCGTTTGTGCGCACCCGAAAACGCAATCATCAAAATTTCATATAAATCGATTCAGAGGTTTCCTGGAAATTATAAATAAAATGTACGAGTATAAATTGATGAACCTTCTCGTTAAACGTGATTTCAATCTCTATGTATTCTGAATACAGTTTAATGACGCCACAACAAGCATACTAAAAAGCCCTAATCATCATCATCATCATCATTTCAGCCGAAAGACGTCCACGTCAAAAGCCCTAATAATAGTTTATATTTAATCATACTTTAAGAATTACATTAAGCGTAGGTTCACTGCCAACTAAGCTATGGCCGTCCTTTCGGAGAGAGGCTAAAGAAGCCATCGTAGGTAGAAAATTAAGCCACCAATGTAATTCAAACAAGGCCCAACGCAGAAAAGTTTAATAGGAGTTATAGTATTCTAATTAATTCAGGCAAGTAATCAAAGTAAAAAAAGTTCCAAAAAACGAAACAAAAATTAAATAGAACTCAAATAAAATCCTACCTTCTTCCCTAGTAGTAAAGTGAAGCGGGGTGGTGTAAGGAGATGCGCCGACGTCGTTGAAGGCAGCCAGTCTGAGGGCGTATCTCGTGTCAGGCGCTAAGCCCGCCACCGCCGCCCCCGCTCGCCCCGGCCCCTCCGACCTATGCAAATAGTTGGAAGTACCGTCATTGTGTGCCAACATTGAATGAGAACATAGAAAAATATTATTCAACACTTTTCAAGAGTGTTCAGTTCTTAGAGTATCATTTTATTTATTTATACTCTAAGGTTCAGTCCTTAAAACCAAACAAACAGCCTTTAGGAATAAAAGTTGTCTTCCATCGTAAATTAGTTGGCCACTCAGATCGAATAATAAACCGAACTATGACAGTCTAAAAAGACGGTTTTAAAAACTCGAATTTTGGGTAATTTATCAATTTGCACTAAATAAATACATAGTGAAACTTAACAATATACGTATATAATTATATATATTGTAAAAAGACATAAGGTAAGTAACTCAACTGCTCTTGAAATGATGTAAAGCACCATACTTAATTTAAACTTACAAGTTAAAGGAATAATAAACTAGGAATACTGTTCCATAATACATTTCAAGACGATCTCTCTATCTCGTTTAAAATTTCATCCTATTTCCCCTTTCATTGTATCAATACTACACAGTAATCAATTTATTATAGAGATTGCATGTTATTTCAGCTTGACACGCTATATGCATTAGCACAGACCACAGAGACTCTGATTCTCTCATCTCTTAATAGAAATCTCTTACATTATCATATTCATAAGCTTCTAACTCACGCGACATGGAGCAAATCCGAATTAGCCAATGTGACATTGACGACTTCGGACGTGTCCCAAGTATCGAGCGGAGAGGGTAGCGGAGCGTCTAGCGGGGCGTTTGATAGATCACGAGTCAGCGCTCGGTACTGAAGAGAGTAATGTGATACTAGAGCGCCACGATTAACCCTCCAAGTCACTCGCGCCTTTCGAGACCAAACCTCGGAGATGCGAACTTCTTCGGGAACGTTTGGGCGTTCTAAAACAACAACATTATTATATAACAAACAGTTGTCGCATAGATGCTTTGAAAGCACATAATTGTATGCACTAATTTTGTTTGCGTCCTACAAACTCGCTATCTCTTATCAACAACACAGCAACACGATTCATGAGTGTAGAGAACATTGTGGTCCCTTTTGTATTAGCTCTACGGTCTAATTAGAGCTGCGTATAGTCGTTCCCTTTGGTAATAAATAATGAAATCCTACACGTGTTTATATCACAGAGTGATACTTACCTTTGACAAACAAGCGGAACACGAGCTCATCGCTACCATAAAGATTTCGAGCGAGACATTTGTATTCACCAGCATGCTCAGGTCCCGAATGAGCAATAGTTATTTCAGAAGTCAAAGCTCCATTGCTAATATCCCTTGTTTCTACTGCACCACCACCACTAAAAACGACAAACGTATTTTTACAGGATCATTGTTTTTGAACCATACTCTGCACAAGTACCACTTACTGTAAAGCCAAGGGCCTTGAGTCATGTGTCCAGTGTACATGAATTTCTGGCTCTCCTCTTACAGTACACGTCAATCGTGCTGCAGATCCTCTAACGACCCATCTGGTTTCACCTCCTCCACCACCTCTTGTCAGTCTTGGAGGTTCTAAAATAACACACTAAAGTCTAATTGCTACCTTAGAAAAAGAGGTAATTTCTAGTGTTGATGATAATAAATTTTAGTTCCTTCAAAAACAAACTATGGATCTCATTCTTACCTCTTACATCTAAATAAAACAAATGATGGAGAAACGCATGTGGAACTCTAGCTGTACAACGGTACCAGCCTTCATAATCAGGACTTGTAGTTTTTAACCAAATGGTTCCGTCTGACAGAACTGATCCTCCACTAGTGTCTGACGACTCAGCCTGTCCCCACAGAATGTGACGCCAGTTTTCACCATCTAACAGAGCAAAACTTTGTATCAGATGTATTTTGAAAGAGACTGAATAGAAATACTTAAATGAGTAACCCAAACCTTACCGATAGAATATTCCCAAGAAATTCTTGGTGTCGGCTGCCCTTTAGCAGAACATGGTAATAATAAAGCTGCCCCTGCTGAAACTGAAGTATTTTGCGCCTTCCATACCCACGTTGGTGTTTCTGTTTAGAAAAACTACTATAAATGTTACGTTATTCAAGTAGCGTCTGATTATTTCAAAGGGACAATCATCGGAAATACCTTTCACCATAAGCTGAGAGCTGTGACTTGTAGTACCAAAATCGTTTGTGGCTTTACAAGTATATTCTCCATTATGCGCTGATGTGAGATCTTGAATAATTAGAATTGAAAAGAAATCCATATTCTTTTGTTCAACCTACGAACAAAAAAAAAATTCGTAAAATCGACAACATAAATGTAATGTATACAACATAAATATGACCTTATAAAAACATTACCTTCAGAATTGACGGGATAGGCAAATTATCTTTTTGCCATGTAAATTGAATGGGCTTATCTCCAGAAATTAAGCTACATGTAGCCTGCGTGCTACCAGCAACTTCCAGTTCCTCAGGAAAATGAAAAGGCGCTAGTTTAGGTGGTTCTGTAAACATTATTAATTATAGGTACTTTTGTCAAATTATAATTTTAAATTTCGTATTGATCAGTAAACTGGAAATACTTACTGTGTACATCAATCTTTACAGTCCTCCTTGCTAGTTCACCACTTTCAGCTCGAACTTCGCATGTGTAACTTCCAGCAACAGAACTTCTAATTGTAGATAATCTTAAAACTCCTCGATCATCACCTGATTCTATAGCACTTTCAACTATAGATCCATCTTCTCGCCGCCACATCACTTCTCTGTTTCAAGTAATACATTATAAATAACCATTTAAAAAAGGAAGTTTAAAACAATAAATATAATTTTAACTTACTTTATGGGATATCCAGAGTATGGGCAATTTACTACAACATCTGTATCAGTCTTTACGTGTATAGCAGGTAAATACCTAATGTTTGGTGGACCTGTGAAATAAATTAAATTATTTATGTGAGAGTTTATACGTCAAAAATTTATTTACATTTTATTTAATAAATCATAGTATGGACACTCGTATATTTACCAAAAACATTCAGCCTTGCATGATGAACCAGTGAACCTCTCGAATTGGTTGCATTGCACCCGTATCTCCCTCCATCGTCTGCTGTTCGGACTGTTACGGTCAGAGTTGATATAATCGTTCCTTCTTCACCACCGGGCGCTGTTTCAGCTCTTGTATTTACAGTATACCTAAAACGTTCATTTTGAATTTCAAATTCAGATTCAAATAACATTTAGTTATGAACATAGGTATAATTGAAGTAAATTCATAAGAGAAAATTGGTAATAAAGTACTTATATAAAAGTTTGGAATGTCGTTTACTTGTCTGGAGCTGATGGTAGTGGCCTGTCATCTAAAGTCCAAAGTATTCGCGGTGAAGGCACACCATTAGCTGCACATCTCAGAACAATAGTTTGTCCAACCCTCGTGACAGCTTCACTGAATGTTGATACCAATCGAGGCGGTCTGTCTGAAACCCGATAAAACTTTTTGACTGGAAATTTATCACTAATTATACACTACTCCACAAAATTACAACAAGGATAGTTTTAATAATTATGTGTAGAAAAAGTTTACCAGCAATTATAAGTTCAGCACCAGCAACAGCAGATTCGGAATGGTCATGGGCAGTGCATTGGTAAAGGCCTGCGTGATGGCTCCTTACAGGACCTACTGTGAGTCGTGATTGTGGGGCATGCAATGGTCGCCCTTCATGTTGCCAACTTAGGGTCAACCCTCCACCACGCCCCCCGTGGACTGAGCAGTTAAAATAACCGGAGCCTCCAGTACCAGTCATCTAAAATAAAAAGTTATAACGTGTGCCTTATAGCATTGCATATCATCTCTTGTTGCTATATTAAGAACAGTTGACAGATTCATACTGCCGTTAGTGTTTACTTACAATCAATTTCAACAGGAAACTTACCAATGGATTTGGTGATACGGTCACTGTCATAGGCTCATATACCACAAGTCGTGTCAGAACCCGTGTCGAAGTTTCTGTCCCTAGCGAGCATGCGTATCGAGCGGCATGGTGAGTTCTTGCATTGAGAAATAACAGTGCTCCTCCCCTAACCGTACCTTCACTAGCAGCTATCCAAGATCCACTTACTTCTTGCTTTTGCCAACTATAAAAAAATTATAAAGTATTTACCTTTATTGTTCAAGTAGGTAGTTGCATTTTGGTGTTTGATTTAATACTTACGTCACAGTATTTCCCAGCATGTGTCGTAAAATACAAGGAATTATCACAGTCTCTCCAGCTTTCGCCTCTATCGAATTTAATTCGATATTTTCCAACCAGCTACTATCTGTTGGAAACAAATATTTCATATACTTCTGTGCCATTACATTGTTTTTGACAGAGAATCAAAGTGACTTACCATCAGTCGTTAGCTTCAACGTAAGGCTCATAGTATCTAGTGCCACACAAGCATATTCAGCTTGAAGATCAGCTTGAGTCAGATCCGATCCGAGTAACAAACCACCAGCACCAGATACCCAACGAGAATCTGCAACATACATTGAATTTTTCGGCTACCGTCTCATCTGCCAAGTCGAGCCGAAAGAGATCAGCCCCGTTGCATGACCACTATGAAATACCCGCCATATTGAAATATACTCCAATAGGATAAAAATATACGCACGACAAAATTATGTTTGTCACACAAAAACGGTCATGCTAGATAGAGGGCTGATGTACCATCATTTTCTCGAAGACTTGTAATACTTAATTTGGAACTAAGGATAAATCACAGAAATAGACCTTCTTATTCCACTTCAATACATTCTTCTTTCTAAAAAAATATTCCAATTGCGAAGGCAAGTACCTACTTGTCACCATCCATACCGCCTGGTTTTGGTCATACATAAGATATAATTTAAATTAGGAATCGATTATGGCTCCTCACCGCCCAAAAATCCCGAAGGCAAAGGTAAGCCATCTTGCAGCCAGGTAATATCCACCAAGCCAACTTGCGGAGATATTTCGCAACGAAGCGCTACAGATCCTCCAACTTTTGCTGGCATAAGCTGTCGCACGTTATAAGACAGAACGTTGTCCTCCACTGTAACAAAGAAGGAATTTTAATATTCTTCGAATTTGATCGAAGTCGAAGGAATATTTTCAATTAGAAATATTTTACCTTGAGAATTAAGTGCCTAAAATACAAGTTTCTATTTCAAGACGGTAACGACCAGAGAAGTGTGAGTGGCTTTACCAACCTCTTTGGTAACAATATATATTTTTTTGTTTATTTTATATTCTGGTTTATACGATTTTGTAATTTGTCAAGCTTTTTTAATTACATTGATATTTTTATGATGTAAGATTCGCGTATTAATACCTTTTGAATTTATATAATTTTATTTCCAAAAATACTCAATCTTCATTTGAATAAGACGTTATTTGAGACGCATTTTACTGTGAAAGAAATAAGAAACAAAAAGCAAGATGGAATAATAAATAAGAGAATAATTGCGTCCGACGACGTTCCTTTGTTTGCGAGGCCCTCATTATTATTGACTCGTCAATTTCAAAGACTTCAACAATAAGCGTGGCCTAATTTTTCCATTTCGTAATTTGATTACTAGTACCTAGTTTATTTTATACTAGCTTCCCGCGGCTCCGCCCGCGTTAATAGTTTTTCCCGTGGTAATGAGGAATTTCCCGCGGTAAAAGTTAGCCTATGTTCTTTTGCAAGGTCTATTCCATCTTTGTACCAACTCCGCCCGCTTTAACAATGTTTCCTTTGGGAATGAGAAATTTTCCCGAGGTAAATCGTAGTCTATCTTCTTTCCCAAGATCTATAAAGATAGATTTTTGTGCCAAGTTTCATTAAAATAGGCTCAGTGGTTTCGGAGTCAGTCAGTTAAACATTTTCAATATAAAACAGTAAATTATAATTCCATCCCTGACCTTACGTCACACTCCGCATGACGTTTGCAGCTGCGCGAGTATTATATTGAACAGACAGTTGGTCTGTTCCAACAGATTCAATTTGTTCAACTTTTACATAAAATATTCATAAAATAAACACGAAACAGAAAGAAACTCGTCCGCGTTACGTTTTCCCAGAAACCCTAAAACTCTTTGGGTCTGCTCATGAAAATGGAATACACCAAGAAACTAGAACAAGGTATAGAGAATATTAAAACATCAAAGTGTCGAATACTTTCTTTGGAACTCATTTGAATGAGAATAAGCTTCTACTCGGGCCCCATTTGTAGCTATCCAATTCTCCCTTTGTAGCGGGCTCTATTGTAGGGGAAAATATTAAAATATGGTAAGTAAAATCTGTAACTCTCGAGCTAGTTTCAGAGAAAGGAATGTAGCCAGGAACTCGTTAACTTCACTTTGCAGAATTGACTTCGACATTATTGATACGAACGAACCGGTACTATTGTGGAAAGTCTGGTTAATTAATCGCAGACTGCCCTACACAACTTCTGCTTTTTATATTATATATCTAAAAGTTGTTATATTTTAAAGAAGTAAAAACATATCACGACTTTTCTTATCTTAAATTTACTACAACTTCTTCATCGATAGATAGGGTAAAAAAACTTGCAAAATAAGGTTCCCTAGTATTTTTGATAATCCTCTAAGATTTAATGAACGAGATCAAATACCAGCAGTTTGAGAATTAAAATAGAGTAACATTAGAAAGGATAGAGTAGAATAAGTAAAGATTCATAAACGTCGGAAGTTTTGTCTTCGTTCTCTACCACGATGAGGGAATGGGTACTTTATACTTCAATAACTTTTTCAACGAGGGAAGCCTTGTTCTAATGAAGTTGTTTTTTTACATTTTTCACGATGAAAGACATCATGTCTTTCAATCTTTAATTAAAACTTTTTCCAGGCCTCTGTGGGTAAAAGTAATTCTTTGTGGTTGTGGTATAAGTACCTTCACTGATAATAAGTTTTTTATTGAGACTTTTATACCTCTTAAGGATTATTGTTTAGACAAAATTTAATGAAAATCAGTACCAATAATACAGTGTAACCAGTCTTTTGCTAACTATATTTGTGTATTTTTTTTATATTGTTGTCAATCAACCTTGTAATAAGTAGCCCATATTTCCACATTGAACAGTGTCATATTTCTAACTACTTGTGTCTCAATTGTTATTTTATTACAGTACAAATTCACTTTAAACTAGAACCCTGATTTAAAACGGGATATTTATCGTAGTATTCGTTTTGTGTGAGTGCACGATATTTCATTATATTTCTCTTCAGTTGTCCCGTAATCCTGGTGTATGCAACTGCATGTATACTGTATGCTATTGCATTAATAAATAGCTACGATTCTATTTTTTAATATTATTATTATTATCTGGAATGAATAATGTAAAAAAGTAAGCTACAGTTAACAGCTCATATATGTCCCCACCGAGGGGCTCGAGCCTACCCTGATACCAGGGTGAATAGGCCTTAGTCGACCACGCTGGCCCAGTGCGGGTTGGTCAACTTCACACACAACCTTTGAATTTCTTCGCAGGTGTGTGCAGGTTTCCTCACGATGTTTTCCTTCACCGTAAGAGCGTCGAATAAACGTACATATGAATTCGAAAACCGAAAACACATTAGTACGTGCCGAGGTTTGAACCATCGAACTTCGGAACGGAAGTCAACGGCCACTTGGCCACCGACGCTCTTACGTTACAGACTAACACAGAACCTAATTAAGGTCTAAGGGGTTGACGTATCCACTCACTAATTAGCTGCTTTAACAGAGAAAACAAACACTACGAACAAAAAAAGAAAATTACTTACAAAAGGATAAAATATTAATACAGCAGTAGAGTTCCTTTTCCTTTGTTTAAAAAAAAGTAATAATGAAAATTAGGAGAACTGTAAACAACGGACTTGTAATAAACAGATGTACGGGAAGAGGGCAAAACAAATTACAACTTCGAGTTGAGTTGGACCAATTAACTTTCCGTTACAAAACGGGGGAAATATGGAGGAACATAAAATGAAAAACAGCGCGGCCGCTGTAGGCCGCCCGGGTTTTTTCCACGGCAAAGTTTTAATTAAGGGATTAAAAATGACATTAGAATGAGCTCGCAACAAGGTAACTTTTCTTTTGTTCGCGTTATGTCTGCTGGGAAAATTGAGTAGACGTGCTTCATTGCTATCTTCATGGAGCTAATATTGTGTGTTTTTTTGTCATAGAAAAATGCCAGCAAGGCTTTATGATTTGTTTATTAGAGCAACGAAATTTAACACGTTTTTTTTCTTTGACTAACTAAAAGCATTTCTTTGCGGAATCCCGTGTTGCTAGTTGTTCTCTGTTTTTTTTAGTATTAGTATTAATATTATCTATTTGTTTTTCATAAATAGTAAGATTATTTTCATACTATTTTTAATCGAAGCGATTGTGAAAAATATTAAGCTCGGGCCAGGGATTCGTACCGGCGGCGGCGGCATCTCTATTTTGTGCCACCGAGTCTCTGTACAAGGCCGACGAAATTATTTATCGGGCTTAAAAGTAAATGAAATTTGTTAAGTATGTATAACTATGTCTGGGTAGTATTACTATTTAATGATAGTTATGTTTCAAACAGAAAGTTCAGCGAGTGCGCAATATTCCCTCGGCTTGTAACCTGCATTACAGTGTCTAAACGCCAGTCCAATTTCAGGAACCATGTGTTTATCTTCATTTTTATATTGACTCAAACTGACTAAATTCGATTAAATTATTTAAGGAACTGTTGAAAAAGTAGTAATTAGTTCTTCGTTTAAACTTTAGTTTTCAAGTTTCATACATTTTGTTATAAATTTTCAATATTTTTCAGAAGATAAACCTACCTAATTTGTAACTTAAATCAGTGAACAGCAATACCTAAAGAACTTGGGAGCCCTGCAAACATATTTTAAGTGAAAATTGATAAAATGTGCTATACATTTGTTCTGACTGAAGTAATCTATGACAGAAAACCAGTAAGAGATTACTCATTTGTTCTACTCGTAAGACAAAAAAAGTTGCTTTAAAATTGATTATACATAAAGTGTTTTTTGCATTTAAATCTAAAATACACATATAATAAAAAGCTAGCCTAGGTGGTTTATAATTATAAAAGCACTTACTCCAAAAAAAGTAAAGGTATAACTATGTCTACACATGTTTATATTTATGATGTTATTATTTATCTCATTAAGGAATATTAACAGCCATATTAAATTGCTAACAGCTAGATTTTAATTTAATTTTTTTGTGTAGAATAGGATCTTTGAAGAAGATTATTATATATTTTTGAATTATCTTTTTATTTTAATCTTTTTACTGGTAACTAACTTGACAAATACTCTAACACATCTTTATTATTATTTTTAGTATACCTATGCAGAATTTTTCGCTATGTTACCTTCAAATTCGTGCATGTGAATTTCGAATTCGAAAACATTGTTGGCCGATGGGACTGGAAGGAAACCAAGCCTCTCGAATAGCATAGGTACAACTGAAAAAACCACTACGATACCGACATTAGCCCACAAAGAAGTTCTAATTATTCAATTTTAAGAAGCTAAAAATTACAAAAAATATAAACCCAAACCGCATATATCTCGTTGTTTCAATTATAACAAACGCAACGCAATGAATGTGCTATCATTTATTGAAGAGTTTTTAATTTAGTCTTCTACTCCGCTATCAGATCTAAACCAAATTTATATAAAATTATTTCTACATACCAATTTAAAAAAAAAAAAGGTTCATAATAAGCTGAGATATTGCCCAAAACAATTTACCGATCGAGGATAACGGTATCGCCAGTTAAGGGGTTATTTCCCCATAATCATCAAATTTAATCATCTGATCTTTGCCATTTTTTATGGGACTATCTCGCTAGTAAACCTCTTCAAAAAAAAATCGGTTCACAATTCGTGAAGATATTCTTTAACGTACACACAAAAAAATACATACGCGTCGAATTAAGAACCTCCTCCTTCTTTTTAAAGTTGGATAAATAACACTTTGTTCAGCACCCGAATGCATTAAGTCGAAATCATCTTTATCCTTATTAGTTATACAACATTTTTTTTGGCAAATAAATTACATGTATGTGTATGTATACTTACCAGGTTGCAGCAGCACCGGCCTAGAGAGCGTGGTGCCAGCTCGGTTGGAGGCCCTGCAGCGCAGCACCGCCCCTCCCCCCCCTCCCGCGTCCATCAGAGACCTTCGGGCCCCCACCACCAGCCTCCCGTCTGACAACACGTGCCTGGTAACAACAACTGTCTTTACCACAAGGTTCGCTATTATAAGCATCAACTATTAACTAAATTATTTGTTAGGGCCGTTTTGTTCCACTCGGAAGACGTGGGCTCAAATTTCAAAATGTAAAAAATTAATTTCCGATTTTTGGATGTATATGTACGTTTATTTGACGCTCTTACGTGAGGAAACCTGCACATGTCTGTGAAGATTATCAAAACATATTTGTGGATTCGACCAACTCATGGGTCAGCGTAGTCGTATAAGGCTTGAATGAATTTATTTTTTACTTAGGTACAGAAGCCAGCACATTCGGTTGGACCTTAGAGTATAAATAGAAAAATTTGGACATTCGCACTACGAAATTCACCCCTACCGCTACGTAATACAGGCGCTCTCAAGGTCAACATGTTCAGCCGCATGTACTGGCTACTGTACATGAGTATATTTAGCTTATAATATTATTATACGAATTATTTTTAATAATTTTTCTATCGCCGTTTTTTACTTTCGAATTTTCCAAATATTAACTTAAATAAGAACGGACATTCATATTCATTATGAAGCCGAAGAAGTGTGTCGATCGTGTTTACTGACCAATATAAAGCTATTTTATGCACTATACACGTGTAAGTTTTTTTTGTGAATAAGCCTCAGAAATCCGGTTCCCGCATACAAAGCTCCGCCTAAGCACAACTTAGTAAGCATGAACTTTGGAACTACATCATTAGATGGAGTTCGCTCATATAAAAGTATTTTACGGGCGAATTGGCTAAGTTTGACTAACTTAGCTCGTTTGCTACGTACTTAGTAAGCTGTATAAAGATCATTGGAAAATGTTCTATGTCACTTTTAAAATAAAACATGAGGCTAAAGTCGTAAAAGACTAACATCACCTAACATTAAACAATGTATTTTTCCATCAAGAGCCATTTTAAATACTTTTGATAGCAGTCAGCATATTATGATGCGCTTAGACACAAAAGCTTTACTTAAGATTAAAAAATCTGTACCTCAATAATAATAAGTAATAAAATAACACCGCTTAATTTATTATTTTTCAATTTTCTACCTATCAATAATACGGTAATTTCATATATTTTTTAAGAACGTTGCTGTTTATGTCAGCCATTTATAAATTATACATAATGCAGCCAAAGTAATTCTTCAAATGATTCAAGCAGTAACGGCAAAGTATTATGTGTATTTTATTTTATAAGTATTTCTTTTTTAATTTTTTATTACCACCACCTTTTGACATAAAACGTAAACAAACAATGTTTTGAAGTCAGTCTAAAATCACAATTCAAAATATAGGAAGTTAATAGCCCCCTCATCCCCGAAGCAATATGATATTATGTGATTTTCGATCACTGCCAATTTTCCACTCACATTCGCATTCCATTGGGCTCGATATACATATTGAGATGAAAACCTAATTTTCTGCTTCAATGTTTTGTAATATTACAATTTTGTACGATATAATCTCTTTCAAGACGAAATATGAAAATGTTATATCGAATAATAATCGTACAAAACGCATGTGTTTGAAAAATATATTATTACATTGAACTACATTTGGCAACATACCTACTGTTAAAATTATTTCAAGATTATTTCATTGTTTTGTTGTGTTAGAAGTCTTGAAGTATGAATGGTGTGGCAGGCAACACATTACTATATTATTATGTCTATGTCTAAAACTCTCGTAACATTTGAGGCCTAGGCCATAGAAGAAAATAATAGTACAAGCCTAGGGTGTTGTTTGGGGGCTGGGGCCTGCTCTATTTGATCTATTTCCCACCTATAGTACAGGCTCTGCCTAGTTTGCGTTTAAATGGCCGTGTGCGAGGTGTCCCCATACATTTTTTTTCTTTTTTTGTGTGAATTTCTTTAATCTCAGCTAAAATATTATTATTATTTCATTCCATTTTAAAGTCAGATAGCCTGATAGTCAGATCCATAATAGTCAGTTGCCAGAGGATATTATTGTACGTGCAAAGGTAGCTGTGATTATTGGACGGAAGGTACCTATGTCGGGTCAGAAGGGACAGTGTCGCTTGGAAACTGCTGACGCATGAAGACGTGACATATTGTACTTTTGGTTTAGGTACTTTTATTGGACGCTATTTCTGAGCTTTCCAGACAATAATTGAGAAACTCTCTAATATCGAATTGCTTAAATATTTCTTTTTCATTAATACAAGTTATATTATAACATTCCACAAAATATTTTGTTTGCTATTTTCCTATGAATCAAAATTATAGGGTTCAATAAATTATATTGGAATACAAAGCGTCCAATCAGTTTCCCAAACATTTTCACTTATAGGATATTAATCCTACTAATATTATAAACGCTTAAATTTGTAAGTATGGATGGTATATTTGTTACTCTTTCACGCAAAACCTGCAGAATGGATTTTATTGAAACTTTACAATAATATAGATTATACATAGGCTACTTTTTACCGCGGGAAAATACTCGTACCTCATACCCACGAGACGGGCCGAGCCGCAGCGCGGAAAGCTTGCAGTTCAATACAAATGTTATTTATCGACACCATTAATAACAATAGGACAGTTACAATTTTCATGATAGAAACAAAAAGTCAATAGGCGGCCTTATTGCTCAAATAGCAATCTCTTCCAGGTAATTATCAGTCTGTAGTAACTTTAGTAGATTCGTTTATACTCAAAATCATTGAGTGGAAAAGTACTTCTTCACCGCACCGTGTTGCAAAACAGCACCTTGCCATAAGTCTACTACTATCCTGTTATATTTTGATTATGCACTAAACTAACCAAGACTGTGTGATCAAGACTGGTGGGCAAAACGGGTGATTTTGAACCGTAGGATCATGAAAACAGGGTAACATTTAAATGCAAAGCTTCATGAGTCTGAACCGTATTGTAAACTGACCAAGTTCGGTGGTTGTTTTATATGCGGCAACTTTACGGCGGCGACACGGCGCCGTAATGTGAAACAGCAAAACGTTGTTTGGAATGAAAACCGACCGATGGATATCCTCCCTTTATGGGTTGGGACATTACGAATGGTGGGTTTGACGATATGTAATAATTCTGAAAGCCCGCGTGGGACTGCTTTACAAAGTGTCGAAGCTTTTAAATGTAGCAACTTTGTATTACAAAGAGCAAATGTAGGTGGAATGCCCTTAAAAATTAACTATTACAAATGTTTATAGCTATTCTTGTCATTTTAAATAAAGGCAGTCATTTTGTTTGTTTAAACTTAAATACTTCTGATTTTCTCTTATCTATTTATATATTCCTAAACCTGCTTAGATAATTTTACAACTCTTCATGACTAAGCATTGGCTCATTATTAGTCGTACCTCATACTTTGCGTTGTTTTGAAAGTCCATCCTACTCGTATAATGGAATCAAAATAAAATTATTCCCAAAAAGGCAAATATAAGCCAAATCAATCACCAGTCTCCATCCATCATTATTTTTCAGGCTACCGAGTGGGAGGGGTTCATAATGGAATTTACTCATATTATTAGCATAAAAAATATTATAGAGTGATTGATCTGTTTATGGAAATAAGTAGCTTTGTTATATTTATATTTTCAAATGAGACTTATCGCGCCGAATCAAAAAGCGTGATGCTTTCATGTGTATTTTCAAATTCAAATACTCCTGAAATGTATAAAGACACAGCAAGTACACACAAAGCCAAGCTAATCGTTGGGGCTTCCTGTACTAGAGCATAAAGTCAAATGATGTTGATAAAGTTGAAACTTACTGAGAGGACAAGACTTAGTTAGAGTGAGCGTGTGGCGGCTGAAGTTGGCAAGTCAAAGGCGACTCCCGCCGCTCTTAACTACACAGGATAAGCTTGACCAGCTGCTGGGTCGTTGATAACACATCAAGACGTTATAATATCATAGCCAAATCTATAACTATACGTTGTCATAACAGTTTTATCCGTGGGAATGAGAAAATTTTCCGCGGTTATAAGTAGCCGATGTTTCTATCTTTGTACCAAATTTCATTGTTTGTTTTTCGTGTGGGTCTCGAGGCTAACCTACCTCATAAATCCTGATGCAGAATTATTGAGCCGCCTAGGGCTTCTGACATGGCCTATTCAATGCAAACAAACAAATAATTCAATTTTTTCTCTTTGTAATAATTATAAAGCTTTAAATTCCGTCAAAAAATCAAGTTTATTTTAATAATGATGGAAACTGAGTCTTTTCAATAAAATGTGATATTTCCTGTGAAAATCGACCTTATTGTTGATTTCAGTTTTTGTAATATTTAAATACATTAAGCTAGCTAAATGTATACGCACGATTATGATCAGTCCGATAGGGCATAAAACCCTTCTCATAGCGACAACAAATTTCGAACACAGCAAATCCGGAACATGACCAACCAATTACGAAGATCGTGAACCCGATCCAATCAAAAAATCTCGCCATTCATCCCGAACCCTCTGAGTATAAGGATTGCTTCTTGCTAAAAGTAAGTTAAGCCGAGGATATTCTGGTCAAAGTTGGCGGACGTGTTGCCTGCTCGAGTTTCACTCGCGAACTTTCACGATCTCCGCTATCTATAAACTTCGGAAGGAATTAACTTTATTGAAAGGATGCACGTTGAAGACACATCGCCTTTGATGCTTGCTATGAATTAGAATAACGTAGCTTTATACTTTTTATTTGATAAGAAAGAGACAAAAAATGGTGTGGACTTCACCGACTAGAACACTTTTTTTATAGAAGAACTTGCTGTATAAAAAATTTAATTCTTCTCGTCCATTTTTACGCTATATGCTTAGGTTATTCAATTTTAAATCAATCGCACATGGCAGGTAAGTTGGGGATTGTAGTTGTAGTTAGTCATATCATACTAGTGAACGGTTATACTCATCTCTTATGAGTCTTTATGGCACCCACAGCAAAAGTCTGGTTTGTTCTAGTCTAAGGGAACAATAACATCTTATTTACCCTGCTTGTTTGCTTTATCTGAAGGGTTTGAGGTTAACCTACCTCATAAACTCTAGTGTCAGAATTATTGAACCGCTGAAGACTTTTGTCATGGCTTCTATAACGACTACTTTCATATTACTATTATTTATTATTATTATTATTATTATTATTATTACCTAGAGCTAGACCAACGGCTTCCTTTGTTCCCACTATATCCGATACCTACCCAATGTAGCAGATGATATTGTGGGAATCTGATAAATAAGGAATCTGGTATACTGGTCGTCTGGTATTTTGGGAATCTAGTATAGGTAGTGGGAAAGAGCCACGGATAGACGTGCTTTCCGATTGTCATTTTCTGTGTGTGTGTGTCATTTTTCTGATCGGACAAGTGATTCAGTCTGCAATTTTCAAATCAAAATGGGGGCGTTCGCGATTACGCGATCATCGCAAGTTCGCGCGAATTTTACTCGTACGAACGCGCGATCAAACATATTGAAGTCGAATATGTGTCCTAATAGACGATCGCGCGATAGAACGATTTCTTCATACATTTGACAATCGCGCGTTCGCGCGAACTTGCGATGATCGCGTAATCGCGTTCTATTAGGACAACGCCATACCTATGTGTTTGAACATTTCTCCGCCGGGATTTGAACCCGGAACCTTCGTAATGTTACACGATTTATCTTTAAGTAATAAATAAGATTAGAGTTATTTTCCATGCTCAATCTCCTTTCGCGCCAGTTTAGCATCTGGCAAAGTTCGTAGCTACTTATCCTCGTCGTCAGCATAAAGAATATTTCGGAAAACTCAACTCGAGAGTAGAGCTAGCAAGAGGATGTATAAAAGTTCCCCTTCTTCCCGAGAACATTGAATAAAACGGCAACTTCGGTGTCGGCTCGCAGTCTATTTAGTTGGTAGTTTATCGCCTCGTTAGGGGAAATCAACTTGGTCCTATTGACTCAAACTTTGTATTCTATTGAAAAAAGTTTTTCTATAAGATAATTAATTACTTTCTATGACAACAAGCTTATACCCAGTTTCAAAACATAACCAAAGTAACAAGCAGAATGTTTGTATTTGTGTTTGTGTTTTGACGGTTTTATGGCAAAGGAAAACATCGTGAGTGAACAAACAAACCAGCACAAACCCTGAATTTAAGGGATGGCCCAAGCACCTCGATGGTGACGTATATAAGTCAATGTAAAAACATAATAACGTCAACACGGGTGCACTACTAAAAGTTCCACAAAAATAATAATGTTATTTTTAGCTTAAAAGTTGGTATCTCGTGTTCCGTTATTCACACGATACACTCAAATTGATATAAACACGAGCACTCGAGATGGCAAGTGGGCCGGCGTCCAGCCTCCCTACAAACGATTATGGTGACAGCTGACTTATCGCTGGCGGGGATAAATGACCGCGGCGGGAGCGCGTTTGCGACCACTGTGCTTCAGGGCTCCGTCATGTATACAACTAAAAAAAACGAACTATATGTGTAAAACTGAAGAATCGGCGTGTCTGAACATTGATTTGCTTTTCAAAAAACTGATGGTAGGTGATAAAGGGAGTATAGCGGAACACAAAAATACAAGTTTTGAAATAATATCCGTCTGTCTGTTTGTACTCGCTAATCTCTGGAACTACTGGACGTAGGTATTTTAATGAAACTTTACAATAATATAGCTTAAACATCAGAATAACACATAGGCTACTTTTTACCGCGGGAAAATAACACGAGCGGAGCCGCGAGGCGGAAAGCTAGTACTAAATAATAAGGAACCGTTATATAGATAATTCATAAAAATTTTCAATTGTTTTCCTGAGATTATTAATACATTATGAACGTATTCCTACATTATAAAATGTATGTACAAAATGAAACTCGAATAAATGACATAGATTGATGGATATAGCACGCATATTACGGGAAAAATACGGAACCATACGAAACGCGCGCGTCCACACGCTTGTCGTTTTCGCTGTATCAACGACATGCCCACGGGCTCGGAACGACATGTGTGATTGTGTCTTTTTTGAGAGAGATACCTGCACTGAACACCCACGGGGTGAAAAACACATTTAAATTTCATTTCATTACAAAAATGGAATTCCAAATTATGATTTCTGAACTGAAATACGGCTTTATTACGTTTCATAAAGAACGAACAAAAGCCTAAATGAACAATCGCATTGTTTCATAAAAGCGTAAGCTTAGGGTTGAATCTATAAAGTGCTTTACGTGAGCAAGCATTTATATTACATTATTTAAGGAGATTTTATTTGAAAGGTATACGTACGTACCTACAATAACTCCATTTGAAGGCATAAAGAATAATATCATTTTATTGGTAGCGTACTAATTAGATTCATTGTTCTCTTTGTAATTCAAATGGAATAGGTACAATTCAAACAAAACTCTTCCAGTTGGTGAAAAAGAAAATAGCTATTCTAAAAAAAATCCTGTGCAAGATTTGATATTATAAGTAGGCTACTGGCTTCATATCTTACCGTTTTTTTGGAAATTCTAAGATGAATGCAGTTATCAGTAGATGAATGACGTTTCAGATTGTTTTTCTTGACTTTTATTCATGTTCATATGTCAAAAAAGTATATTTTGTATGTGTTTAAATAGTTTGAATTAATCTTTAATCTCAGTATAATCCACACAAAATCCAACGAATTTCAATACAACAATAACAAAAGCTAAGTTCTTACGTCAACGTCACAGGTCGTAATATTAATTAATATTCCTTTTATGTCTGATCCCAGCTCGGAATGAAAAGCTCAGGGATCGAGTGGAAAGGCTATAATTATTATCTCAGGGTGGTTGTTCTTGCTAATGGAATGTATTGTTGGGAGATAGGTGAGATGGGACCCTCGTCTGTCGAGATTCGACGCACCATTATCGGCCGCTTTGTGTCGACCAACCTTGGTGCCGCCGTGATAAGAAGTCTTTGTTGCGTAAGAGATATTTTCAGTCGTCGCGTCGTAAAGTAAAAAGGACACCGTCTCAAAACTTGATGTCCACGGTGAAGCCTAGGGGTTATTCCAATGATGACCAGCCCATTTGGCGAAAAAATGTTTTCTCTTTTGTTGTCAATCAAGAATATTTAATTTTGTATTGTTTTTTATTTTTCTAAAATCCCTTCTGTATTGCTCAGTATGTTCTAGGTCAGGGTTGTATTTTGTTAACTTGGGGGAAAATTTTGAGGGATTTATTTCAGTTGGTTAAATTAATAACTATCCAATCTCTCCCTTAATACGAATTCTCTCTTCATGCAAAACATTTTTATCCTTTGTAATGGGGTGGCCTGGCCAGCTCAGCCATTTACATTAGAGACTCAGGGTTTTCTAGCTAGCAGGGGTGGTTTGGTCAAGAGAAACACAGAACACAGGTTACAACACGGTTTTATTCATTAGGCAAGGCATCGGCGGTATAAGCTTAACAGGTTGGCTCGGGGCGGACGGGAATGGTTTCCAGGTCGGGACGAGGGTGCGGGAAAGTTCAGGAGAAAGGGCCGCGATTTCGAGGGGATGTATCGCGCTGAATCTAGCACCTCTGGTCGGCGTGAAGGGTTTCTCGGCGTAGAGCTACGCACGCCCGGGGCTCTCAACCAGGATATACCCGGGACCGCCTCCGGGGTCGCGAACGTGCTTAGGGCAGGGGCTCTCGATCGCACGCTAGGGCGAGACCGCCTCCTTGGGCCCCTCAGGGTTTTCGACCGCGCTAAAGCTGGGACCGCCGTCGGTAAGGGGTAGGTGCAGGGGCTCTCAATCAGGGTGGCCCGAGACCGCCGCCTGTTCACCCTCGAGGCTCTCGACCGGGCTTTAGCGGGGACCACCGCCGGTATTTCGTGCACAGGGCAAGGGGTTCTCGATCGTGGATTGCCACGAGACCACCTTTAAAAGGTGGATAGGACTTACTGGATTTAGGCTGGAACGGAGAGGACGCCAACAATTGTAATGTTCGAGAAGCGACAATCAACTTTTAAATTAACTGAGTGGTTAGCCGGGTACAAGGTATACTGGTTTACGCGCCTAGTCGCGGGACGTCCTTCTTCGCTGGTGGCCGGTGCGAGACTGTTCTCTCGTCCTCCTCGACTGCCCGGTAATAGCCCGGTGGGCAACGCTATCCCCACCGCCGAAACCGGTCGTACTCAGGCTCAGGGCAGGGCCGTATTCGGCGGTGAAGCAGGGCAGAGACCCACGGCCGGCGTGGGTCGTTGCATTCCCCCCCTGGACAGCGAGATTTTTTCCTGCGGGGAAAAAATCACAAGGCAATACCGACTCCGAGCACCTAACAGCTATAATCTGTTTATTTGCTAAAGTCAGACTGGTCAGGAATGGGCAAGATATGCCCCAAGGGTTCTGGTTTAATCATGTGAAACTAATGTATTCTTTTATGTTTTTTTTTTTTTGTAATTTAATTCCCTTTTTTTTTACAAATGCCTTGCCTTTACAGGATAGAATGACTTTATAAAACAAACATAACATAACTGGTTGGTATAATCATATACTTCTATATGAATAAAGAAATAGGGATAAGATATTCCCTGTTAAAATATTCTAACAACTGGAATGGAAACAACTACAAATTAACAAAGCGTAAATCCGTACGTATACGATGTATGGCTTTGGTGCTCCATACTACTTATCTATAAATTGTAAACTCTGTGTCTGTCTATAAATTAAATAACTGGTTAATAAACTATTATATATCCGTACGTATTTACTCCATAAAAATAAAAATATCATCTTTACTGGTCATATTATAACTTTTATCTAACGTTTCGCTGGTAAAAAAAAATTTTACTTTGTGTCAACTGACTACGTCACAATGTGAACTTTTCACTGTTTTTCTTTTTTAAAAGAAATAAGCTAACAACTAAATAATATATGTGCATAAACAACAACAACGGTCACACCTTCTGTGCGTTGTCATTTTTACGAAGCGCGTTTCTATACGTACTGGGCTCGTTAGCTATTTTATTCGTCGGGACTGGGAACCTCTAGTTGATAAGAACTAAGAACACAAGAAAGTGTAAACGGTGTTGCAACAAATTGTTTGCTACTGGTTTGTCACTGAACTCAGTCTTTCAATAACAGGAACTTTTAATTATTTACTAGTTTAAACGACGTTTTGTAAATATTTCAATAGCAAGCGGGTGCTAGTCCCGTATAGCAAACTAAATAACAACTTATAAATTATATTTTCAATAACCAACAAGTGTTTTTCATGATAGTGGTAACACGTCTGGATTTATCTTTCTATGTTTACTTATTAGCAATTAATGACTTAGAAAAATTGTAAATAAGCACTGGTCGGCTATCCGGCAACTATACTCTGTTGTTCTAGCAAACTAAAACTAAAGCAATATTATCTGGTAACTACATTTTACGGTAGATCCTAATGATCCGAGAAAAAATATTTATTAGACACCTATTAATTGTAAGGTTTTGAGACAGGAAAAATAATCATGAAAGAAGAAAAAAAAATCAAGAAGAAAACTTAACTCAACATACGGAGTATGGCCGGTCTTGACGTTTGCGCCTGTTGGCGCGCCTCTTGACTGCAGGTCGCCCTCCATGACATGGCTGGCCCGGACTCGAAGCCGCACCTCGCGGCCTCGTGGGCTGCGGGTGGGTTGTGCTCGTCGGGACTGGGGCTGGCTGCATCCACACTCCACTCGATGTCCCGGGGCGCGTGTTCGCTGCCGCCGGGCTTCCAGCTGCCGGCATCGGGTCGGTCGGCTGTATCAATATAGCCGACTCTGGGATCGTGTTGTCGCCCGCGGTACGGAAATGCGTCTTTACTTGCGACTGCACGAAATCGTTATGCGCGCACGACTGTCTACGACTGTCTGGCGCTACGGCTTCACCGCCGGTATCTTGCCGTGCGGCTCCCCCCGCGCGGGGTGTGCTAGGTTCCGCCCACTTCGTCAGGTACAGTCGTTATTTATCTCGTTCATAGTACATACAGGTGCAGGTTTACTTAGGTAATTCTGGTGTTTTTTTTTTTTCTCGTAGTACATACAGGTGCAGGTTTACTTAGGTCATGCCGGTGTAACTTTTTTATGTACTATCTTTATCCAGTTATTAGTTCTGCGTCGTCTCTTGCCGGTTTTAGTTATGGTATTTTTTTATATCTTTTATATGCGCTGTGAACTTTCTTCTTTTATTATTTACATCTTGTAATTCAAAAATAACCGGTGATTTCCTTGTAAGTACTTCGTATGGGCCCGAATGTTTCGGTTCTAACTTGGCGCAAAAAAAATTATTTGCATTAGTTGCAGGATATTCTTTTTTCAGTACTAAGGAATTCAGTGCTGGAATCCAACTTCGCTTTTGCTTATCAGAATGTTTTTTCTGGTGTCTCGATGCGTTATTCTGGTGTTGACGTACCAACTCATATATTTCTTCCGTCTTATTTAAATGTTTCATTGCGGGTTTTTTTGTGAAATCTGGTTTTGGTGGTTTTTCGTCTCGTTTCTTATACCTGCTGGCAATGTCTGTCGAAGTCCTAATTTTCCATGCTTTATTTTCCTGTAACTTTTGTTTTTCCTTCTGGGTTTGTGGCTCGGGTTCTGGTGGTATTATGTGCTTAACATAATATAATTTAGGGGTCCTTGGGTTAAATTTTGGCGACTGGGGTTCTTTATGTAACCTGTTACCGTTTATTTCCAGCCACGGTTTTTGCAGTTCTAAATTTGCCTCTTCTGTTGATTGTTCTCGTTTTCTTCTGTTCTGTTTCCTTCTGGGTCTTTTTCTTTTTCTTTGCTGGGTTTGTTCGTCACAGTCTGTGTTCGGGTCTGTTCGTAATTGTGGTGTTGTAACTGGTTTCTCCGGTTTTTTCTGGTTTTGTGTGGCTGCTTCCCACATAGTCAAGAACTTTTTAGGCTCGATTCGGTTCAACATATCCATACCGATTATTATGAATCCGGAATTCGGCAGGACGTACAAACAATGATTCAATGTTACCCCCAAAACTTTCATCTGTAGCGTGACGCTGGTTTTCACGTTGACCAAAGCCTTGTTTGCTAAGACTATTTTCTCCTTCGCCTTTCTCCCTTTGATGGAATTCTGTTGGCACAAGTCGTAAACTTCTTCTGGTATAAAGGAAGTAGTCGAACCGGTGTCGATCAAGGCCGGAAACTTTTTATTCAGGATCGTAACGTTAACAAACATTCTGTTGTCACGTCTTTTCTGGGCGTTGGCTGTACACGCATTACCTGTATTTCTTGTATCTGTTTTGCAACAGTTCTTGCTTAGCACCCCTATTTTGCCACAAATACTGCAAAACAGTTGCTTTTTGTTCCGGCATTCCGTGTACGCATGTCCTGTCTTGCCACAACTCCAACAACATTTCGTTCTATCGTAGTTATGCATGTATCTTGTGCCAAGGTTATTCTGGTTAATTTGTTTCCGATTAACATTCTGGTCGAACTTGTATTGTGGTGTGAACTCTGGTCTGGCTGGCTTTTCGTTGCTGGTTCCTGGTGAATATCTATATCTCTCCTCTATTATTTTTTCGTATTCCCCGCAAAGGGTTATTAGTTCGTGCAATGAATCGAAATCTTGTCTTTTTATGTAAAGTTTATAGCTGGCGTGTGTGTTTTCGAAAATTCTTTCTAATTTTTCGTCTACTCTCATTTTTCCAAATCTTCTCATTAATGTTTGCAAATCCGTTAGGTAATCGGTGAACTTTTCATTATATTTCTGTTTGCGAGCGATAATTTTTTCTAATAAATTGGTTTCGTAGCTGTTCGGGTAAAAATAGAGTTTGAATTCCTTGACGAAGTCCTCCCAGGTCCTCCAATTATCATGGTTGTTCCGGTGCCATAAGTTTGCTTTTCCCTTCAGGAATCTGGTTAACAGCGGAATAAGCTGTTCTTTCTGGACATCACACGTTGTTACTAGGTCTTGAAGCCGCTCTAGGAATTCGACGGGATCGCTTGTTGTATCGAAACTAATGTCCCAATTTTTTACAATGCTATACAGATCCTTGCCTCCCATTGCTTTCGCTTCCTTAGACATTTCGTTGTCTTTTTTATCTAAATCTGGGTCTGTGTCTTCGTAATCTGAATCCGACTCAGAGTCGAGGGATTGGTTCACTGATAATATTAAAGCCGCGGTTTCTTCGTCAGTGGTTTCTGTGTCCACTTCTACTAAGTTTTTCGTTATGGCTTCCTTCAGTGCTTTCACTGTGTAATCCTTGTTTGTAACTGGGTCCTTTGTGGGTATGCCTCTAAGGGCAGCTAGCTCGACAAGCTCTGGCTTTCTCAGCTTCGTAACCTCGATTGGTTTTGACATAGGTTTTCTCTTTTTAACGCTACGTCTTTCTTACGGCAGTGATTTTCTCTTCTTTGACCTTCCCTGCTAACCCGTGAGCTCTTTCGATATTTCCCGTGGGTAAATACCGTCAATTAAGTTGGGCGCCAAATGTAATGGGGTGGCCTGGCCAGCTCAGCCATTTACATTAGAGACTCAGGGTTTTCTAGCTAGCAGGGGTGGTTTGGTCAAGAGAAACACAGAACACAGGTTACAACACGGTTTTATTCATTAGGCAAGGCATCGGCGGTATAAGCTTAACAGGTTGGCTCGGGGCGGACGGGAATGGTTTCCAGGTCGGGACGAGGGTGCGGGAAAGTTCAGGAGAAAGGGCCGCGATTTCGAGGGGATGTATCGCGCTGAATCTAGCACCTCTGGTCGGCGTGAAGGGTTTCTCGGCGTAGAGCTACGCACGCCCGGGGCTCTCAACCAGGATATACCCGGGACCGCCTCCGGGGTCGCGAACGTGCTTAGGGCAGGGGCTCTCGATCGCACGCTAGGGCGAGACCGCCTCCTTGGGCCCCTCAGGGTTTTCGACCGCGCTAAAGCTGGGACCGCCGTCGGTAAGGGGTAGGTGCAGGGGCTCTCAATCAGGGTGGCCCGAGACCGCCGCCTGTTCACCCTCGAGGCTCTCGACCGGGCTTTAGCGGGGACCACCGCCGGTATTTCGTGCACAGGGCAAGGGGTTCTCGATCGTGGATTGCCACGAGACCACCTTTAAAAGGTGGATAGGACTTACTGGATTTAGGCTGGAACGGAGAGGACGCCAACAATTGTAATGTTCGAGAAGCGACAATCAACTTTTAAATTAACTGAGTGGTTAGCCGGGTACAAGGTATACTGGTTTACGCGCCTAGTCGCGGGACGTCCTTCTTCGCTGGTGGCCGGTGCGAGACTGTTCTCTCGTCCTCCTCGACTGCCCGGTAATAGCCCGGTGGGCAACGCTATCCCCACCGCCGAAACCGGTCGTACTCAGGCTCAGGGCAGGGCCGTATTCGGCGGTGAAGCAGGGCAGAGACCCACGGCCGGCGTGGGTCGTTGCACCTTTCAGTCTCACCTGCAAGGACTTAAACGTCGTTTAAGATAATTCAAAATGTAGGAATGTCAGTATTCTCTAAATAAATACCTCACTAACCAGATAAGACTATAGACCAATGTACACCATTATTATAAGAAGCTGCTTAAATCTATCTTGTAACATCAGTCATTGATTTACAACCAAACAACTTAAAATATGATAAACAACATTAGAACTCCGTTTATGTCAAACCTGAATTTTACGATAAAACAAACAAGAAAGAAACCCCCTGTGGTAACTTTTTATCGAAACACTGAAATTGTTAAAAAAATGAATGCCTAAATTCACGCTTAAACGGAATTTGAAGTTTGAAGCACACCTACTTATCGTTAGGAGCCGGCGAAGTTGGCTCGTCGAAGTTGTAATGTCCTTTTGCGAGATAGGTAAGTTCCGAGCTGTCGGCGCTAAGCTTTGATGTTATACAAAATATTATTAAGAAACTTCGCGGAGGAAGTTCCGCCAGTCAGGTGGTTCCTACCAGGAAGTAAGTGTTACCTTGCGAGCAATACTGATTTCAAAATTAATTAGGGAGGTATCATTATTAATAAGCAAATAAAAAGCTGACAATTAAATTAAATCGTGATAGAATGAAAAACGCGTTGGTTTAGAACAAACTTAAGCAAACTAATAATGAAAACCTCTAAACAGAGTCGTTTCCACGCAGTTAAGCTGTCAAGTAAACAAATTTGTTAGAGATATCCGTAGTATTCCGTAGTTGGCTTAAACCATTGTTCCTAGGTATATGAATTCTGTGGCAATTTTGCCAGTTCATTTTAAACCTTTCAGTCTTCTCGTTACACTTCGTTGTTTCCCGAGGGAAAAAGTAGCCCATTTCTCTCTACAGCCATTTTTGCGCAAATCAGATCTGTTCCTTAGCTTCAGTGTGAAATAAAGAAAAACAAATATTTTCTCTATTATAGTAATAGTATCAAAGCATGATATAAATTGGCTCATTTATATCTTGGCAGCCTTATTAAATTTTCGTTTTCGTTTGTAACAATAACGCCAGTTTCTAAAGTTAATCTATTAGTCAAGCTTATTGGCGCCTAGAGGGAACCCCGTGGCACTTCCTGACATAAAACCGCCCGCGCAGGTGTTCTTTCTTACAGCCTTTTAAAATCCTTTATACATTACTAGCTTTATTCACGTTTCAATAAAAAGTTTTTACACGTTCCTGGAAATAAAATAACAATACCGTTGTAAAATTTTATATTTTTTTATTTAACTACCGGTGCTGGAAATGTTTTTTGAAAGTACCCATTTGTACTTTATTTATTAAAAAGGTCTGTACGAAATCTGTATTACTTTTACTTCGAATTCGGTATTACATTGTTTGTTAACTTTTTTAAATAATATAAGCAGGAGGTGGTGTAACTGTTACCGGTGTGGAATAACGTTGCCCTATAGTTACGTAGGTTTCGAGTTTGATTTATTTTTGAAGAATAAACACTGATAATATTTTTACTTTGTAAATCGTTCCTTTAAATCGCAGGCTGATCTAATTACTTTATTCGGGTTGGAAGATGGTTTCTTACACCTGAAAGCACGTCAAGTATTGTTATCTATGAATGATTAAAGAAAAAATACCAGTTGAGAAGACAAAATCTTTTTGTCTTCGGCGCTGGACATCATCGGGGCTATAACGTCCAGAATAACGTAAACCCATTGTACACTATTACTGGAATAATAACCCACAAACACAAACATAATGTATTGTACAAGCCAATTTAAAATTACTAACTAAAACTCCAACTGCCGAACAATAGATTGGGTACGAATTTCCCTGAACTGGCAGTAAATATTAAGTAAGTCTTTCGCATATAGGTTCCTGTAAAATATACGCGAAGTTGCGTCCGCTACACTGGATACGTCGTCTGTTCACAAGTGTGAACGAACACATTCGATTCTGGAAGTTTTGCCGTTGGAATTTTATTTCGTCCGTTCGTTTGTTTACTTTGTAGATGCGGATTTTCAATACATAAAGTTTCATATATTTCACTATTATATGTTATTGTTTGTGTATATTATATACGACTACCTTGGACTTCATTCTTTATGTTAACGTTCAAACAAAGAAAAGGCAAGTCAACTATACTGACTGAGACTTAATTCGAAAAATTAATTACAAAACGGAACCAGAAAATTTGTATTTGCTTAAATTGCCCGTATGGTTGCTGAATTTATTTTTATGACCCAAATATGGGACAGAATTTAAAAAATAATTTATTTAAACATGTAAATTAATTTATTTCTTCATTACTTTTATTTATAGTTATTGAATTTATTAGAGAATTCAAACCTTCTTCTTCAATCTTTCGACACCACCGGACATTTTCGCTCCTCCTAAATAATGTGAACGAGAATAACTATGAGTTTAATATTGAAAAGTCACGTACCGTAACCTCGTTAAAGTTTTACTTAATGAACTACTCCTGTTTCATATTAAACGAGTCCATAAATCTTCCTTCCTTCGGGACGCTAGTTATATTACAGACATGATTTAGACAGGATGGGTTATATCACAAATTACGTATAGCGGCGCGCGGCGTTATATTATAACTTAAGAGAAATGATCCTGACACCTCTTTGAAATTTGTCAGGAATGCATATTATTATTATCAGCAGTGCCACATAATCTTGTGGTCTGAAATAAAAACATTTTATTTTATTTTATTATTTATAAGTGTGTTTAGTAGATACTACAAATTTATCTAAGGTTTAGAAAATTCTCATTCGATAGTGGCCTACTATTACCCGGTATTGTACATTGTAGGTACAACTTTAAAACATTTTCTTTTCCTAAAGGCATGTTTTTGACATCTATAGGCGAGGGTCAAGCGAGGGGTAAAACTGATTGTCGGCGTGGCGAGCAGCATGGCGAGTGGCATGAACAGCATCGCCGGTCCGCCGTGGCGGGAATGGTGGGGCCGGGTCACAGACTAATAAATAGTTGGCCGGGTCACGATTTTGAGCAAAACTTAATAACTTCATTAAAATTTGACGTCGAAAAGTGATTTGAAAAATCTTACTTCGAATTAAAACCTTTTGACTCTTGATTCCTGCCATAATCTGTTCATTTTTGCATAATAATATGATTTGTACTAAATAATTTCGATGTTTCACATTTGCCAGGCATCCAGTGCCGCCTCACCATTTTTTCATGAATACAGTGTAAGAGACTCGACATTTTACTTAATAAATAAATAAATATGAAAACACAAAAAACAAACTAACTAACTCAACTGCAACTCACTATCAAGGAAATGGGTAATAGCTTACACCTGTGCAACCAACAACAACTGCTATCCCCAACACCTGAGTCTAGAAGTTTAGTATATCATATTATAAGCTGTTGAATTATTAGCAGTAGCCTAATTTATTTTTTGATTTATACGATCTTCTATCTAAATATCTCCCATGAAATCGTTCAATTTTCAAGTACGTGAGATGTTGAATTCGGAATGGCGATACTTGAATGGAGCACTAGTACTAAGTGCGGTTGCAAGCTCACAGCTTTCAAAGCGCCCGCAACCTTCAGATGCTGGAGCATATTACTCAAGTAACTTCATATGTAAGTGCGGGTTCTTGTAAAACCTCAAGTAAATACCTAACACCTATGTTATATACCATCTACTCCGTCTAGTTCATAAAAGCTACTCAATGTACGTCACACTTAAGACCTTTTTCGATGAATAGCTGAGCGAACTGAATTGGCAGTTTCAACTTCACACGACCTCCAAAATTGTTACAAAGTCAGTGTGAAACTTAAATGCATACATCATGTCTTTGCTCTTTGGTACTCAAATACTATAGCTATATTAATGATGATGAATCGCCGAAATGTATGTCGATACGCATAGTCCAGAACGGCTGCATATCGAATTTATTGTGACTAGCTTTTTGCCCCGCGGCTCCAACCGCGTCAACAGTTTTTCCCGTAGTAATGAGGTATTTTACCGCGATAAAACGTAGCCTATGTGTTAATCCAGGATGTCATACCAAATTTTACTAAAATCGCTCCAGCCGTTTAGACATGAAGAAGTAACAAACATACACACTCACACTCACAAAGTTTCGCCTTTATAATATTAGTATGAATGATGTGATTTGACGAGGTTTTAAAACGTTTTTTCAGCCGATAAAACCAATTTTTCTCGAAGGCCGCTCAGCTGGAAGTTTGTTATAAAACAAAATTATTTAGTAGACTTAACGACGATGACGGTTAAATGTTTTATTTCTAGTTTTTCTTATTTTTAAACCACCAATTATAGCTGATGATCATGAACATTTTACTAGATCTTTTGAAATAATAAAATAACAAACGATTTTTCTAAATACAGTCAGTGTAGAAAATATTATACAGAAATATACAAAATAATATAAAAATGCTGTATGGCGCCACGAAACAAAAGGCAAATTAAAAATTTAAAAACCCCCGCGCCACAAAACCGTTACTTGATCCTTTCAGCAACTAGAAATAAGCTTATAATCTTCAAATGGCTGAATATATTTTCTTGGTTCATAACCAAGAACACTCTCGATTTGCAAAAAAAAAAAAACCAACAAAATCGGAGGAGTTACGATGCCACGGACAGACACAGTTTTTCGTCGGGGGCTAAAAGTATGTCATCATTATCATGACCAAGGATAGGATTAAAACCAGCAGATTGCTGTGCCTATATTTATTTTCTTTCCACCAGTAATATTGTTATAATAATTATGTATAACTGTTATTTTAATGCTACCGAATTGTGAACTATATGGAATGTACCTACTTATCTGGAGAGAAAATAAACCAATTTGAATTTGAATGTCATAAAATTACCTGAGTCCAGGTATGGTGGTGAGCACTTGTCCCTCCGCCGTCACCCAGTGTGTTTCCGGAGGCGGGTGCCCGGAGGCGCGGCAGGCGGCGTGGGCGCCCCTGGTGGAAGACCAGAGCACCCTGGACGGCGGCTCCACTACGAAATGGGGCCGCTTGTCTGCCACGCTCGACGCTTGCACCACTGACAGCACCGTGCACAGCCAGGCTAGGGCAAGCTCTGGAACAAGTGGAGAATATGAACGGTCTTAGATTTATTAGGTTTTGAACATTCTTAGTATTTCAGCGGTGTCCGACGCGGCCCGCTGGACCAGACACAATAACGGTCACATGGTGTCCGTCACGGCTCCCTGTAGGCCTACTATGTAAGTAGCGACAGGCTCGAGAAGCTGTCTTCTTCTTATCGTGTCGATGACAAATGGCCTGCGCACTCCCGTGCGCTTGGATGAATTTGTTTATTGGTCAACTTTTGTTATGATGCTTCTCAAGATCTTGAAAACTTGTTTCAACTTTTTATACAAATTAATCAGGTCACTGAGTTTTTCGACTTTTGTAAAGTTATGTAGGTACTGAATATTATTCGATTTTCTGAACTTTACTAATAAGTTTTGTGTTAGCTATATCACCTTGATAAGTATATTCTGGGGAAGCGTGTTCCTTCAACGGCCACGTCGTCGTTTTCTATTAGGTGAGATTGTGCAACAGTCACATACGTCATGTGGCAATTAATGTTATTATATTTAGCGTTCTGAGCCTCTACTAAGACACTGAGGTATAAAATTAATTTTGCTCCATCCGAAAACAATTGAATTGTAGCTACACCAGAACAATTTTTGTGCAACGATTTTACCGCCCATTCCTCCTTCGAAGGCATAAAAAACTCTTAATGGGAATCCATTCTCGTCAAAGGAAATGGGACCGCAGCCTACTTGAAAACCGTTCTGGTTCGAATGGTTTTATTCGAGTTCAAATGAAAATGCAACGTTTAATTGCAGCGGCCAGTAAGTGCAGAATTTCACAAATAGCTGTGAGCAATTGTGCGCGAAATAAAGGATACTGCGAACAACAAAGCGGCAAGCGGCTTGTGTTTAGTTCCTATATAGCGCATGTCCAATTGAAATCTAAAAATATCTGCACCTTAGGGTATAAATAGAAAAATTATCTGCACATTGGGTTTTAGTGTCTGGCAAACATAAATAAATGTTATATTATTTGATGTTACATCGATTTATAGATAGTAAATATACGCTAACAGACCACATCTGTTGAAAAAGTAATAAACTAAATTAAAATAAATAGTATGAATCTTATAAATAATTGTAAATGCTAAATCTACAAATTTTTAATCCATTATTTCCAAACCGGATATGTGAATAATCTTTTACGATAAACTTTACTTACAAAAGCTGCTCTTTTGCACTTTGAGTTCTCACTCAGCAACCATCTCGTTCGTAGCAAGCGCTTGCTCGGCAGTGGCTACGTAGCGGTCACTTTTCGTAGCAAGCCGTAGACATCTCGTAGCCGCTCGTAGCAATCGGTCTATACGCGATATTTTAACATTTTAAATGCACAAATGCAAGGTATGCTTTATTTGTTTTTCTTTTTTGCGTGCTTTATAAAGTCCACTCAAAACTCAACCACATTGTTTTATCTTTTCAATGAAATTCCCTACGTGTTTTATTAAACCGTTGTTGGTGTTAGCTAGATTTCACCGGTTATGTACTCGATGCCTCTCTATTCGGGTGCCAAGCCGCCAGTAAGCCGCTTATGCAGAGACCGGTTATAATTGGAGTACGTCAGCCTGGGTTACAGCGAAGTCCTGGAATGAATTTAGTGCAGGTGCAATCTATTTTCCATCAATTTACGCTATTAAGCTAGTATTACGCTATATAGCTCTATTTTTCATCAATAAAGCATTTATTTATCATATCTACATAACACACATTGCAGTTCTAATTGTAAGTAGTCTATGTTATTCACTATTTTATGTAGGTCTATGTACATCATTTATATTTATATCAAATAGGTATTTGGTTTACATTATGTTTATTTATTATTTCGAATATCACGCAATCACGCAAGTGACATGGTCGTCCGTGTCGTGACCAAACACAGGACTTCCGGAAGACCAGCGCCGTGGCCTGCCCGGGCTGCGACTTTCGCTGAGAGAGCCCTTTTTGTTTGGATGTCGCAGCGCAGGGAGATGTCAATGCGTAGGTATCTTTTTGTTGTTTTTTTATGTCTGTATTGTTGTTTGTAATTTTTGTGTAATGATCTGATTTCTGATTTCTGATTAAAGAGCTTAGTCTATACGAGTATTTTATACACTGTAAATCACAAAGCTTTTCTACCTCATTATCGTAAGAAAGTGATGTTATGTTATGTTTGATAAAATATTGTTGTATTTTAGACAGTTATTATTTTATTATTAATTATTGTTTACTTAAAGCTTAAAGTGTGGCTGAGGTATCACGATAATATTGCTGGATTAGAATGAACGGACCTTAGTCGGTTTAGGTTTAGCCAGGATTTTATGCAGCGTTGAAGAGACAAATTTCCTCCTGTTCATTTCTCTATGTTCATTTTAGTAGTAGGTACCTAAAGATACCATGCATGGATTGAATATATACCTATACTAATATTATAAAGAAGAAAGATTTGATTATTTGTTTGTTGGTTTGCTTTCAATAGCCTCCGAAACTATTAATCTAGACTACGTTTTACCGCAGGAATATTTCTTGTTCCCACGGGAAAACCTGTTGACGCGGACAGAGCCGCGGGGTGGAAGGCTAGTTGTAAATAAATTTGCTTAATTCACAGTTAAACTTAAGTTAGTTTTATTCTCGCGGAAAATCATTTTCCCGCGGGTGTAGAGCTAGCTTAGATAGAACAAAGTTAATAATTTACTTGCCTCAGACAGCTTAAGCAAAATCTCACCGTGCTCGTCTAATTTGAAAATAGAAGATGAATAAACAGACTACCTTATATATTGTATGAGTATATTATTATGTTTTTCTTTGCAATATATTAAAAAACCAGCTTCTACCACGGCTCCGCCCTCGTTTACAGTTTTTCCCGTGGGTATGGGGATTTTTTCCGCAGTAAAATGTAACCTATGTTCTTTTCCAAGGTCTATTCTATCTTTCTACCAAGTTTCAATAAAATCGGTTCAGTAGTTTTGAAGCCTATTTAATGCAAACAAACGAACAATCAAATCTTTCCTCTATATAATATAAATATTGATGGGGGTTTTGGGGGGAGTTATAGTACATCTTTCCCAAAGAAGCCTACATTGTAGTAAGTTGTTCTTGAACTATTCCTATTTTATTACAATAGCTAAACACAGAATCTCCACTTACCCTGTTGGAAAAATAAACGTGGTTTTACCTTATACTCGTATGTAGTATAGGTATAGTACCTATGTGTATAGTATAAAATAAAAAATTCTGCTAACAGCAAAAGTCAAAAATTCAGCTTAGACTAATGATTCAATGCACCACAGTAATCCCCAGCAGCAATCTTGAAAACGCGAGTAAATGCAAGCCTTCTGCAGTTCTTTTACTTCTGTCTCAACTGTCGGGACTAAAAGTCCATGCCTTTTCAGCTGGGCATTAATGCTGCAGCTGTGTGGCTTTCAGTACAGCGCAGAAATTGTATTTACATAAAAGGAAGTTTTTACAATAATTGATTACATATTTTGAAAATGCAAGTTCGTCTTCTAAGACAATAATGTAGTTAGCTAAGCTGCTGAATTTCGTTTATTCTCTTAATATTTTACGAGTATATATATTTATATTTATATCACCTGTCTGACACCCATAGTACCATAGTACAGTACCATAGTCAGATGACTAGTGTGTGTAATGTTTTTACATATATACAATTATAGGACTGCCACGATACAGGCTAAGCCTAGTGTGGAGTTCACATGTTAATACATATGTTATTTTGTAAACATAATTTTGGCAAATAAAACATTTATTATTATTATTATTATTATTATTATTATTATTATATATTTTATTTTTATTATAATATATATATTTGTTTATTTAACTTATACACCAGAATAGGCTACCTTTTACCGCGGGAAAATTCTATCATTCCCACAGAAAAAACTGTTAGCGTGGGCGGAGCTTAAAAGCTTAAATACTACCCATAGGTCCTATCCGCAACATTCAATATGTGAGATTTACGAGTATAATACGAGTATATAACTTCAAATAGGAATTCAATATATAAACTCTTTTATAAACACAAACAAAGGTTCAATTTTCAAAAAGATGAAAATTTTTGCATCTGTCTAGCTGGTTATAATCCGACGTAAGATACTTTTTTCAATACGTGTTGCGGGTTTCCAAAGCAGTTTTTCATTTGCCTAACTAGCCCGTAACAAGGAACTCCGAACAAGAAGCAGAAGGCGCGTCCGTTTACGTGCTCCATTAGGCAGATCCGCTCACCAGACACTTTCCTCGTAGTTGTAGCCAATACTGATTGTAGAGACTGTACATTGCAATAATTTGTATTTTAATGGTTGATATTTACATAATATTTATAAGATACTATCAGAAGAAAAACATCGTGAGGAAACTTACACACACCTGCGAAGTAATTCAAAGGTGGTGGGTGAAGTGGACCAAGCCTCACTGAGCCAGCGTGGTTGACTAAGGCCTGTTCATACTGCTTTCAGGGGTAGGAATCGAAAGTCGGAAATGGAAATCATTGCAGCAGCAATATTCGTTCTTATTAATAAATTAATATGAAGCGTGCTTTAATTAGAACATTTAAGAGGTTTTTGTCTGTCAGTACAATAATGTTATAAATTAATAAAATGTCTGCAATCAGTAAGTATTCAATTTAATCTTGTATTGTCTCTGAAGACCCTCCTAGCTTTTCATTTGAACATAAGCTCTGAAACATTATAAATTATTTATTGTTATATCTCTTATTCGTTGTAAAGCTTTGAAATTTTATAAATACGTTGGTGTGGCTGAATGACCTTGGAGTTCTTTGAACTCCTCTTACTCAAAAGCTCATAGTAAGCTTTCATGTTAAGTACCTTCTTTTTACTTGCGACTTCAAGATTGTGTCCAATGACCTCTCGTCACCTCCGCGCGTCGTGACGCCATAAAACTAGAGAGTGGCGCTCAGTAATGTATGCGCGTCTAACTTCAGTGATAAATGTATCGCGGCGCGCGGGCAAACACGGAACCGCTTTTAGTGGCTCCGTCCACCTGTGACTCTATTCTGTTGTAATACTAGTACCTATAATAGTTACAAATTTTGAATTCCAGTCAAACAGTAATAATAAAAAACGAATTATAAACTGTTGTTCAACAGTCAATAAGTTAATAAAAATCCATTCAACTTTTACACGTCCCGAAAAGTTTTAAAAAACTGTCCACAAAATTGATATTATTGACGCTGCCGCCAATTTTTCTTTTCTGTTAAAATTCTCATTGACAGTTCGGTTCACGGTGACATTTTTAACCGACTTCAAAAAAGGAGGAGGTTCTCAATTCGACGCGTATGTTATGTATGTATTAGCTGGCACCGACTCCCAAGGTGAAGAGTATAATAATGTCTACACATGTTTATATGATGTTACAATTTATGTAAATAAGGAATATTAATAGCCATATTAAATTTCTATGCTTTCAGCTAGATTTATATTTTATTTTTAACTTTTTACTGTAGGTTAGGACCTTGAAGGCGGTTGAATATATTTTTTAAATTATCTTTTTATATTACTCGTTTTCAGGAAATCCCTCATGAGAATAAATTGACATTGAAATGATGAACTAACTGAAAAAATGAATAATCCTGTTAGTTTTGTAAATTAGCAGTCGTGTACGTGACTTTTGGAGATTGTGTGTCAGCTAGATCTACCTAATATCAAATAAAGTTCAATTTGGTTAGGTTTCGGACTGAAGTCTAACAAACTTTTCCAAGTATATTTGTCAAAATTATTCATCACACCCAATTCTATAAAATCTATCCTATTATTCTTTATTTTATAAAACTCTGTTTCACAGCTGACAAAAACTTGATCTTACAGCTGATCACAATGAACCCTATCAAAAATATTATTATTAATATCCAGAATAGTCCCGCGAAGGCAGCTGGGGCAAAGTAGGATTACACATGACGCATGTCTCAGATGCTCATACCTCATTAAGACCGAGAACTTTCCTCCGACAAAACTAACTATAAGCACTTATAGTGAGCTAAAGAACTCTCCGCTAACTTTCAGGCACCTTATGGTTCTTAAATGAAATAAAACTCTGAATAAGGTTTTCCAGTTGCGATGAATCTTGAGCTACTCGTACTATCAGACTGAAGGTTCCTTTTCATGCAGTATTCCATACAACACCCGGTATTTAAAAAAATGGTTTTTGTTTGAAGTAAAATTTACAAAATTATTTTTCGACGTCAAACCTAATAGATACCAAGGACCAGACTGGCCATGGTTGCATCTGTGCAGAAGAAAATGCAATTAACATACAATATACCTACAATAATGCACAGATAATGATGAATACACTACACATACATTATTACGGGCGGGCGGGCATGCATATCGCATGAAAAAGACTCATTTATGTGTGGAGTTAGCTAAAGATTCACCACAACAACTATTATTGCGCAGTGTGACACCTGAATCAATAAACTATATAAAAATTCTCTATCTGAATAAAGGTTCATTACAAATATAAATCTACGAATTATCAATTCTGCTATTTTGTGCTGCCAGACAGTTCGTTTTCACCCAGTGTTTCGTAGTGAAATGTAGAAAACTGAGACATTTACCATCTGATACAATATGAAAACATCAGTAAAAGGATCAAATTACAGCCTCCATGGTCGAACTTTCAACAGAAAACAGCGAAGGACAGTGAACCAACAAATCGCGCGGAGACAATAGCGCTTTCAACTTTTGACGCGATTGTTCGCTTGTCCAATTGTTCTCGAGACGGTCGGACATGTTCACTTGAACAGCAAATACTTTGAACAAGCTCAGCGAACAAAATGAACAGAAGACAAGTGACAACGACACTCGAGCTCGCCACCCGCTGTTATAGTCGGAGAGCTGAAGGCAATTGTTGCTACGTGAAAAAATACTAGTAGGTACTGCGCATATATTTTTGTAAAGTAGGTACGTTTATCAAGACTTAAATCTTCTAATTCTACTAAAGGTATCATTCAATGAACATTCATTATGCTTGTATATGCTTGTATTCGTTACCTTTCACATGACATTGTATTAAAGATATTTTATTAAGTAGGTCTAAGATTAATCATCATCATTGTCATTATTCAGCCCAAAGAAGTATATTTTTGGACAAGGTTCTCCCCGAAAAACTTCCACAACAACGATCGGTTATGCCATGCGCTGACTGTTAGGACTGATACTTGTGTAATGTTAATATATTTAATTCCATGGAAAAAGAGACGAATGTAATTTAAGTAAGTTAACAATGACATAAATAGAATCTATTAATAACATATCTCTAACAAATTATTATATTGTTTCAATTCATCGTCCTATCTATACATCTTATTGGAATGCCAATATTTAGTTTTTTCTAAAACAAACATCGAGAATTTACAATTAATTGCCAGGAGGCACCTATTCTTGAAAGGCGCTTTGAACTTTGAATTAAATTCTTTGTACTAAATTAATTTTCGTAACACATACAACGACATGCATATTTTAGGATTTCCAAACGATCCATCCAAATCAGAAAATTACGTGCCATTTCACTGACGATGGTGGTGAATAACTTTTGTATTCAAAGTTATTCAAAGTATTTATTAAATGATGCGACGGCAACCGCGGTTTTACCAGTTTACAAGTAAGAATCCCTTGACAATTTTGTATTATTTTAACACTTTGCTCTTAAAGCCAAAAGTAATGATTGAGTCATATAATGCGGCTGCCAAACATTAAAAAAAAGATTGCTTATTGAAAAAAGAAAACCTTTTTAGTATATTTATGAAAAAGCAACACCATTATTATTAGGTTCCGATTACTTCAACTACTACCTCTTATAACACGCCACAGAAATATTCCTTGCAGTAATGATACTAATATAAAATCGAAGAAATATTCCTTGCAGTAATGATACTAATATACATGCCTAACTGGGCAATACTGTTGTTTAGAAATATGTTATAATTTAATTTTATATATTTAATAACGGTTTCGGAGATTAGCTCGTACAAACAGAGAAACAAAACATTTCAAAAAAATCTGGATTAATATTATGTTCCATATCATTTCATACATAATCTCCCTGAATCGGTTTTTAACATTGTTTTTCTATGTACAGATTTTTAACCTCTACAGTTTTATTATAGATTTGTAGTTATTAGTTAGTTGGTTATTTATAGTTTTATATAGATTTTCATTTTGTGATAACAAAGAAGTGTCTTTATCTTGTACTTCCCACGCGTAATGTTATCCAACCCACTCCGCTTAACAAGTACCTGTATATTTATACAAAGCGCAAGCATTTCTAAATATCAAGGCGAAACAAAGGCTCTGTTTAAACAGAGCCGCGACATGAGAAGGCAAATGACACTTGAAGGCGTGAAAACTGAAAAGGGGTTGAAAGCACCCTGTGATTTGAGATAAGTCTCCCGCTTCTGTGACTGGCGGACTGTTTTATATCGTGGTGCAAAGTGTAACATGTGGTACATATAGTGTGAAAAAAAATTGTTTTTAATGTCAAATTGTGACACAGCTAATGACGAGCATGTGTGATGTTTAAAGTATTTTTTAAATATAGCTTTTTGACGTATTATTATATACGGCTTGCGAGACTAACTTTTGAATATGACAAGCCTTAATATTTCCCTAAGCCCTAGACGAATATAATACGTATTCTTTTCATAAAACATCGTACTTCTTCATATCAAAGATAAACAGCCAACAGAGCCATCACTTGCAGATTATCATCGGGCCGGGCTGGCTGCAGGAAATGAAGGTTGTCTGTGGCCCTCCATTTCCGCCCGGACTCACGACTCCACAGCCGCTGCTAAACACACACTGCCTTGCAAAGGGGACGCGTGACGTAGGCGATATCAACTTATGTATGTACGAGACATTGAACTACTAATTGTACTAGCGTAGGTTAGGTACATACTCGTAGAAACGACACGACACACTCATGTGGACACCAACTCGATCACTCACTTTTAGCTCTTAGCGCACAGAATGTTTCCGAGGTGTCTTCTATAATCATCATTAACAGCTCATACACGTCCCCACCGAGGGGCTCGAGCCTACCCTGAAACCAGGGTGAATAGGCCTTAGTCGACCACGCTGGCCCAATGCGGGTTGGTCAACTTCACACACAACCCTTGAATTACTTCGCAGGTGTGTGCAGGTTTCCTCACGATGTTTTCCTTCACCGTAAGAGCGTCGAATAAACGTACATATGAATTCGAAAATCGAAAACACATTGGTACGTGCCGAGGTTCGAACCTGCGAACTTCTGAATGGAAGTCAACGGCCCTAGCCACTAGGCCACCGACGCTCTGTCTTCTAGTCTTCTATAATACTTGTACGTTATTCCTTAATGATACGAAATTGTCAAATTTAATTTGTTTATGTTCTATTTTCTTCGGGAATACATTTAATTAGTAAGCTTACCTTACTTTTGGTATTTCCAGAACATTATTGTAATCTTCATCAGTGAAGGCAAATCTTTGCTACAGCTTTACACTGTGACTAATTATCATTCCATTTGAAATAAACTTAGCTAAAAGGAATAGTCAATTCGACTTTAGAATAAAATATGTTTATTTATATATTCAAGACTTTCTTTTTTTCTTAGCTTTATTATTTCCTTACATAACTCGGAGCTTATCAAAACTTGGGAAATTCTGATACTATTTAAATTGAATCTTTGTGTAACTGAAAAACAATGATCGTTTGTTAGCTAAGCTACTTGCCTAAAATGTTTCGCGGTCCCTTAAATGGGTTGTCTTTCTTTAAAACATCCCTAATACCGGTTCGTTCTCTTTTCCCTAGTCTATTAATCTTGATAGGTCTTTTAATTAATGCAAAGGGAGCGATGTGGACTTTTCTTAAACTGTGCTGAGCGCCAAAGCTTCCTTAATGAGCCGTTGATTACCTGACCTATTTAAGTAACATTATACGTATAGATAGATATGTGATATGGTATACTTATCTATAATATTATCAGCTGAAAACGTCTCAATCTAAAGCCTTACTACTTACGGCCGACTACACACGCAACCTTTTGCAAGTGTATGTGCATGTTTCTTCACGATATCTATATCCTAAAAACAGTAAATATTTTTTTAGGTTCATATCCACACACAAAAATATTAAAAATGTCCACAAACAATATTTTTCAGCTTAACCATTATGACTCTACCTGCCATCGATAAAAGTAAATACTCACGATAAACGAATTATTTTTTTAATTTGTTTTTGCTTCATTCGAGATTCCAGTGCAAAACTTTTTTAACTTTCCTCAACTCGCAACAGAACGTGCGCTTGTTTTTTGCGATTCGAATAGTTACAAACTTCTATCGAGCTGCGTTCAGTTTACGCGAAAGTTTCAAACCGGTCCATTTTGATAGTAATTTCACAATTTTTATATTCAAATATGCCCGCTGTCTGTGGATTTTTGAAATCATTTTAAAGGAGAAATACGTTTAGTAGAAAATGAACAATTTATTGTTGAAGATAACTGAAATCACTTCAACAGAATAGCTCTAGTACTCGAACGTATTCTAAGGTTTCTCGGAACTCAAATATCAGGCTGAACAATTTATAAAGCTTCGGTATTGTTGAAAGTATAAATGTAGATTTCATTTTTCATTCAATCGTAATAATACCAAATACTTTTATTGGTTCTCTTTGAGTCATTGTTCAAGAAATAATTCAAATAATATTCACAGAATTAAAGATTCTAGAACTTTTGAAGCTATACAATTAATTTAATAAAATATACTTGAGAAGCACGAAGTGTATATGTTTAAAATTGATGGTTATACACGACACATCGTTCGACGATATTGGGTGAAAGTCGTAGAAACCCGTTAGTTGGGGCCTGCCATGAAGGTTTTTAGGATATAGACTTTTGTCTAGCAAAAACGTTTTTCAGATGATAATGATGTAATATAATAACAAGCAAACAAAATCAAAATTCATTATTTTTGGCCGGAATACAGGCAGCATTGAAGGCCGAACTCTATCCCCCGTCGCAGGCACCTCGCAGCTTACCGAGATATAGAGGGCGCGAACACAAAGAGGCTTTTATCGCGCGGAGTGGAGTGGCGAAGAGGCGGGTCGGCAAACAGCGGCCTGTAGCGGCTGTGAATACCTAAGCACGGCTTTAGTTTACCGCTAGATGGATACGTTTGTTTGTGGACGTCTGCAGTTAAGTCAGGTCTAGGTGGGCGACAGTCTGGGCCAAGTTTACTACAAGATTACCAGCTACGCGCACACTCACTGTATGTCATCTCATGTAGTAGGCGATGATGACATCGTCAACCTATAGCGGTTAATTGGAAGATTTACTACACAACACGCGCTACACTACTACTGTGGTCATAATTATAAAATTTGATTACAAGTACTACCTACCTCATTAAACATAACTTGAGTTAACCTCGAAAATCCACACGACAAACAAGCGTGAAACACAAAAAAATCGTAAACAAAGTTTGTATTAATTTCGTTTTAAAACAAAAATAATTTTAATTTGAGATAGATCAGTACAAAATATTTAATTATTATTCATAATTTGTATATTGTAAATAAAGAACTGCTGTATTAATCTTAATTAAATAGCTATTCAATCTTTGTTTCGATTAAAAACAGTGTCCAAGAGATCAAAACATGTTCTCAAGATCAGGCAAACATTTATGACCGTTCTAAAAAAAATAAAAATAAATAAATTTATTTTCAATTTCAATTTTTGTTCTTGACATAACGTAGCGCTTCATCACTTCTCATAAAGCCGTCTATTCATATAGATCTGCGTATGTTCGCCTCTGCTGTGTGTCCTTCGGCTTAGATAGAATCTCGGCTTAAGGCCCGAGTAAACAAGGAAAGGCAATACGCAGTGAAAGAACTTAGAGGCTAATACCTCCCGCTTACGTCAGATAACATGTACATTAACAGTTCAACGCACACATTCAAAATTTTATTATTTTCTCTGTAAAATACCATGATGATGAACAACTAAGGGTCTTTGTGTCACGCAGTATTGTCTAGTCAGGGTAACATTAAATTAAAATTTGCAAAAACCGTCGCCACGAAGCCGTTATTTGATCCTTTCATCACCTAAAAAAGACCTGATAATCTTTAAATGGCTGAAGGTATTTTCTTAGATCATAGCTAAGAACACTCTCGATTGTTAGACCTTGCAAACAAAAAAATCTAGATCGAAATCAGCACATCCGTTAAGGAGCTACGATGCCACAGACAGACAGACACACACGTCAAACTTATAACACCGCTCTTTTTCATCGGGAGCTAAATCCTAACCTAACCTAACCTAGAGCTATATCTAAACTTAACCTTTCTAGAGTTTAAACAATTTCGTGAGCTCTTAATAAACCATGTTAACTTAGTTTCTTCCCAGTGACTATTTTGTATCAACGCTACAGTTTCGAATGCAATGTAATATTATGTATGTAAACATAAAATAATAACCGATTTGTCATCATAAAAAACAAAATTGCACACTATTATTCTCCGCGCCGACAGATGAATAATGTCGTCTCATCATACTTATGAAAAGTTTAACAATAAGCTAGATATTTTTATGAGAAGTGTTACTGATGACTTCGGAAGGAAACATTGTCGCCCCGCACCCCGCCCGCCCTTGCCTCACCCCGCTGCTCCCTGTTATCAGGGCGCGGGATATTCCCGAATACACCCTTATACAGCGCGCCTTCCCGCCTTTTACGACGCGACGGCATGTCACACGGCTATTACTGATATAAACGAGGATTGTGTGTAGTGTATAGGTTACAATATACACACAGCTTATTTTGTAAGTGTGTATAGAAGCCAGCACATGCGGTTGGACTTTCACCCCTACCTCTACGGAATACGGACGGTCTCAGGTCAACATGTCCAGCCGCACGTGCTGACTACTGTACATTAGACATAGTGATTTAACAGTATCCACGTTTAAATAGAAGGTGGCAATCGGAAAAACGCTGCAACTTGGTAACTAAACAGGACGGCACGTTCACAAAATTAATCAAACAAATCAAATAATAATACTCAAACTTAGGTTGTATTGTACGATTATGTATTTAATCATATTAAAAAAATGGCATGTAAAGCCCGACCAAAGAAATATGACACCTCGCCATATTGCGGAATATCAATGGAACTAATTTTATAAGGGAAATTGTTGCCATAGTCGTAAAAATATACACGTGGCGCCCCCCGAGCAGGTTTCTTATTTCTTTGGTCAGGCTTTACCTGTAATAAGCTTATTGGCAAAGCTTTTACAGACACGATTTATTTTATTTGTCTAAAAGTACCTATTTACATTGCTGTATTAGCAAGTGTTTATATCAGCTCCATTATTATTGCGGTCACAAGGATAGAGATATCCAGTTTCAAAACACAAATATATTTTTGTTATGTTTTAATAAGCTGTGTAACAAATATTGTTGAAACAAAATACTTGTTATTGTCTTTTATTATACACAGAACCGGGGATTATCAATAATTCGATCACTGAATATTTTAATCCTACTAATATTATAAAATGGATGTATGTTTGTTACTCTTTGACGCAAAAACTACTGAACGGATTTTAATGAAACTTTGCAATAATATAGCTTATACTTTAGAATAATACATAGGCCACCTTTTACCGCGGGAAAATACCTCATTCCCACGGGAAATACTGTATTAGCGGGCGGAGCCGCAGGGCGGGATGCTTTATAAAGCCAGATATATAAACAAAATATTTCCCCACCGACTGGCTTGAGCCTACCCTGAATTTATGAAAACTCAAAATAAGTTAATGATTCTATTCAAAAGCTTTCTCGTCGGTTTTCTTTCGTTTAGTTCATTTACGATGCCACAGACAGACAGACATCAAATAGACACACACGTCAAACTTATAACGTAGCTCTTTTTTGTCGAGGGTTTAAAATATCAGCATGCATAATATGAGATTTCATTATACACGAGTAATAGTAAAACCAGAAAAAAATACACACGGCTCCCAAACTCCCATAGTCCCAACTAGGCCGAGCGTTACGTACATTATGGAAAATAGTCAGTTGGTCTGTAGACACATACACGTAATTTATCTATAAGAAGAATAGCATAGGTATAGGTAGTGTTTTGCATATACAATATAGATAACACCAAAGTCTGATGTGAGCCATGTCAGGCTTTACAGGCACGTAGCAGTTTAACTTCCCCCGCTACAATGTAGCTGATATCTACGCCGTAGCACTCCGTAGCTCCCCGTAGCTGCTTAACCCGTTACGAAAATTCCGATGCAGATAAGCTAATGAGGATAATTCTAGAACGCTGGCTGAATTCCTAAAGAGTTTATGTTGATGTTTTATTCGCTGGTGTTTTGTGAGCTATCACAACAAATTGAAGATAACGAAATAATCTTATAGAATGTGTATGCGACAACGAATCGTCGGGAAAATATTCAAATTCGAAGGCGGTTTTTATTACTCAATGAAGACTAATCGTAATCACTACATAGTATAAAACAAAGTCACTTTCTCTGTCCCTATGTCCCTATATTCCTATATCCCTATGTATGCTTAAATATTTAAAACTACGCAACGGATTTTGATGCGGTTTTTTTTTAGTAGATAGAGTGATTCAAGAGGAAGGTTTATATGTATAATACATGCATAATATATTTAAGGATAACCCATAATAACAATTTTCCCATGCGGAGCCGGGGCGGGTCGCTAGTATTACATAATATAAAAACTATATAAGACCAACAGTTCTCCTAAGGCTACGCTCATGTTTTTCTTCGACATTCTGTTACATTTTCTCTGAGTGTCCATTAATTACGAATCATATAATATTGGGGTAATATTTTTTGTTGTTACGCCGCAGAAGTATATTAATAGGTTACGCGCACAAATCCAACTCGTTATTTGCCCGCAACTATCGACCCGCAACATATTCCTATTATGTATACATCAATTTAATTTAAAATCATTTGAAAAGTGATCATACATGAAATATTCCAGGCCTTTTTTCAATTTACCACGTGTAAAACGTGAATAATGTTAAAATCGTTTCTATTTCACCAGTAAAGAGAGCGTTGCTAATGGCAACCGCATTACATTAGGTCGGGTATTAATTAAGTTAGGTAATTGCGACCATTAAGTCTGCACTTACCACTGAAAGGAAGTAATAGCTCGGTATTTATAACCGCCACAAAGCTTTCACACCTATCTCGTAGTTATCATTATGATTATGTGTCGTTTTACTAAATAAGTTGTACATACATACGTACGTACATCAAATCTACGTGTTAATGTCGTCGGCATTTTGTATGATTTCGCCGTTTACATACGGCGTCGGCAATTTATAAACGCTCGCTGTAATGTAAAATGCCGAAGGCAAAATGTATAGGGTTGGCACAAAAAGGTTTTGAATAAGTCCGCACTCAGTTTTAGCTAAGTCCGTATTGCTAGCTGAAAAATAATGATGCACCTGTATATAATGGGGCGAAGCCCCCCCATTTCTGAAGTGGTATTCTAAGCCCTTATAGATTTTTCAACCCGATTACAAAAAGGTTACTGGCTTTGATAATAGTAGCCAGGGCGTCAACCGAAGCGGGGGGACGGGGGGGCGCAGCCCCCCAAAAGAGGGGGCTCGGGGGGCGCAGCCCCCCGCTAAAAAAAAAACAAATCTCTACACAGAATTAAATCGATTGGTTAGGTTAGGTTAGACTGATGTCAATAACAGAGCGGAGGGAGCCGAGCGAGCGGAGCGAGCGTACCGCGGCAGCGGTCGGCGACCGCCGGAGAATTACATTTTTCAAAGTTGATTTTTGTGCCAACCCTATACATTTTGCCTTCGGCATTTTACATTACAGCGAGCGTTTATAAATTGCCGACGCTTTATGTAAACGGCGGAATCGTACAAAAAGCCTGCGACATTAATACCGTATTCTCTTTGGAGTTTTAGATTTCCAATTATTTTTTATTCCAGTATTTCAACGTGGGCAGCTAGAATCAAAACTACGGCCAAAAGTGCATATCATACTCGTACTCAATAAGTCAGAATGTGATGAGAAAATTTAGTTTTTGGAACTGGATATGTTTTCCCCGTTTTTGTTTTATTATGTATCTAAAAATTCTACGTTACCTATGCATCTGTAAATTCTAAGTCCTGTTATTGTAATTATTTACACTTAGTATCTTGGATTGAAATTAAAAATGTATAATAAAAAATGTACATAATATAACGTTTTCAACCCAACAAAAATAGAAAAAATCGCTTGCCGTTTGGTAATATGGCGTTTTATTGTTTATGTCCGGCGGCCATTACGCGCGTGAAATATTCGGCCAGGCCGTCCATTAGCCGATTTATGGTGCACTCCCGCCGTACGTGGCTACTATCGCTCGCTTCATCCCACAATATTATGTAATAAAGAGTGCCTCCTGCTATTCATTACAAGTTGGAAAAAAACCTCCTGACCTAGACCTTGCGCCTCAAAGTCGACAAATCAAGCTTCCCTGTCGTCGTTGTCGTAGACGTCGCGGTCGTTAACAGTCCATATATTATTATATCCTCTCATCCTCAAACAGGGTGAATATTCTGGCCGTTTTCGTGGCTGTCGACCACGCTGGCTTCTCCGTACTTATAATTAAAAGAATAATAATAATAATAATTGGTTGGTCTCTTCTGCCTAAGTTATCAATCGTTGTACATTTTGGTGCTTTGTTGTAGGGTGGTAATACTAGGAATTTGAAGTATGTATGTATATATGGATTAAGATGGGCATGGTTCGTTGGGGTTGATAATACCATTATTATGTTAATGTATTTCGGTAATTTCGTCTCGGCCACGCTTCTGTGTGTCGGATCTCGTCGAAGGAAATAATTAATCATGCCTGCACCAACATATTTGATCCGAAACTAATTACATCCATTATTATATTATTGGCATGGTTACTGCACATATTATAATATTAAATAGATGACAAAAGTTTCACTTTCAATACAAAAGATGTTATCAAATGAATGAAAAGTTTTTACCGTCTTGCGACCCGCGACCATGATAAAAAATATTTTTTGAACAGCATGCTTACACTTATTCTAATGGGTGTACTGTTTTATAGTAAAAGTGCAGATTTATTCAGATGATGTACACACCTAGGTGTCCAATACAATTTGGGCTTTAAGTCTCTTCCACTAGGGCACATGACCAGAGTACCTACAGTAAGCGGTGATCACAGGGCTTCCCGAAAAGCCATTGCCTGTATGATGGAACACGGGCATAGAGTATTAATTACAGTCCGACAAGTAAATTCATTGAATGTGTTGCGGGATATGTAAAGTTAATAAATGAGTACTATAATAGCGATCTCGCGGTTTTTTTTTGTTGAAATATCAATTACATTTGAAGCTAACACCTGTGAATGTCATTTTAGCAAGTCGCACAAAAATTACCTATATAAGAATAGTAACAAAAATCCTTTTTTCGTGTGGGTTGCATTTGACTAAGATTTGTTCAAATTAAATACATTCTGCTTGGAAAAAGCATAGAACATGTTATAGCTAATGAAATGCAATAATAACAAAGTGTCAGAGTAGTTAAACCAGTGGCATTCTGATTCGCAGAGAACAAAAGAAAATCTACCTCTATGTAGAGAACAGTGTTGATGAACGCCAAATGAATGTACACATGCCAAGCCACAAATGAAGTAAGAGTGGAGTAGATCCCAGTGCTGCTATCAAACGCGTAGCTAAGTTTATGGTAAAATCTAAAGCAGAACTTCGAAGGAATGGCTTTAAGACGTCCTTAGTAGAATCTTAAAGAAAATTCACTCCTATTTCCTATTAAATTCATACTTGTATTATAAGTTAAAGTGTAAATACACCCACGTGCATTGTTTGTTATCCGCATAATCTCCTTCGCACACCGATGCATATTTTATTCAGTACATTTACAATTCTGCTTCAATGCTTTATATCTGGACATATGGTTGCAGTGAGTTCTATAGATGTATACCTTCTTAAGTGATACGATTAATGGTTCTAAACGAATACGGAGGTATAGAATTTTTTTCGAAAATTCGTTGTATTTTTGTATTTATAAAAAATTCACCACAATTTTATCTGGTAGAAGAGACACTCTGCAGCTCAAAGTTTACCTTTGTTGCAGATTTCAGTGCAAATAAGTCATTTCGATTATCTAAATTAATCATTTTGATGTCATCACAAACAGCTTATCTTTCGCAGTTGCTAGCACAATTCTATTTTAATGTTATATAATATTATATATGATAGTAATAATAGAGAATAAATTAGCAGATGTTCTCAGGCTGAATACGTGGAACTCCAGCTTTTTACTCTGTGGTCAAGCTCTGCTGCCCTGCATAGCGCTCAAATGCATATATTACAATACAATTAAGAGCTCGCTACACAATGAGCCTCTCCGGTTGATAGCTCTATTGTTCCATTAATAAATCACTACCTATTACCTATACATACATATTTAGTAACGTTGTGAAAATGTTTAATGAATGAACATTTAGAACTTAATGCGCAAAAAGTTAGAGATCAAACTTCTCTAACTAGGTACGTACCTTTTCAAATTTGGAATCCTCATATACAGTACAGTCTGAATCAGATCAAGCTTGCACAAAAGCCTAAAGATTTCGGACTTTTCACGGTTGTTCCTAAATTGTGTTCCTAAACATATTAAACGAGCGCAAGGATTGCTCGAGGCGCATTCTTATCCAGCATGACCTGCACTTGACCGAACCTTTTTGTGATAGAGACAAAATATGCCTTTGGTGAATGGCCCTGGTTTGTGTATTCCTAGGGAAATTCGGTGAATTTTTGTTATATGTTTTGCTTCCGTCTTTTTTATCAAAGTAAAATAATCGAATGTTTTCGATTTCAATGTTTATAAAATGAAGTTTCTTCGGTGTTGTTTGTTTGTTTGTTGAAGTGTATTTTAATTCAGAATCTTGTAAAATAATGCTTGCATAATGAATGGCCAGTCGCCTTGTGCATTTACATAATCAAAGTGACAGATGGCGTTGTTAGTTTTAGAAACACGGTATCGGTAGGTTTTCTTGGACAATACTAGATGCAGTGTGGGCAATTTCACGCGCATTCTTCATCTTACGTCCCCACTGCTGGGCTTAGGCCTTTATCATTTTTGAGAAGCAAGACTCTACTATGTTAGTGGTCTGCTTTAAATAATAAATAATTTATTTCAGGCAACTCATAAAACAAAATTAAATCTTAGAAACGGAATAGGAATATACTAGCCTACTAATTTATTAGCTTTACGTCCCTCAGCTCCGCCCAAAACGTTAACAGTTTTTCCCGTGGGAAAGAAGTATTTTCCGCTGTTATAAGTAGCCTATGTGTTATTCTGTAATATAATATATAAGCTAATATTGTTGTAAAGTTTCATTAAAATCCACTTAGTAGTTTTTGCGTGAAAGAGTAACAGACATACATCCATTCATACTCAAAATCTTTCGCGTTTATAGTGGAATATAAATTGGTAGAAAACACACGGCGCGACTTAACCCAAAAATAAAAATACTCAGGATTTTTTTTTATCGCAAGTAACATAATAAAAACGTCTTATTTCAATTCTACACAAACTATTTTCTCATCTCGGCCAAATTTTCTCATGTTAGAAACGCTATAATTCCGGTAAAATGGAAAACTAAGTCAAACTCGATATATCTCAGCCGAAACAAAAATATGTTTACATAACAATCTTACTAACGTCGAAAAAAAACACGATAAAAAATGAATTTCGGTAGTAAGTGGTCTATTTATTTATAATTTTGAATGCTCAGTAAGTTAATTTCGCCATACAAAGGGATATTGTATGGATCGGCGCATATTCTGCGTTCGAGCGGCGACTGGCGTTGGTAAATAACTTATTTACTTGCAAAACAGGTTCGGTTACAAAGCCCCATACTTCCTACGCCGAACTATTAGCTTGGAAACTAGCTTTTATTAACTGCAACAAGCTATACTATAGTATCCATAACAGTATTACTCTAGCTAGAACTTACTTAGGTACTAAGAACTTTTTACACGAATTTATTAAATTAGTTTTTATGATTATCATTATAATTTAGATTGGAAATTTCTAGATCTACTTTTGTCCTTATTCCAGTTTCCATCAACATGGTTAACTAGAATAAATTGCTACCTTGGCGATAAGGCCGCCTTTATGTACCTTTTTTCATTCTCTTCCTACAAAAATGTAACTCCTTTGTTGAAACAGTATTTTTCAATTGAGGGTACCTAAGAATGTTAAATTTTATAAAATCAAAATTCATAAAGTTACACACCGAAAATCTAAATATACGATTCAAAATACATAATATTAAATAACGTAAGTTTATAAATGCATAAACTTAAAAATCATAATAATTGAAAATCGTTTAGTGCTTACAATGCTTATTTGAGCAAGCTGAAGCGTTGAATTGTCAAATAATGCCAAAGGTAGAGTTTGAGTGCCATATCTTGCATCAATATACTCAACCAGTTATCAATCTGTAGTGTATGGATTAACAGAATGTTTCATTAACAATGGTATCGGCGCGCTCCAATCGAGGGCCTGTTCGTTTGTATAACAATAATTGGAAATCGGATTAGCGCGTGTTTGCGTTCATCAATGAACGCGCCGCTCTAGTGTTGCTCTTCGGCGATGGCATTTGGCGCAATCCTACTGTGATTCGCGAAGTAGCGAAATAGAGACATGTGAACATGCATGCAAACCTAACGTAATTTTTTTTATTACTCTTATGACTAAAGAACTTAAAACAGAAAAAAAAGTGAAACTCAGAAGCTTTTGTAAAAATATTAGAGACTAAATCACCTACGAGAAGCTCATTTGAAAATGCCCATAATAATCATAGAGGAAGAAAGTATTTTTTTCTTTGTCTGTAATCTACCCATATTTATCATGATCTTTCAAAGTTTCGATATTATTCCTTGCCATATTGAAACCTATGAAACTAATTTTGTAATAACGATTGTTGTTAGAGCCTAGAACACAAAAATATGGCAACCGTTTCCGTTTTTATGCTAAGGCTGATTCATCGAACTTTTAAGAAAACTAATCTTAATTATTTTTTCTCTTGTATTTTTTTTACAATAATGTACAGTAGCCAGCATATGCGGCTGGATATTTTAACCTTGAGAGCGCTCGTATTCCGCAGCGGTAGGGGTTAATATCGTAGTGCAAATGTCCAACCGCATATGCTGGCTTCTGTGTAGAATGGCTCTAGATAAAAAGCTTAAATTAAATAACAATAAATATGACTTATTAGCATCGGTCATTTCGGTGTTGCTATAAATGCGCCGTGATTGTTTTTAACGCGGTCCGGCCTCGGACGGGAACATTCATTTCACAGAGTGATTGTTACGGGACCAATTTAATTTGCTGCACGTTTTATTTTCATAAACAATAACATCATCAAACAAAAACTCGATTAGTCGTACAAAAAGTAAAATCTTGCATTTATTTGGCATGACTGGTTGATTTACCCAGTGAATATATTATTATGATTTTTATGATAAAATAGGAATATATAGTATTTTTCCCTATAAAGGAGGTCGATTGAGCGTGATTTAAATTAGGGAGAGCAGGCTTTGGTCAAAAACACTGGTCTAATGAAGATTTTTTCTAAGGTGTTCATTACTATATTTTCCATAGGGGTCGAGACTTTTTGTTGAAAATCCAAACAACCTTTAGCTGTGGTATTTTCCTATACTTTATCAAAATTGAATGTAATATGCAGATAACGTAGGATTTGTATATGAATACGAAATATACATACATTACGTTTTGTTTGTACCTATGTTATTATAATGTAAATTCGGAAATTGGATGATTCCTCCGTACTACAAACCTCCCCTCATCTCCTCGTGATCATATCACGCTTCGCATAACATTGGAAACCACAGAGTTGGCGCACTAATTAATACGGCGTGGAACAGTAACTACCAAAGCGACACCACACGCATTTCACATTACGCAGTCTCTCTACGCCGACTATTGCCGACCAAAGACTCGACGTAGGTACGACGAACTCGGTGGATTACGCGCGTCAAAACTCGTCCATCGCATTATTGCGGCTGATAGGACCGATAGTAAAGTTTATGTGGATGCGGCAATCTCATTGTTGTGTCTGTAATTTATGTATTTTTTTAATATTTTTATTATATACTTAATATAACTGTGTAAAGCCATAGCATTCGTTACGTTACGAAATCGCAGCAATGTTACAAAGTCACTATTCAAACTCTTCGCACGTCTGTATTTGCTTTTAGTCTCTTTTCTATGTAATATTTTAGTGGTTATTATGTAGCGGAACACCAATATTCTTATTGTAATAGTCCTGATGGTTGTTGTTTTTTTTCTTTTACATTTTCCGCGTGCACCAGACACAAACACAAAGCATGACAGTATTTTCATTTTTAAATTTCCATGTAAGCACCCTTTATAACCCTCGTGCAGCGTGAATGCGACAGTAGGCAGGCACCACATAATGCGCACTGTCATTATGCACTTCAAAGAGCGCGAACATCTGCCGGGCAGTAGTGCAGGCGGCTGCGGTCGCGTCCGTTACGTCACGATCCCGTTTCGTCACGCAACTTAAAATTAACATTGGATGGATATTATTATGTCCCTGATACGTACCTATTATAGAACCGACGGTCATTGGGGCTTGAAAGGTCTTGAGCGAAAAGCGAAGCGTGGTTAGACCCCCCACAAGTTAGACCGACGCGAGACATGGCGGTCTAGCGAAGGTCGCGGTCGCGGGAAACCGCTGGATACGGGCAGCGCAGCGTAGAATCGATCGTTAAGGATATCTTGTAGGATGTTCTTGTCCAGCAAAGAATGTTTTTCGATTGAACTGATGGTGTACTTAAGCCTCATGAAAGTACGAAATGGTACTGAGACCAAACGGGCGCGCGTACAGTTGCGGGGTGGGAAGTGGCGGGAGCGGTAGGAACAAAAGCGACACCAACAAAGTTCCCGTTATCCCGCAATTATCTAAATGCGAGTCTGAGGTGTCGACACTGATGCGGGCTCGCAGAGGCGACACGATTTTCTGTTAATTTTACGTAAATAGGTAGACGTGAAAATAGAATCACACACTTTCTGTCGATCTCACCTTGATCTCACATATTTATGTACGTACGTAAATACTATACCAACGTGATATTATCACTTGCTGCTCTGCTGAAAATTTTGAAACCTGAAATAATTTTTAAAAATAGCCACAAAATATTTAATCTACATCGTTTCGTGGATAAAAAATCATGACTGCTTTTCTAAATAACACTAACAAAGAATACTACGAGTAATAAAGAATAATAATTTTGTAAATATCTTCATTACCATTAAATCTTCCTCATGCCGAATAAAAATATTATGTAGGTATGTGACAAAGATTTATAATAACACACGTTTTATATCCACTTCTAAATACCGGTTATCAAATTGGAACGACTGTAGGTCTATCTATAACCAAAATTTAAAATGTTTTCGTGCTCCGAAAAAAAGGCATCAAGGATTTCTATTAGGCAAATGGTTTGGGCTTACAGGCCACTTGGATAATGAAAAAATAATTGCTTATTAGCGAGTCAAGGGTACATGCTCGGCTACTCAGGAAATTACCTAGCAAACCACAAACAAAGCCCGCTTTATTTTTACTTTTTGTCAAAGCTGTAGATAGCACCTTTCGCAGTCCCAGTAAAATATACAAAAGCTAATTAAGTAAATTACTACCCGCTGCTTACCGCACAGAGAAAAGTGTGTTTGTGAAATACCTTGAGAAATACTCGTTTTTCATATTTTCACAGTGTAGGTATGCATGCATATTGCGCACTTAGGTATGTCACAAATAAACGTCAAGTAATCAAGTACAGGAGTGACGAGTGAGACTTGGCTCGCCCGCCGGTCGCACCGCCTCCTGCGTCGAGAGCAAGGCAAAGCCAGCGTATCCCGTGGATTATTCAGGAATTTAGCAGATTAAACCTTCATTACTGTTGTTCGGTAACTTGCCAGGAATTCCGACTCAAAGCGGGATTTGCCGGCTCCATCTGAATTCCACCTCCAAATATTCAGACCCGCGTAATTCCACGAATACGGCACTTTTATGTAAATATTGAACACAGCGGATTTCTTTTGAGAACACAGTGAAGGGTGGTGATACATTGAGTTTGAAGAAACACATTAGCTGAAGCCGCGACGCTAAGGCTGGTACTCGTAATGTTGAAGCTAACGACTGTGGCTCAGCTAGTACCAGGGAAAAATACATTCATGCACTCGTTACGTTTTCACGACTTATTTTCCGACTTTCATTGTGATACAAGTACTTTACTAATAATGATACTTGATATGCAACAAGATATTAAAATGCGAGAATTACCATTCCTATTTCCTTTGCCTGCTGTAAACACGTCGACATCACCATTGTGTATGTGATTAATAGTAACTGCATGGTGAAACAACAATGGTTTTGCGAATTTGTATGCAAAAATTAAACAGCCCATGAAACTACGAGCTACTACGTGTGTGTACTATGAACTAAAACATTATATTCAATTTTTAGGACCCTACTAATATTATAAACGCGAAAGTTTGTGAGGATGTATGTTGTATGGAGTTTGTATGGATGTATGCATGCTTGTTACTCTTTCATGTAAAAACGACTGAATGTATTGTAATGAAATTTTACAATAATTAGCTTATACATCGGAATACCACATAGGCTACTTTTACCGCGGGAAAATGTCCCATTCCCATGGGAGAAACTGTTAGCGCGGACAAAGCCGCATGGCGGAAAGCTAGTAAGTAAATAATTTACTGTACCACGATTATGTATTATGTACTTAATCTACATAATACATATGACCTGTTAACAACAACAACAACTTAATCTATAATTATCACTTTTAATCATATGAATACATTCTAACGTACCTATGTAAGTGGCGGCTAAGCAAAAACTGAAACAAGCAATCTGATAAACGAATAAACTTCGCAAAAAAACATTTCCCGCAATGAAAATTTAAAAAAATCTCGTAAACTTCGTCTTTCATTTATCGTTTTCGAGAAAAGTTTATTAGGAGATATTGCTCAAAACCACCCTTCAATGTTTGCTAAGCCCTTAGAGCTTAGAGTATAAATAGAAAATATTCTGAGCCGTTTACATCCTGTATTCGGCACGTAAAAATGTTGGTAAAAATGTAGGTAGAGTTAGTTGACGATGAAGAATTCTGTGCGCGAATATTTTAAACGAAAGTCCCTCGTCTTTACGATACAAAAATAAAATGTCGTAATGTAAACACAAAGATCCTTCATTCAATTTAGCTTTGCGGTCCATTTCAATTTTCTCTCACTCCGGGGCGATCCCCATATTGTCACGGGTAATAGTTAATTTCCAGGAATGCATGAATAGCAGATAGCACCGCGCGCGCCGGCTGAGCTGAGGCGTCTCATTTGAAATTCATATAGCCCACTCCCGAGACACAGAGATGTGGAAATGGCATAAGGATGCGAATGACCGTGGTGGCTATAATAACGTCAGAGCAATAAAATGAATTAAAATTGCCGTAGATGTTCTGTAATTACACTCTTTCAGGACAACTTTCCGAATATTTCCGACACAGCAGCGAGTAAGTTTTCTTGTTACTCGTACCAATATGACCATGCCTGTCTGATTTTAGTGTAAGCAAAGAGAAAATATGTAAAGGCTTATGAAATTAAGACGTACCTATTTCTCAAAATGCGCATGGAATTTTTTATTTTATTTCACCGAGCTTATAATAAGGCAGATATTTCCTAGTATGTGCGGCACGTCACGCAGACGGTAAAAAATAGTAGTACCTAACTAAAGCACTCCTTTGAAATACGTCTCTTTGTTCGATAATAAAATTGTCACAATGACAAAGAACTAGAAAAAGCAATTTTATTGTATTGTAGGTACATTCACAGCTCATACGAATGTTCCGTCCTATTGAACGTCCACTATGGAGCGAATGGATCGGAAAACGCAGAGCTCGAGTCGAGTGCGCGTGTCTCCAGTTGGCTCATACACAATCTGTATTTTAATTACATAATTTTTTTTTTATTATTTAACATTATAAAAGTGCATAGACATCGCAAAAAATATGTTTTCTAGTTTGTTGTTTCTAGAGGACGCAATCACATTTTTTATTTCCAACCGCTATCCTACTTGCATATGCGGTAATTTATATATTTCCATCCTTGCTGGTATGTGATGAGAATGCATGTTCCAGAATCGCGTTGTTAGCTGTCACTAGCAGGGTAATCGAGGACTATTTTTTTTTAGATTTGTCTAGCAAAAGACAGTCTAGGCCAGCTATAGCTACACACGGTCCGGTCGGTAACGTGTAGGTGGTCGCGCGAACTACATCGCATCGCTTTGTTTGCGAACACGCGGATTAATCGATTCTACCGGCCGAGTGATTCCAATGCGAGTGCCGCTGCGACGCTCGCGCGCTCTTGTGCTGGCCGCGAATAATCGAATGCTCTTCTACAAGCGATTAGACGAGTAACGAGCGTGCGGTGATGTGTTCCGAATCTAAATTCGATGTCGCACAGGGCTCGGATTTTGGTTCATTTGGTTTTGTACAAAATTACAGTTTAAAATGCACATTTCATTGTATTTTAACCCAATGATATTTTTGTTAGTGCTCCTTTCCCTTGTAAGCTGACTAAAGCTCTGCTCCTCCCTTTAGGAAAGTACTTTACTTTTTCTTAATAGGTACACTTAGGTGTATGCAAAAAATATATTAAAAACACGTGTCAACCTCGAGTAGAAAATTTAATTTTGAACCTCCCATTTTTGAAAATATGCGCGCGTAGCTTTTTAAAATATTGTTAATATGCTTTACTGAAATAGTTGTAAGAATCCTCGTCGAATCAAACAACTTGTAAAAAAATCCGTCTAAGCGTAGAATTTCCATAATTGTTTTAATTGTAGAACGCTAGTGGAAGTTTGGCTTCCAATGAATACAAATCAGTGTGAGCCGATGGAATCCCGCACGCCGAACCGAACCACATTAATGAACGCGCTCCCAACCGCCCCACCTTCGTGAGAATCAGAATCTCATTTTGATTTGGACAAATTGGTTTTAGATATGCAACTAATACAGGATGTTAGGAAAATGACGACTACGATCAATCTATCCTTAGTGAATGTGTGTGTTTACCGGCTGACCGAAAGAAAAAAAAACGATTTTAAAAGGTTTACTAGTGCAAATGCAAACACTTAATATATATGTATAAGCAAAACTTTTCAGAAATGTAGGATTGTGTATTTTACTGCTTCTAATAAATAATTATTTTTAAATATGTAGCCGTAAACGCGCCTTAATTTTCTAACAAATGTTAAAAATATTTTGCGTAAAATTACCCGGAAATACTCAAACTTTGAAATAATTTTCCTAACATCAAGTAGGCAAGTTTTCATCAAAGCATAACAATATTAAATAATTCATCTTTTGATTAGAAATTCAGCTTAGCTTATTATTGTCTCAAACAAAAGGAATATTCGAAATGAACTCATGAATTTGGATAAGCAGGACTTATTTATTTTAAAGTAACTGTAGTAATGGCTTGTTTTGTAATATTAATCTTAAATTTATTATTGATGTGACGATAAATTAACAACAGATAGGTACATTCATTAATTAAACTAAAAATAAACAGCTAAATTATAAACAATAACTAAAAAAAAAACTCTTTCTGTCCGTCGATTTTTTACGCTTTCACCCATAAACCAATGAACTAATTTTGATAAAACTTGGTATAGATATAGAATAGACCTTGAGTTAGGACGAAGGACATAGGCTACCTTTTACAGCGGGAAAACACTAGTTCCCACGGGAAAATCTACATTCAGTCATCCCCTATTTTCTTACCCTTAGGGTCAGATTTATTTTTTTAAATTTATATTAAACCAAAATCGGAGTATACACTTTCCAATAAAAAAATAATTATCCAAATCTGAATACTCCGTAAAAAGTAATGCGTGCTCATAAACAAAGTATATACGCGTCGACCTATGAACCTCCTCAGTTTTTCAGTTCTTCGTCGGTTAAAGAATTAACTTGTATTTCGTATCGGCAGAGACTATTGCTAAAATAACGGATCAACAACCACCTGAAACGTGACCCACTTCTGAAATTTCATTATAAACCCAATTCACTTCTTGCGCCTCGATCCTCAAGCGTGCTCAAGCCTCCGACACGCAAATTTTGTTTTGTTTCAACGCTAACAAACCTACATTGTCAATTGTTTCGGAACAATATACCGTCTGATTGGTTGCTCCTGTGCTGTGGTACTACGCAACACAACAATGGAAACTTCAAGTAGCTAGCAGCAACTACAATTAAAATCATTTTGGTAACAAACGAGGACCAATTAGGAATAGAGCGAAATTGGCTTCCATATACATCCTACTTCCTACGATGTTTCTTACTAATATTATAAACGCGAAAATTTGTGAGTATAGATGTATGTTTGTTACTCTTTCACGCAAAAACTACTGAATAGATTTTAATGAAACTTTACAATAATAATATAGCTTATACGTCAGAATAACACATAGGCTACTTTTTACCGCGGGAAAATCTTTAATCGCGGGCGGAGTCGCGGGGCAAAAAGCTAATTTTACATAGATGGATTATCTTAGTTGAAAGACAACCTTACTTTACGCTACTGTTTGCAAATATGGCTTAAATACACCAATTTTGTTATAACTGCCATTAAATTTTCTAGTAATTTAATAAATAATAAGGATATATTATCATGCTATTACAAAAATATAAGTAAGTAAGTAAGTATCATATTTACTTATCATAACTAGCTTAAACTCTCCCACTGCTGGGCAAAAGCTAACATGCATATTTTTCTTCCACTATTCCCAATCTTGAGCTACGTAAATCAGTTGTAGTATGAATAAATTAAGATATACATTTTAATTTCTTCCTATTTCTTACAACTTATCAAACGGAGTAGATTAGAAAATAACAGTGTCTCCGTTTCACTTAGTACTGGAGCTTCACTGGAGGCGAGAACCATCCAAGCTCATGCGTTTTGTTTGGTCAGACTGATGTTTACCTGGCTCAAAGCTAATGCTTATCGTGAGTGTGGATCTGAAAGCACTGAGCTACAAATGAGCGCTGTGCTCATTAGGGCGTACTTACACTCTACAAAGAAATGCTACGGGGATGTTTTTGCAATGCTAATTCTCGTGCAGGACCTGCTTTGAAAAGTTTGAAATAAAAAATATGTTTGAGCATTCGTTTAATGTTGCACTGCAGATTTTTTTTGTTACCTATTGAGTAGGTATAATATGTACAAAAACTTGCGCATAACAATATTTTCGGAGAAAATTTACGTAAAGAAACTGACGGACAAACACGAAAAAGCCATTGGTCCATTTTTTGCTTTTTGAGTTTTATAATCCTAAAAATTGAGAAAATTATATAGAGCGCTTAGATCACATTCTAGGAAAGTAAACAAAATAATTTAATACTTGTGAACCCAGTTTTCGTGCAATAGAATAATTTTTAACTTAGAATTAAAAATGATTTTAAAGTGAATAAATAGTGAATTTCATTCTTATTTATTCTCTTCAATTTGATCTCACTCACCTCAATTCAATTTGAACTGTATCGTGAAACCCTGACGAGAATCAGCCGTTAGCCCCGTGCCGTATCTGCAAGAGGTGCCTCTCTATCGGTACTACACTAATGACCCGGACCAAACCTCCTCTTAGTTACATCCCAATTTAGACCAACACTCCGCCACACTCCGCCGAGAATAACACCTCCTCAAGAAAAAGCCCGAGGATACCTGATTTTGTTATTACTAATTAATTATAATTATTATAAGTGTACCTACTTGTAATGTTAGTTCTCAATCACGCAAAATAGCGTAATGGAATGAATATTTGCATGAAGTTAGCTTAGGATTTTTACCCTGGTAAAAATATTAGTGTTCACGTAGGTTAGGTAGGATTGTCTAATAAAATGAACTACTGTCCTATTTAATAAAACTTAGAAGAATGCGACAAATTCGATATAAGTGACTTATTTGTAAAATTTTACAAAATAATGCTGTTCCTTACAACGGTATTTTTTTACATATTTGTAAGTTTTATCGAACAGCACATAGTAGGCACACAAAAAACACACACAAAATAAAATACAAAAAATAGCACATACACACAAACACAGCACACAAAAAACGCAGCACATAAAATTTAACAAATACGTCAGACATTACCAAATTAGTCGGATTGTGAGTTTTTTCTATTATGATCCCATTTGAACTACCTACTCAAAACATGACGTGTATTGAAATTCGATAGAGTTCTAAATAAAACTAATCCCCGATAGATGGCAGGTAGGAATTGTCAGAAAAATATTTAAAAATGGATTCATTTGAAATTCTGAATTCTGAAATAAAGCAATACTGCGAGCAAAGAAAAGTTTGTATAAATTCACAATCCCTCTTCTGTAAAAGGATACTGGCTCTATCCTTGATCAACCGAAACAGATATTCCTTAATTATCCAAGTAAACTGAGTTTGCGGAAAATTATGTAATTTTGAGGTTTATTAAAAAATCAACCCGCAAATTAATCATAAATGATCAAAGCGGACTAATATTTGGCTTAAATTCTCAAATAATTTTGTTTAAACCTTATTCAGAGTTTCTTTACATTTCATCATATAATAAAAAAGTAAAGCAGTTACATCTGACTTTTCTTTACTACACTACTTTTTTTTCTTTTAATGTCGTGGCTCGACAACATTAAAAGCTGGACAGGCGTCGCCACGGTCGAAGAACTTTTCCGTTTGGCGAGAGATAGAGGGACGTATGCAGAGCTGACTGCCAATCTCCAGTAGTGGAGAGGAACCAGAAGAAGAAGAAGAAGATCTGACTTTTGTATAAAGTTAAAAGAGGTGCATTTTGCTGTAAAGTTTTTTTTTAAACTAACCATAATATCCGCTGTCATTTTTCTTATTTGTGATATCACTACGTGAATTAGGTAGGCCGTAGGCCATATATAATATAAATGGTTGAACTAGGAAGATGTCGTCTTTGTAAATTGCCAAAAGTGGTCAAAGTCGACCGGAGAATTTTCCAAGGAACATGTTATATTGGCATTGAAGATCAACTTTCTGATGATTTTTTTTCTGTCGCAAATGAAGTCCATTTGTCGAGTGCAAAATGTGTAATCCGCGATCGGACGGAAGCGAGCGGCGCAGCGGGAGCGGACGCGTTCCGGCCAGTTACCAGTTATCCGCGCCAGCGTATCCGGAATCCGGAGCGCTATCCGTATCCGCTGGTTACTCTACGATCTGGAGTGTTGGTAGCGTAGTGGTTAGAACTGTTGCTTTTTTGGCTGTATTAAATGTGTTGAAAACGATCAAGACCAAAATTCTTTTGTTTTCACTTTTCAAAGGTTTTTTATATATTTAATTGCCCACAACATATTAAATAGCCTGCGGCGCGGTGTATCATAAAAAAATATTTTTTCCCCTGTTTCTTATGAAATAAAACGCATCGCGTCGCGCCGCGCCGTTTTACTGTAATACCGTTATAGTGCGTTTTTTTTTCTGTCGTAACAAATTATTATACGTTCTATTCGATCACCACTACAGCTTATCACTTGTTCTCAATCACAACAATTTTAATTATTTACAAGGGACGCGCGTCACTCCTACTTTTATTAATTACGAATAACGAGAACTCAGCGATACTGAATCACGACCCGCTGTTGATATATCGATTGATTGAATATTTCATTGAAAATCATCAGATACTTAAAGCTTGCAGATCATTTCATCATTATCATCATCATCACCCCTTGGGTTTATATCATTTAGATAATTTACTGAAATTAAAAAAATATAAATAATTATGTGTTTCATGTCTGGCGCCGATTTGGATAATTTTCATATTTTTTTGCATTCATAATGTATTTTTGTTATGAAATATCAATATAATCAATATGTCAATAATTGTCGTTGTTATAGATAGAGTAACATTTTCCTTGAATGAGAGTGGAAATAAAGTAGGGTTCAAAACGATCGCTTTCCGATCCAATAATCCGCGCGCGGCTGACAACACAGCGAAGCGGAAACGGAATTATATTTCCATTCTCCAGATGATTGCCTTACTTATATCCGACAACGCGGACACTTTTTCAGTATTTATGGTGTATACTATTGTGTAGAAGACAGTTTGTATACCCGATTTCTGATACCTATCTTAGTTCATTAAGGGAGCTTTTGCTACCGGAACTTGAAAGTCAATAATAAAGATTGGAAATTTTCATTCGCTTTAATACTTTTATTTAAAATTTGTGTATTTTAATTTATTTTAAATTTCTTTTATAGCTTCGACATTCAATGCAGCATGCAGTATCTACGTTTGTTACAATCACATAAATGAAATGCTAAGTAACAAAAATAATGATGAGAATGGCATTACGAAAATAATTTTATTTCGCTACATAAAACAAAAATTTCGGTGGTACTATTGCGATGAAAAGTTCCATAATAACCCGTGTTCATAGTGTGGGCTGAGCCCGGAAGCCGGGGCACGGATGCGTTCCGGGCCGTTATCCGCGCGAGCGTCCGGCCCGCTATCGCCACTGCAGCTACAATGTACCTACCCTCTAACAATTTAGATATCACCACTACAATCCGACATACATTGCGTGTCCAGTATGGTAAAATCAAGCGCGTGTTGAGATTAGTAGAATTTGCTACGCAATGAATTTGAAATTTTACTTTCATCTTGTTACTTGTTTTATGAAACGGTGCCCTGTATCTATTTAACACGTTCACTTGCTACGGCGTAGCAAACGCGCCAAACCAGCTACGTATTTATGATTTAGCGCTGTATATTAGCTGTGGCTACACTAAGCATGTGTTTATAGTTTTCCAAACTATAGAGCATGAGTTCGGCAATACATATTGTGTTTAGTGTACTTAATCTTGTTCTGCAGTAAGAGTATGTATAGCTACCATACTTACTTCGATGTAACACGAAAGTTAATCTATATACTTACATTGAGTATATAACATTCTTGATCTTTAACCTCAAATAAACGTGAATCTGAAAATCAAGAGCCATAAGAAGAGAATTTTAATTTTATTCATTATTTTTCCGTAAATATGATATAACTATAGGAAAGCAAAGTCTAACTAAAGCAAACACCAAAGCAAAGAAAGAACGTGCGAATCGATAGGGCGGGTCGGAGTGGCCATTAACCGTGTGAAGCGCCCTAGGGCTCCGTTGAACGCCCTTCGCTCGAGGACTGTAGTGACATGTCAGCATAATACACTCGTGGAGATCATGGAGTCACAAAGAACAATGAAAACAGAGGTAGAGAATAGTCAACAGTTTAGTACTTACATTTCAGTTTTATGCAAGTATTTTTAAAGTAAAGCGATACTTGTGACGAGTTTTATTTTATTTCATTCACTTAATAGCCAATTACTAACAATACTTATCTACTAAAATTTCTTATCTATCATAATAATCTTCGTGCATATAACCTTCCAGCTTTTGGCGGAAGTTCTTTGTTGATCTCTGCTAATATTACCTACTCGATGAAGGTATAAAAAAAACCACAAGCGTCACAAAAAAATGGTATACAACAGTTTCGTATTCCGAATATGACGAAAAAAATAAATATCGTCTGTAATAATAACACTAAATTAAAATATTTAATAACCCCCGATACAAAACTGTTACATGATCCTTTCAACAACTAGAAAAGAGCTGATAATCTTCAAGTGGCTGAAGATATTTTCTTGGATCATAGCTAAGAACACTCTCGATTATGACACCTTGCAAACAAAAAAAACTAGATCAAAATCGGAGCATCCGTTTAGGAGCTACGATGCCACTGACAGACAGACAAACAGACAGACAGACAGACAGACAGACAGACAGACAGACAGACACACATGTCAAACTTATAACACCCATCTTTTTCAGGAAATCTTCGTTCCCTTTAACAAACGGTGCCAAGTAGCAAAAGGCGAAAAAGTATGAAACTAGTTCCACAAAATACTTTCAAAAGTTGTGTAGTTGTACCAGCCAGTGAGGAAAGCGAATTATATAGTGAGCGGAGGCCGAGTACCGCCGAGTGTTGCTCGGTCCCACACAAAAGGCGCTGCTTGCGAACTGGCGACAGCAATCAACTAAAATGCTCCGGGGTGAGCACTACAAAAAGTGATTACTTTAACAGCTTTGCTCTTTTCTTCCTTTCATAAAAATAAAAAAAACAAGAAACCTTTTCAATGTATTTAGACAGCGCTACGGTGAAAAATGTGTTTACAGCCACAAATCACGTTACAAGGAACGAATCTATACAAACGCAAGAAATACGAATATTCTCACTCTTTTTATATCAAAGATCGACGATACCGTGTTATAACTCAAAAATATTTCTGTTTACCGGCATGTACCTAAACAATATCATAGAAATTCATTCGCCTTCATTTTCTTTATTTTCTCGTATCCTTCCACGCGGCAGCTTATGTGTAAAAAAACACGAGATTTTTTAAAACAATAAGGGTATAGATATATTTTCCAATTGATATTGGAACATTAAATATGCAATACAATTCACAGTACATACCTATTTGAGCGTTGTTCTGAATTCAAAACTCAACTCCATTTAATCAGACTCAAAGGTTTTGTATATTAGATTCCAAAACCTTTCAGTCCGAGTAAAATACGGAACGTTTTAACGCAACGCTTATAAAATATGTAATCAAAAGGCTGAAATGGAACAAAGAATACAAAAAATTCAAATAAAGAATAAAATACGTGTTTCATTTATCAGGCGCGGTACAAAGGACTGTGACTAGGAATTTTCCACTTTGATTGATCAAACGCTTTAGAAGAAGAGGACAGCTGGCATTCAGATTGGTGAAAAGTCATTAGCCAGGAGAGAGCGCGCGTGAATGATCGCGAGGGTCGAGCAGATGAGCAGACAGCACTCTCGAGCGCTCGCACCTCCACTCGACTAACTGTCGGTCGACACATGTGCTCCCTCATATTACGCTACATTTTTGCGGCTAAGCGCTTTTCCTTGTAATTTATGAGGGCTATTTTGTAAATTTTTAATAAGTCAAAAAAGTTGGAGGGCGCTTTAAATGGAGGCAGGAAATTTACCTTGATTAATTATAAAACGGAGCGCCAGAATAGATGCAGCTAATTAATTATAGGGACAAATAAAGACGGCATAGAATGAAGACAAAATAAATAACTACTTGCATGTGTTTTTATAAGATAACATGTCCAGATTTATTGGGCGAGCTAAACTTTTATTATGAAATTTCGCATAGAGATCCTTCATAATTAATATATGTATAAGTAGGTGTGCAGTAAGAAATATCGCATTTACTATTTTTTTACTGATAATTATGTCCAAATCAATGGGGAAAGCCACGGATGAACTTTTTTTTAGTGATGATGACCATAAGTCAAAATTCGTTATATCCCTTTATAGTTATTTGGGATGAAGTATTCCTCGTATTTTGCTTCGATCTGCCATCAAATGCCATCTAACACCATAAATATTATCTGCTGCAAACAATAACAATAAGCATTTGGCTCCCAGCTCCACGCATTGTCCTCGTCAACAGCGTCGCCGCCTCTTGACGGTGAAGGGCCGCCCTCGGCACCTCTCGGTGGGAACAAGCTAGCAAAGGGCAAAGTCCCTCTCTCGCCATCAAACTTAAGTACCGGTGACTTCGTGGTACCTCGTCCCTAATTCGCATCTATCAAGATGAAATCAAGTTCTCCTTTGTTCTGAATGACAATCTTTCACCTCAGAATAAAGAATTTACGAAGCGCGGCTTTTCAACCTCTCTGTATTTCACACAGCAGATATTCTATTGTTTTAATTAACCCATGCGTAGAAAATTAGACGTATCAGTAGACTCCAAGAGAGTGCCACACGCGCCGCGATATAATGACAGAACTGTGACAATATCGCGCTCGCTTGACTCCTCTAGCTTCATGCGCGTTAGTTAGTGAGGATTCAGAATGAATAAAATTTAAATGCCTACCAAAAGAGGATTAAATGCTTACAAAAAAAAATGGTTTGCACCCCAAAGGTTAGGTTAGGTAACAAACATGTATTTTTTGGTGAGCATTTGAATAGGCCTTCAGAACTGGCACTCCTTACAAATTCCACTTATACGTAATTTTGGGTACCTACTCTATTTGTATTCCCTCAAGTTTTATCTAACATTTTCCAACCAAGCTTATTTCATTTCTATTACGGCGCGTTTGCAAGTCATATCGTCTATTCTTTATGGACGGCTCTTTGTGAATAGTTCCCTGCAAATCGGTGTTTCTTTCTGACTAAGTCGGAGAGAGTCCCGCGGGAGCGGTCGGAAGCGGTCCCCGGCTCTGCATTTTTCGCACACTGCAATATTCAGGTATATCGGCGCGGCGTGTCGAGTTTTTCGCTGAAGTGGCTCTATAGATGCTCGGGATTTTACCTTTTTTATATTACTAGGATTTTTATGGTTTGCAGATATGTGTCGAAGTCCTAAGGCGGCTCAACAATTCTGACACCAGGGTTTGTGAGGTAGGTTAACCTCGAAACCCACTCGATAAAGAAGAAGAAGATGTGTCGAAGTGAACGATATTTTACCGAGACACCTTTTTCTGTGAAAAATTCACCTTATCATATCAGTTTATCATAGTTTTATTTCCGGTTTATTATTGCCTCGAAATATTTATGCGGGGATTCTTTTGTTTAAGGAACCCGCAGACGCGGGAAAGAGCGGGCTGCGGGACGGAATCCGAGTTTACATGCAGCCTGTAACATACACTGGGCCCATTTTCTATGGGACAGACAGTATGCTAGTTTGCTCCTTTATTTTAAAGAATATTTTAAGAGAGTGGGTGTCGCACAATTGTGAAATTTTAAATACTAGAATGTGTACGAAACTGTTTGACTGTAAATCAAATTCAGAATTATTTCAATGAAAGAGATTTGGTTTCCCGTTTCCTGCTGAGTTGTGACAATGCCAAATTACATCAGGTGCTATTCAAAAGCTTATTTCGACGTGAATGGACGACTGTTTTTATTATATTACTTACTAGTTGGTCGCCATTGCATTAATTTTTGTGGTTTTCGTAATAATGAGATTTTACTGCAGTTAAATACCTTGTACACACGATACCCTGGGTTATATCTGTGCCCCGGGCTTGTGCTGTGCAGTTTAGTCAATCATCATTTATTGTAACCGTATGTTATTTATTTTTAAGTTTTAAAGATGTACAGTTAAATGTTAAATGTAAATAAGTATTAAAAGAAAATAATAAATCTTTTAGAAATCATTTTTGCATGATAAAATACTTACCTACATAACTTTTACATTAAAAAAGTAGAATTAAACTCAATTTCGAAATGAAATAGAGAGTAAATGAAGTACAATAATAATGTAAGTAAGCAGATAGATCACAAAAATAACTAAAATTATTCGAGAGACACATTTTGCATTGCCAAACTGTCTGTATCTGTGGTCGGTGGTAATAAAAATTATTGTTCCTCCTACATAAATTAATAGGAAGTCGCGACTTGACAAGAAGATTTACCACTGCAGTTCCACAAACAGAAAAAGGAAAGGACTTACAGGAATTGGCACTCTCTGGTTAGTTTGCTCTGCTGAGCTGTGATGTGGCGGTGCCAAATCATAGATCGTATTATAGCAGAATTGAAGACCGGTGCAGCTCCTTGACTTTTACTACGAATAAACAAGATTTTTTTATACTAAAGCCTGACCAGAAAAATAAAAAAAAAACTGCTACTGGGGCACCTCATGTTACTTTAGTGTCTCTGACAACAAATCTCTATAATAAACCTGTACATACCTAGAGGTCAAAAATCTGTACATAAAAAAAATGCTATAAATCGATTCAGGGGGATATAAGAAGCGATATAGAACATATCCAGATTTTTTTCTTTTTTTTGTTTCTCTGTTTGTCTGTTTGTACGGGCTAATTTCCGAAACTATTGGACAACTGTATTGGACCGATTTAAATGAAATTTTGCATGGTGGTACCTTATATACCTACCCAGTAAACATCTTGGATACTTTTCATCGCGGAAAATTCCGTGGGATAGTTAAAAATTACTACGGAGAAGTCGAAAAACAACTAGTTATTTATCTGTTAGTTTATTATCTGGTTAGACTTTATATCAAAAAGTGTTCTAAGTCTCGGTGTAATTTACCGCACTGAGAATGTTGCCGGAAATTGAGGCTAACGCTTTCGGGTACAAGCCTTAGCGATGCTACTCAGCCTTTCTGACTTGTAAATATTGTATCAAAGGATCAGATCTAGATCGCCATTTTAAATCGAAATGTTAACATTAATGTATGATAGCCTTAAGATGGGCAGCCAAAAAATTTAAATATACATGTAGGTGTGGTGGTGTGTCAGATTTATTATAATTACAACTGGATAGTAAGAAAAGCTTTCCATTCCAAATTTGTAATTTGAAGCTGCGAGCGCGTAGTTAAATTAAAAAGAAAACCGACAGAAATTTCGGACGTAAATTGGCGCCGGTTACGTTAAAGCTATCTGCGCCGTTGCCAAATTACAAAGCATGTTAACCGGCCGGTGACTGGCGCACCGGGTGCCGCGCAGCTGACCACTACTGCATAATTCACCTAAAAATTGTTAATAAAGCACCCGTTTATATGTCATCAACTAAGAATAATAAATAATAATAATAAATATGTGAGACATCTCACACACGGCCATCTGACCCCAAACTAGGTAAAGCCTGTAATATGGGTGTCAGACAGCTGATATACATACATATATAAATATACAACATCCAGACACAAGGCAAACACAAGTACCTAAGTGCTCATCACACGAATGTTTGCCCTGGGCGGGATTCGAACCCGTGACCTAGTGCTTCGTAGGCAGACGTACTACCAACTAGGCTACGAGGCCGTTACATACGTGAATATAAGTGACAATTTGTCATCTCTGTACAACGATAAATGCTTTTGCATATTTATAATATAGATCAGGCATTAGCCATTAAGGAATTATGTAAAGTACAAAAGTATTTCAATGGCACTAGCTTCGTTTTTTAATCAGGGAAAAACCATATTACCACAAAAATATTACAAAATAATTCAAGCGTAACAGCTGCAAGCAGACATTAACAATAATTAACATGTTTTAAAAATAGTTTTTGTCGTACGTCGTCGGCAAAAACCAAATAGACCTAAACAAAGAATACGCTATTATCTGTTTATTATTGAACTAGTGGTCCTAATAATACTACTACATATATTCTAAGTTAATGTTTCGGAACTTAGCAACAACTTACGAGCATCTACACGACCCAACTTCGCAAAGATAATTTCCGGAGCCTGTGAAATACGGACTCCACGCTGTCATAATTTTTATCATATACCTCCTATACATATGTATAGGTATAGATAACGTAACAGCAGCTCATATTTATGTTCCCACCGAGGGGCTTAAGTCTACCCTGAAATCAGGGTGAATAGGCCTTAGTCGACCACGCTGGCCCAGTGCGGGTTGGTCAACTTCACACACAACCTTTGAATTATTTCGTAGGAGTGTGCAGGTTTCCTCACGATGTTTTCCTTCACCGTAAGAGCGTCGAATAAACGTACATATGAATTTGAAAATTGAAAACACATTGGTACGTGCCGAGTCTTAGCCACTTGGCCACTGACGCTCTTCAAAATAGAATAGATAACGTAAAATGTTGTAATAAATAAGTACCCAAGTAAGTGGATATGTCTGACTACCAATCTAGAACTAGAACCTGCCATTCTAGCTAGATGTATTAGCTAAGTTGTTAAAGTAATCAAGACTTCAGATTTTGTTTATAGAATACTACCTTTCCACCGCTTCTACGCCCGCATTATAATTTTTCCCGTGGGAATGAGGAATTAACCGCCTTTGTTCTTCCCCAAGTTCTATTATATTATTGTAGGTACCAAGTTTAATTAAAATTTATTCTAAAATTTCGGAGCCTTTTGAATGCAAACAAACAATAAAGTCTTTCCTATTTATAAATTATAAGTATAGACAGACAAACAATGGTTAAGTAATATGGTCAAGTTCCACCGTGGCCTAGGATTCTACTCTTGACTACTGTTTCTGCGATTGCTGTTAATTCTTATTGCAATCAAAGAAAAATGCGAATGTCTGTTCTGTAAATACAATACAATACAGAATTCTAAATGTAAAATAAAACAAAATATGATTTATATTGCGCACTTATGTAGCACAGCTGATCCCGCATTCCATTTTCGCGGTTTGTTTGAGAGCACTAACTGACTTTGCAACTGCCGGATCAAATAATTACCAATTAAAAACAGCCACATGATGCAACAGTACAGGCTTAATTTAAAACGTGGAGTTAATTTTAATGAACCGCTACGGCTGCAGTCAAAATAATTTGCATGCAGAGCGCATTACCACACTATGAAAGTGAAATAATGGTATCCGAAACTATATTTTAATTTCGTAATAATCATTATATTTTATTGATAATTAAATCGCGTCGCTTTTATGAGGTATTTGAACCCATAGTATGTAACTGACTTTATAACGACTTTGAGGGTAGTATGGCGGTTGAAATCGGCCGGAAGTGACGCGGGACACGGAAAGGTGCTAGACCGGAGGTGCGCCGATACCACTGCCTACCACCTAGATGAATTCATACATAGTATACCTTATCATTATTAATTCAACAAAACACAAAGTCCCTTTTTCTTATGCTAAGATTTTGCATAATCACGTTGGGTTAAAAAGTGGTTAATATACAATATTTAAGCACTCTATGAAAATAACCTTGTATACAGCTATATCATTGTCAATTTTAAGAAATAATAAAATATCTAGGTCAGACTTGTAACACTATATATGATATAGGTAGGTTTGTTTACTCCGGGTGTCACTATAGCGTGCTATAGCACCGGAAATACCGGAAATAAAAAGGCGAAATGTGTAGGACTGAAAGTGACGCGATATCGTGGAAAGGGCGAAAAGGTGAACTATTATTCAGCTGAAATCATTTTCGTAGTTTAGTAAAGCGAATAGTACTTTATATAAACATTGGTTATATGGATACTTACCTACCACAAATTAGGAAAGTAGCGGCGGGGCGCCTCGAAAAGATGGCTACTCCATACAAAGCGTCAAATCTCACACTCACACATTAACGAGATATTTACAGGCTAGCTCAAGCAAGCATTATAAGTTCATGAAGCGGTACTAAGTAAGTAACAACCTCCCCCGCACACCTAGAGGGTTCGGCACACCTACGTCATAATTTTCAATAATGGCGTAAATGGTTTAAGCTTCTATATTCTTTTGTGGTACTATTGACTGTACATCGACACAGTGACACAAATGCTCAATAGTTTTATTTGAAATTCAGTTGCAGCCGACGCCCACTGCACTGCTACTGCTCTAAAAGCGTATTCATGTACCGCGCTAAACTTTTCACCATTTCAACCGCACCGCACTCGGCGCTCTCAGCTATTTTACGTGACCAATATTATCAACGCGAGAACATTAGGCGGCCATTCTCAAATGGTATTATAGATTTTTACTATTTATTTGGTTTTAGATCTTTAAGGAATAATAGTTCAGATGTACTTTATGTGTACCTAAGCTTGATCTATGCCTTTCGTTGACTGAGGTCTCTAAGGAATAATGATCAGGCATAAAAATTACGATAATCTAAACATTGACAAGAAATAATATTGTTTGTACTCACTTTTATAAAGATTTGTTCAACTACTTCCACGTGAAAGCGATGCTGATGAACCAACGACGACGGCCGGATTCAACGTTTATGCACCTACCTTTAAGTTAGTAATATTAAGGAAGTAAACTTTATATTAAACCTACCGGTGAACTCATATGAGTAACAGTAGGACATGAGCAGAATAATAAGTAAAATAAATATGTGGGGACATCTCACACACGGCCGGCTAACCCCAAACTAGGCAGAAACGTCTATGGCAGAGCCTGTACTATGGGTGTTAGACAGCTGATATACATAAATAAATATATAGACAAATACATACTTAATCCAGATACAATTCGGGATTCGAACCCGCCCAGAGCAAACATCACAGCTATGAAATAAATTAACAGACTTTGTTATGAAATAAGTAGGTATATTTCCTTAAACACAAGGTACGATAAATAATAATACATTTTAAATAAAGGAAAGTCACCAGTTTCACTTTTTGTTCGAAAATGTCAGAGGAGTTAAACATTCCTCCCTCGGAATTGTTGGCATCAAAGAAATGCTTTATTACAATTTATTTGATTTGCATATTGCTTTTTTCTGTCATTTTCCATTTCTAAGGATTTCTTTAGAACTTTGAATTTTTCATAACATTTACACGCAGCCCAAAATTTCATCTCGTCTCTCTATTCTTTATTATATCAGTAACAAATAAAACATACAGCTTTAAAACGTATTTATGTACTTAAAATGTATTCAGTCTTTTGTTTCGATCCTTACAAAAGGACAGATAATTCAAATTAAAAAGTCGTTAGTTGCTCGGTAATTTGTACGGAAGTGAGCGGTCCCAATCAGGGGACTGTGCTAATTAACGGTTTCATAGCTTAGGCGGTAGTACACTTACTGCGAAGGAGGGAGTTGCGGGTCGAACCCATTCCTGGACAAATATTTGTGTACGAAATAGAATAGAATTAGTAGCGGAGTCGGAGTAATACATCAGTTGGGGACTGGTCTGCTCTAGTCGATTGCCGGTTGTTGTGCTTGTGTTGATAGATTTATTGGTTATTTATTAGTTTAGTTTTTCTACTTTGACTGGTTGCCTTCCTCTAATTGTATATTTCGTTTGCACTCTTTGTTAAGGGGCTCCCCTATGCTAAGTGGCGCCGCCATCCGTTAAAAAATAATAACTCGCGAAGTATACATTTTTTATAAAATCCGGACGGTCATTTTAAAGATTTGGTGTTTTAGGATATATAGAAGCCATCAACTCTGTTAGTTTGAGTTCGATGAAGTTACAGATAGAAAATTTGCCAAAAGTGGCCGTTTTTAGCAAATTTTCTATCTGTAACTACAGCGGACTATAATAAATACAGTTTATGGCCGCTATATATACTATAGCACCAAATCTTTAAAATGACCGTCCGGATTTTATAAAAAATGTATACTTCGCGAGTTATTATTTTTTAACGGATGGCGGCGCCACTTAGCATAGGGGAGCCCCTTAAATTAATAAAATTGTATAAAATAATAATTTATAATGTTGTAAAAATATTTTGAAAAAATGCAACGCCTGTTGAGTTTCTTCCGGCGAGTTCTTCTCCACAGAAGACAGCCAAATTGTGAACCCGCCTCGACGTCGAAACGTGATTTGTAAAATCTTACGTCGAATAAAAACTTTTTGAATTTTGAATTTTTGAATTTATTAAGCCGCCTGTCTTGGCTTGACATGGCTTTAGACAATTATAACTCACGAAAGCAACTTAAGCCGTTCTGTAGGTACCCACATGTTCATGTGACCTGATTAATATGTGATCGTTGGGATCAATGGGTCGTAGGTTAATGCGATGACCGTTTGGGCCAGTGCACGCAATTGTCCGTGCTCGCTGGCCTGCACAAGATCGATGCGACCGTGTTCTCTGATTAATTATTACGTTCAGACACCCCAAGTTGATTGCATATAGAGGCTTTCTTAGTACATGGAAATCGTACCATAAAAGGGGTCTTCACTTGCATCAAATCGGGCAGTTCTGATTTTTTTATATGTTGTATGTAATGAGGTGGTAATGACAAATATAATTTTTCCACCTCGAAAGCCTTCCGGAACATTGTAAAATTCATAAAAAGCCATAAAATTTTTGATCATTTTTCAGTTTTTGCCATTTTTTACCACCAAGGACCTGTTTTACGGTAGAAGTCACTATAAATTCTTTTAAAGTAGACTAAATTTGCAACAAAATGAGAATAGTTGGGTCTCGATAAGCTGAATAGTTTCAAAGATACAGCTGTTCAAATGTTTGCAAAATTTCTTAAATAATACAATTTAGAGTTTAGGGTGTCTGTCAAAAATATTTTTCTACTAAAGGTGTGCTTTTTATTAAAAACTTATAATAAAACTCCTGTGACGACCTCAACTTCAACCTCCACATGCAAAGATAAGATAATTTCTCGTGGTAAAAGTTAGCCTGTGTTCTTCCGCATGGTCTATTCTATCTTTGTGCCAACTACGCCCGCTTTAACAATTTTTCCCGTGGGAATGAGATATTTTCCCGCGGTAAATCGTATCCTATGTTCTTTTCCAAGGTCAATTCTATCTTTATGCCAAGTTTCACCAAAATCGGTTCAGTAGTTTCGGAGCCTATTCAATTTATTAGGTATATTTTAGGATTTTTTTTTACATCTTGGGTTACATTATTGAAGTTTTACTAAGGATCCCTAATTTTTTTTAACATAAAATAAAACCTTTGTTACTCAGGGATCATGCAGCTTCTCAACAGTGAAAGTTTTTTTGAAATTGGTTCAGTAGTTTCGGAGCCTATTCAATTTATTAGGTATATTTAAGGATTTTTTTTTACACCTTGGGTTACATTATTGAAGTTTTAGTAAGGATCCCTAATTTTTTTAACATAAAATAAAGCCTATGTTACTCAGGGATCATGCAGCTTCTCAACAGTGATAGAATTTTTTAAATTGGTTCAGTAGTTTCGGAGCCTATTCAATTTATTAGGTATATTTTAGGATTTTTTTTACACCTAGGGTTACATTATTGAAGTTTTACTAAGGATCCCAAATTTTTTTAAATAAATAAAATATAGCCTATCTTACTCAGGGATCATGTAGCTACTCAAGAGTGAAAGAATTTTTGAAATCGGTTCAGTAGTTTCGGAGCCTATTCGATGCAAACAAACAATCGAACCTTTCCTCTTTATAATATTAGTATAGATAATGCTTATTTCATAAGTCGTATTTCATGTTGTTTAGTCACCTCAGCAACTTTGAACAGATGTAGCTAGGGAACTATTAGATCTTAATTGATTTATGCCGTGAAATAGGTCAATAATTGACCACATTGACAAGATCTTGTAAACACTCGCAAATATTTTTTTTTGAAATTTTGCAAACATTTGAACTGCTGTATCTTTGAAACTATTCAGCTTATCGAGACCCAACTATTCTCATTTTGTTGCAAATTTAGTCTACTTTAAAAGAATTCATAGTGACTTTTACCGTAAAACAGGTCCTTGGTGGTAAAAAATGGCAAAAACTGAAAAATGATCAAAAATTTTATGGCTTATCATGAATTTTACAATGTTCCGGAAGGCTTTCGAGGTGGAAAAATTATATTTGTCATTACCACCTCATTACATACAACATATAAAAAAATCAGAACTACCCCATTTGATGCAAACCAAAATGTACCAATTCCATGGACTATTCTAGAGAGCGTTCGGTTTTGGGAGAGCGCCGTTGACCATTCAGAAGTTCGCGGGTTCGAGCCTCGAGACGTACCAATGTGTTTTCGATTTTCGAATTCATAATATACGTACGTTTAATCTCTTACGGTAAAGGAAAACATCGTGAGGAAACCTGTACACACCTGCGAAGTAATTAAATAATAAAGTAATTCAAAGGTTGTGTGTGAAGTTAATCAACTTACACTGGGCCAGTGTGGTCGACTAGGGCCTATTCACCCTAATCCCAGGGTAGGTTAAGCCCCTCGACCAAGGAAGTAACTTTCCTAAGGAAGGCTTTTGCTAAGTAAATTTTGTTTTCATTTTCTTTTATTTTTTTATGGAAATGTTGATTTTATCTACGCTAATCCGTCACTATCACCCTGTATATAAAATGTGCTGTTGAAAAACTTACCGATGTTTATATTTCATTCTTTCTTTTATTTCAAAATCCTGTGATTGACCGGGAATGGGTAACCTATACGAATTAGAATTTTAACTATTTTATTATTTTGATCAACTATGATAAAATGTCCAGCCCACACGACTACTTCTGCCCACGCCTTTTCTTTTACAAAATCTTTCGATTGTATATTATAATTATACAATAGGTGGTAATAGTTTATCGTACAAAAATAAATACAACAAACTCGTCTATCTGTTTATCGCGAATTTTCCTCTTGTCTTGAATATTGCATTCATCTGAACATTAATTATTTCTGCACAGAATAATGAAGCTTATTCGAGGAAATGTTATTCAGCAAAGGAAAATGCGGAATGATTTCGTATTGCTCAATATTTCCTTCTGCGCGCTAACAGTGGTAGGTCTAGTCAGATACGCAACTAGGAGGATTGTGTATTAGTTTTTTTTTTATCATCTTTATTTCACGACACGAAAGGCGGGCCGACCTAATGTCTCAATAATTGTATTAAATGATTTTTCCCGTGGAAATGAGATATTTCCCTATGGTCAAAAGTAGGTAGTGAATGTCACTTAACCGGTCAAAAAAACATGTCAATCGGTTGCTTAATTTCAGTGTGAAAGGAGAATAAACAAACACACTTTACACAGTATACATTTCAATTTAAGTAGCAATGGGTGTCATCTTACGGGGCCAGGCGACTGAAAATTCATAACCCAGTAAGTATATATGGAATTTACGAAGAGGCCTTATCATAGCAGTGGACGAAGTATTATTGACTAGAGCACATCATACTAATATTATAAAGAGGAAAGATTTGCATTTGTGTGTGTGTGTGTGTGTGTGTTTGTAATGAACAAACTCAAAAACTACTGTGCTGATTTCAAAAAATCTTTTACCATTAGAAGCTACATTCACTCTGAGTAACATAGGCTACCTTTTACCGCAAGAAAATGGCTTCATTCCCAAGGGAAAAACTGTTAACGCGGGCGGAGCCGCGGTGGAAAGCTAGTATTATATAAAATGAAATAGTTGCCTAACTCCGTCCCCCGTCACGAAGCAAGGAGTAAGTACTAACCAGTGCGGTGTTCGTCGCCCTAATGGCGCTATTCAGAGCAAGAGTGTCGCTCGGGGAGCGCTACATTGTCCGCTCTACCCTGCTCTGATCGCAATGTGGCGAACAACGATAGCTTTACCCTACACAAAGCCCACTCAACTACAACGTTGCTATATTATAATACAATATTGCTCACACATTTTAAACTACCTGCCTGAAAAGACCACGTTCAAATCCTTTGTAATTTTAACAAAGTAAAAAGTATTTTAATGTTAAAATAGTTTCAATGAATTATCAAGAATGCCAAAAAGACAGACATCGCATTTTAGTTAGTTTGAACTTACTTGTATGACCTTGCTACGTTGGCGTAGACCTTGCTACGGCAGCGTAGACCTTTGCTACGCAGCTACGGCAAACGTCGATCCCTCTTGTGTCCGAGTAATACTGTTTTTTTTTTATTCTTGAAGGTATTCGATTTATTTATATGTTCGAGGAAACACAGACGGTAATCGGAATATCTTTCAATATTAATTATATGAGTTTGAATTTAGAGGCGCACACAAGACGTCAACTGTTTGCTTAGGTGGCAACAAATATTGCTGGCCAAACAAAACATGGCCTAAACGCCCTGTCGTCTAAGAAAAATAGAAGCTGCGGCCGAACATCTCGTAATCATACTTTTTATGAAGAAAATAAAGACTACAAAATACGATGAACTCAGTCTGAGTCACTATGTGATAATTGTTTGTATGTATAATAACATTTTATCATGACTTTACATTCGTGTTAAGTGTAGTGAAAATATACGAGACGATGACATTTAAAAATCATAGATAAATATTTTTTCATGCAATATCGATTGAAGCCCCTTCCTACCCACCGTTCACCTCTCGAGACCACCCGGGTGAACACTACCCATAGCGAGTTTTGTAGTAAATTCGTGGATTCCAATTTTGCCCAGAACAAACATTCATGTGATGAACCCTGTTTGTCAAGATACTACGAGTATGCCTGTTTAGTGCTTTTTCCCTTGTCTCCGGATGTTATTGCTGGGTCTGGGTACGTATTTATTTAGTTATAATTAGTGCACAAAAAAAAGTAAAAAGCGTTTATTCAAGATACATACGAGATACTCTGCATTGTGATTAAACAGCCTCTTTCTTGAGACAATTGGACTGTTTTCAGACACAGCTGAACATAAGAAATAGGTAACAAACTCTAGCTGTTCGTCGCAGCAGCTGTATTACAGATACTAGCTTTTCGCCCCGTGGCTCCGCCCGCTCTCAAGGGTCCATAAAAGATAACAATCTATTCCCTGACCTTCTGAATATACATATAAAATTTCATTAAAATTGGTCAAGCCGTTTTGGAAGAGTATTGTAAATAAATCCGTGAATTTTATATAGGTATTAGATTTATTATATCTGATATCTTCATGTAAGTTTTGATCGAAACGCGCTTTTCCCACCTCACCAGCTTTGACAGAATTCTTGAATGAAAAATAAGAGCGTCCCATTTATTGTTACCATGAAACTACGCTAAACAGGAAAAGTAAAATTAACATAACGTAGGTACAAACGTTTGCTTTGTTAGAGAGACCTTTCAGTGACTTTTGTTTGATTTCTCTGAAGCCCGGCCTATTATATTGAAAAATTACTTTTCGTATCATAACGGCACAAAAAATCAAATCAAAACGTACAGCCGACCAAATAGTAGGTACTTTTTTATTTCGCTAGAACATCAAACAAATTATGTTACGCAACAGTATAAAAATCTAAAATAAAATAACTATCAGGTAGGTCAAGGATAGCTTAATCTTATATATGTATAAGGCCCCTCATCTGTGATATAGGTATATTTCCTATGTGCAATAAAATGTATATTCTATTCTTAAATATACTTGTAATTAAATTATTACCTTTTCACGTTATACAAAAAACTTCTCTAGAGATAAATATAACATCCAAATGCTAAATACGAGTATGTATCATAAAAAATACATCAGCTTATTAAAAACCTTTCATGAAAAAAAACCCTCGAAATCTTCAGTATTCAGCCGGCTATGGAAAATACCAAAGGGTGTGCAAAAAGTGAATATGAAAAAGTGAGCTAGTTTCAACCGGCAGACGAGTCAGAATTTAAATTAACCACTTCATATTCCGGCCCGCGTGCTATAAAATATTTATACGACCGCAGAGCGCTACGACCACACTCTGTATAACGATGTTGTGATAACTCGTTTTAGAGAACACCCTGGTAATGCCCTCATTCGACTGCAATACGAGCACTCACTCCGATTTTAACATAACATAACATACTTGGTTACTTATGTATTTTATCTTTTACGGCACTTATTTGTAAATTATAGTTAGTTGCTTTCAAAACTAAACGCAATGTACGAAGGGTTTATAGCTATTTTGGGTACTAGCAGATCTTATTTATTGACTTGAGGATTTGCCCAGGAGCTATCTTAATTTTGCTATATATGGAGATAATACAAATTCTAGATCAGTAATTCAGTATAGTTTTATGCATGACTTATTTATAGTTTAAATACTATCTAATGCAATTTAAGCCCCCTACTATATAAAAAAATACAATACAAATACCTATTTAAATGCCGCAAAAAATGCTATCATTTTTTACTTAACTCACTACTAGGTATATTTAATGTATTTAGTTCCGCATTGAAATGAAAGCCCCTTTGAAATTTCTTTAATATTTACGTTTCGTTTATTTTTCTTTTTATGATTTATACAGAATCCAAACAAAACAAATATGATATTCGGAAATAAATTCATTACTGACAAATTTTGCCGAATACCTCATATCCATACAAAAGATATGTTTGATTTTGAAAAAATATTTCCTAAAATAACACTCCTTGTATAACTTTAATTCAAATAAGCTTGTTTTATTATTTTCCTAGCGTTGTGAACAATAAGTACCACAACCTTAAAATTGCAATAGTATATTATTGCTTTCTGTAAAAAATTTGTTTGGTTTACGGTTCCATTCCCCAAATCAGTTGTGTTTAATTATATTTTCGTAACAAAAATGATGATTCCATATTTGGTGAGAAATCGCATCATTTTGTAGGTATAACTTTTTTGAGTATCTTCCGGTACCGTTAAAATAATCATTAGATTCAAAAATTTTGTCTTAAAATTCCAATAAGTCGTTTAGAGGATGGTCGGTCAGGTTAGTCCAAATCAATTTAAAGGAAATTCTTATTTCATCTGCTATAATATAGTTAATATACAACATTGCAATAATAAATTAATAAGATACTTTCACCAAAGATAATGTTATAATATAATACCCATAGGAAAATTAAGCATTGAAGCAAAAAAAATGGCCTTGCAGCTTGTAGCCATTCAAATGTTGATTTAGCACACTCCTGAACAAGCACATAATAAGTCTGTACACCATTTGAAACGATTTGTTTAAACGGATAATAAGTAGAGTCAAGCAAGATACCTAACCACTGATACCTACACAGATGTAGGTTTAGGTGAAACATCAGTGTATTTATTCGACGGATATAAATAAAGCACTGCTTTTAAAACATATGGAATGAAAAACGTTATAAATAATAAAAACAATAATAGAAGTATAAATAGCTAGTTACTATGTTGGGTTAAACCGAGTCAAGGAACATTGAACAATCGTGTTTCCTTAGACAGACAGACACTTATTTATATTATTAGTCAGCGGTAAATTCCCCTTGCCATAACAAAACAAAGTGTCATACATTCATGTGTCGCCAATTATATTAAGTACATACATACAGAAAAACAAACTTGTGAGTCTATATATGGTGTTTAATTATCACTTGTGTAGCGCTCCATATATCACACAGAGAAGGATTTGATTCCGCTCAGTGGTGCGGAACAAATTCATTCGGCAATATGGGAATCCCGGTGAGTAAGCAGTGAGCCTAATTTATTTTTAACCAGCTTTCCTTTCAAAGATTTTCGATTTCACCCCGCAGAAATTATATTATCAAATAACGATCGTTTTTACTATATTTTCGAATTCAAATGCGTGCATGCGTGTCTTTATAATTATAACCTAGCCGTACGACCGGGCGACCGTAATACTTGTGAGGTTTGAGTGTAATAAGCAATAGATTCATTTATCATTATTGATCGTGAAGTTGCAGTCACCAAGTCAACAATAGATCTGCTTTTACGATGTAATGATGTTTTAAAAAGTATATTGTAATGAAGAATTTATAATATTAAAATATCAAATGCCACGACACTACGACAAATCAGCATTTTACAATTTTGATGCAGAGTTGTTGATATTAAATTATATCGCTTTCAGATGCTGCTGATGTATTTTTTGGCTCTCTTATTAATTGTTCAAAATACTAATGGAAATGGAAACGACTCGGTCATTGAAGACTTAAGGCAACCTGCGACTTCAAAAGTAACTACAATTTCCACTTTATCAAATCCAATATTAGTGAAAGATGATGAGCGTTCACCAACCGCTAATATTTCCAAAACCGTATCAAGAGTCAAAAGACAGTACTATGACTATGGATATTATAACCGCAGGAATCGATGTAAGTATTTTATGTACCTTATGTAAATTGTATAAGTCATCATCATCATCATCATCTCAGCCGAAAGACGTCCACTGCTGGACAAAGGCCTCCCCCAAGGATCTCCACAATGATCGGTCCTGCGCTGCCCGCATCCAGCGGCTTCCCGCGACCCTCACCAGTACCCCTACCATGAGTTGCTAACGTAACTTACGCGCTCGATATCGACTACGTAAACGTGCATTTAGTATGGAATTAAAACTACGCCATCTATTGACAGTTATCTGAAGTAAAATTTCTCCATACTAAATGCACGTTTACGTAGTCGATATAGAGCGCGTAAGTTACGTTAGCAACTCATGGTAGGGGTACAGATCGTCGGCCCACCTCGTGGGGGGCCTGCCCACACTACGTCTTCCGGCGCGCGGTCGCCATTCAAGAACCTTTCTGCCCCAACGGCCGTCGGTTCTACGTGCAATGTGCCCAGCCCATTGCCACTTAAGTTTAGCGATTCTTCGGGCTATGTCGGTGACTCTGGTTCGCCTGCGGATCTCATCATTCCTGATTCGATCACGCAAGGAAACTCCAAGCATAGCCCTCTCCATCGCTCTTTGGGTATTGTATTAGTAAACAATAAGTAATGATGTGCAATGGTGTGTGTGATGTGTGTGGCGTATGATGACTGCTATAGATATGACTGATACAATATTCCTTATGTATATTATACTAGCTTTCCGCCGCGGCTCCGCCCGCGTTAATAGTTTTTTCCGTGGGCATGAGGCATTTTCCCGCGGTAAAAGGTAGCCTATGTTACACAGGGTGAATGTAGCTTTCTAATGGTGAAATAATTTTTGAAATCGGTTCAGTCGTTTTTGAGTTTATTCATTACAAACATACACACACACACAAATAAAAATTTTTCCTCTTTATTATATTAGTACGATTCAGAATAACAAACAGTTAGGTACTGAAAAAATTTAAGACCCGTGGCTTTACATGCGCCTTTTTTATGGTCGTCCAAGGTTTTATTTATTTAAAACGTTTAGGTAGGTAGGTAGGTACCCACTTTCTTCAGTACGTAGAGTACCTACACAAAAGAATACAAGAAAACACAACTTTACTATAGTACCTACTAGACTGGTGTACAAAAATGCGGTCTTATTGCTAAGTATAGTGTTTTAAATGGAAATAATTAAAAATAACACTATTTGTAGTGGCCGTGTGGGCCACTACTTAACGTTGAATTTGGAAGTATTGCCTAACAAGAAATGAAATAAAGGTATACACAGTACTTACGGTTATATTTGGTTTTTCACATTCAATCTCAAATTAAAAACTTAAACAAATTAAGAAAAAGAGTTTGAGTATAAAATGTGTCCCACTTCAGAACATATAATGGTATAATTTGTTTGAAATTTAAATGGGTAAAAGGTAGGTTTTCACGTGGTTAGTTGAGCTCAGTTAACTACACAATAAAACCAAGAGATTCGAATGCCAAAGGAATATGACGAAAGCTTTGTGGCGCGACTGACGGCGCTTTTAGAATTTTGAAAAAATAAACAAATAGGCAGTTTACTGAAGAGGGGTTAAGTTTACAAAAGAACAAAGTTATGTAACACGCAAATCACTTAAGATATATCGACACGAATTTTAATAAAACAATAAGTAACTACGGATATTCCACTCGCACAGATTCCGACTGCTTAGTGAGTACAATGCAGCAAGTAGAGTTTCTCGCGTTATGCTATCCACGTAGCGTTGTAAGGTGAGTGTAGGAAAAAAAACTCTCAGGGGCTTGGGACTGTGACTTACTCAGATGTAGTATGATCTTTAGTCTTTCCAGATGGTCAACTCCAAAACAACTTACAGTTCGAGTTGTTCAGTTTTTCAGTTCTTCGAGATAAATACGTCTTTATATGGTTTTCCAACTCCTTCAACGGAACTGGTCGAGGAACGAGTTATGTGACCGTCGTCGTCTACTATCAGAAGTGTTCAGCTGTCGAACCAATTAACTTCAGCCTTCAGCAGATAAAACTCTTTGATAGTGCTGTATTCCTGAAAAACAACTCTTAACTGGGGAATACCTCAGGTAAAAACTTTCAAAGTTCGCTTCCAATATTTTTAGTGAAAAAATCGTACCTTGTCTTCAAAGGCAAAAATCAATCTGCCAAAATCCAAAACAAACAAAAAAACCCGGAAATAAATAAAAATTCAAATTTAGGAAAGAACGAAAAAAGAAAAAAAAGGTAACTAAAGAGTTCAAACTAGTAGCGAATGCTACATAAGGTAGCAATTTCTACCAGACAACCCTTTGGGCACCTACAGGATTTGTAAAAATAAATAACTGGGCGGCATGCGGCAGTGCGTTAAATACAAAAGGAAAACAGATACATACACATTATAAATTAAACAGTATTCTAAACTTATAAATGAGATAATATAAATAAAATATCTTAATAAAATACTCCTGTAAGTACTTATTCAAATCACTTTCTTTTTTTTTAGATTATCCCTACCCTTTTCCACTGCCAATCTTTTTCGGTGGTGGTGGATATTTCGGTGGTAGAGGCTTCGGTAGTCGAGGGTTTGGTGGTAGAGGATTCGGTGGAAGAGGCTTCGGCGGCGGTAGAGGAATAGGTAAACATCATAAAATTACGTAATATTTACAATCCCGCGCTATATTTATATAAATCAGGCGGAAATATTATTTTTTCTCGACTCTCTAATTTCAGCCTCGGATCAAGTTGATCCGAGAATTCCAGCTCTCTCTCTTTCTCTCTCTCTCTCTTATTCTAAGACCAAGGCACCACTAATTTGATTATGAGGGTCGCGTGATTCATGATCACGAAACTTTTTGAAAATTACCGCTATAGATGGCAAGTTCGCATGTTTTTTTTACAAAATTAACACCATCATGAAAGGTAGGTAGTAGTGCAAGCTTTCTCTGTGAACATCATTCATCATTAACAGCTCATATATGTCCCCACCGAGGGGTTCAAGCCTACCCTAAAATCAGGGTGAATAGGCCTTAGTCAACCACGCTGGCTCAGTGCAGGTTGGTCAACTTTACACACAACCCTTGAATTACTTCGCAAATGTGTGCAGGTTTCCTCACGATGCATTCCTTCACCGTAAGAGCGTCGAATAATGAATTCTAACATCGAAAACACATTGGTACGTGCCGAGGTTCGAACCCGCGAACTTCCGAATGGAAGTCGATGGCCCTAGCCACTTGGCCACCGACGCTTATGAACAAGAAAAGGAAAAGAGTAAAAAGAATATTTCTTCGACAGGTGGAAGAGGAGGTGGTATTGGCGGCCACGGAGGAGTGGGTGGAGGCCATGGCGGCGGCGGAGGAAGGGGATAAAAAAATGTATAATTTTAAGTCATAGGTTTTAATGTTAAAAATTGTGTTTACTACGTAACGTGTAACGTGACATAATTATGTGCATACGTTGTAGTTACAAATTATAAACAAAAATTGTATAATCTTGCCATACGGCCAGTTAGAGACCTAGGCAGTAGACGGTGTGCAAGCATATCTACTTGCTTGGTATGATCTAAGGTACCCTAAAACAAGCTCAGGTCAATTCAATAAAAAATAAACTACCTATGAACGACATTTAGACGCACGTAACGGATGTCTATTTTTCGTTTTCCATGTCTAAAGACTTATCTGCTATGGTGTTAGGTAGGACCACCCACAGATACCTACCAAACCCACCCTTACAAAAGATTTGTTAAGGTAGTTAAGTAGTACTTATATCCAACTTCTAGAAAGATTAGGTAGGTATATGCGATTTGCATACCCTCTGTTGTCATGGCATATTAAGCTTAGCTTCTTTATGGGCTTTCCCGATTGGACGAGGGCCTGTCGGGTGAAGAAGCTATTTACAATACTTCCGCCTTTCGTCTCTACTCTGTTTATGTACTACCTACTTACTATAACTGTAAGATTTATGTATTTTGTCTTTTGGTGTCAATAAAGAAAGTATTGTAATCCACAAGACAGCTCATTCATTATTAGAGAAAGAAAGAATATTTAGATAAAGAAGAAAGAAAGATGTAAAATAAAATTTAAATTAAAAGCCTGATTAGAATAATAAAAGCGTGATGTATTTTTTGTTTGTTTCTGAAAACCGTCGTCGCTTTATACATTTTCGCGAAATCGTAACCTATAAGATAAGTAGGTATCTAACTTTAAATTTTTTGGCACATTCAGTCAGTTTTTTTCAATGAGTTTGGAACATGTTTGGATTAAGCCGCATGCATCGACGACATAAGCCCAATGCTTTGTAGATTTTTTTTGGCGCAGACAGACAGATGTTGCCAGATATGTTAAAAATACCGAACTGTATTGGAGTATTGATCTGGTAGGAACGTGTTTGTTAAAGCCTCTCGGCCTGACCAGAAAAAATAAAAACCTGGCTTGGGGGCGCCACGTGTATATATGTTTGTGTTTATGGCAACAATGTCAATTATAAAATATGTTCCATTGAAATTCCACAATATAATGCTTTTTATTTTTCTGGTCGGGCTTTAGATATTTTTTTAACGATGTAGAAATTGAAGAGTTTCTATGTGGTTGGATCTTACATGTATGTGACAACGATAACTTCCACACAACGAAAAAGTTGTCGTCATCGTCGTGTCGTCGGGAGTCGGGAGCATAACAACTGACGTCCCCCTAGCCACTATTACATTGCAGTAACGAATGGTTATTTGCAAACATTTAGAGTAAATTACGATAATACCAAATTTTTGCATAAAAATACGTACTGCTTTAAGGATGGCATGAAAAAAAATCAGACTTACATAATAAAATAAAAACAAAAATAAATAAGCACTTACACAAAAACGCATTCATTCATTTACCTTAGGAAATTTTTTTTCGCTACTTCAATTCTTTAGGTTTGTTATAGCAGGCAATACTAGTAAAAAAAGAAAATGTCAAGTAAAACCAAACAAGTTACCTATCGGACGGATGTGCGGTTCACTTGTTGTGGTGGATCCAGTTTTCGGTGTTTCTAATTCGTCTAAATATTTATGTAAATGATATTGCAACACAATATAACTACGGGCATTTGAAAGCCGATTCCCCTGTTTCCCCATTACAAGTAAGTGTATAACAAATATCTCGCGTAATTTTAGAGCTAAAAAGATCTAGTTTCGTTTTTGTGGCTCAATTTCTTGCTCCAATGAATAACTAGTTATTTCCTTTACAGACATGGAAGGATCCTATGACGAAATAATTAACGATAACCCATTCTTTGTTGAATTTAAAAACGAATACTCGGGTTTATTTGAACACTGCATCGCGCAATCTTGGATAATATGCGTGCCTCGTATCGGAAGCCTCACTTCGCGAGTCTTCACGGTGGAAGACTTCTGCGCTCATGTGCTGGTCCCTAGTGACGAACTTCCTGAGACACATTACAGCACACTAACAGAGAAACAAGTGACAGTCGCCAACAAGGTCATTACTTTGGAAGTTACCAAAGATCTCCCTCTCCAAAGTCATATTTTATTTGAAGAAACATTTTACACTGAAGATTACATTAAGTTCACTATTTGGTGTATAGAAACACCACTAGAGAATACAAGTAGTACAAGTGACAATACTGTGACTAAGGAATACCTTTTGTCTATCAATGACTGCATAGATTTACTGTGGACGCAGGCTGCAGGTCGTCAGGTGCTTGACCAAATTGAGGGCTGCGTTAAAGTTTTCTTAAAAAAGCATCCTACTATGCCTGCTGGCATTGGTCCTCTCAAAGATGCAGTAAGCGAGCTATACACACAGTGCCTTCAAATAGCTTTTCAAAACCGTAGACTTAGAGAAAAATCCAAAGCATGTAAACAAATTATGGAAAATATCAAATTGGCTGTTGAATCATACATGCAGCATCTTCTGTTTGATTTTATCTTCAAACCCATTTGTACAAGCTGTTCATACGAAGATGCCCACCTCAATAAGAAAATTAGAAATATGAGTGATATACAGTTAAGAGATTTAGATATCAAAAAAGACTTGTACCATGCTGTGCCAAAATCTAAACAAATACTTGCCAAGATTGATTCCTATGACACAGTCTTGGAAAAAATTATATGTCTCAAACAGGCATTAAATGCTATTAATAAAACAGACAACAGTAATAATGTTGTTCTATTAACTGCTGATGACATGTTGCCTGTTTTTGTGTTCTTAGTTGTAAAATCTGGCCTGCCAAACTGGTACAGTCAACTGACATACATGAAGGAATTTCGCTTCAGTGGAATTGGAAGAGGTGAGGCTGACGAGAGTTCATTTCTTATAACTACTTTGGAAGCTGTTATCGAACACATACAATCAGGTGCTTTAACTGGCCCGCCTGATCCAGAGTCATATTATTATGAGAGCAATCTTACTGAGGAAAACCTGCAAAGTGAACGTCGTAGGGGCAGTCTCACTGAATCAATATCAACTTCAGATACAATTAGTAAAGAAGAAAATTTGGAATATATATTTGAATTAATCAAAGCAAATCAATCTGAGCAAGTTAGCTCTATATTTTTAAGAAACCAGAAACACATTGAGAACATTCAAGATAATGAAAACAACATTTTGAATGATGTGGATGATTCTACAGATGATGATGATGAAAATGAAATCAATGATTTAGAGATTTATCAGAAACTATGCCATCCCCTATGTAACTGCAAAAAATGTTGTGCAAAGATTTCACGAAAGCTTTTGAAGACGTCACCCACAGTCAATTCAAGAGATAGCCATGGTCTGACTGCTTTACATATTGCAAGCATACATGGCAAAGCTACTATAGTTGAAACTCTAATTGATATTGGTGCAGAAATTGATGCCACAGATCTCAATGAATGTTCCCCACTGCATTATGCAGCTTCTAGGGGCCATCAAAATGCTTTGTTATTACTTTTACATTCTGGAGCAAATATTAATCTGACAAACATAGACAGAAACACTCCACTACATTTGTCTGTTAATAATGGTCACTTAAATTGTGTCAAAGCACTGATTTATTTTGCTGAACATAGCAGAAAAAAAATAAATATTAATTCTAGAAATCATATTGGAAATACACCCCTGCATTTGGCTGCTAAGTGGGGATACGAAGGTATTTCTCGGCTTCTAATAGAGAACGGAGCAGAACCATCCTTACAAAATCGGCATAATAAGACAGCATTTGATTATGCTCATAATTTGAAGATTTTACAAGTACTAAAATCCTGTACCCCTAATTTGTATGAATACATACATATAACAAGCTCAGATGTAAAGATAAACTGTAAAACAGATAATTTGAAAAAAGATAATCAACAAAAAGTTCATAACAAAAATAATGATATCAAAAATGCCTCAAAAACAGTTGAAAATTTAAAAACTGTTGATAGGATATTAAAAGCCATAACTTATGGTGATGTCAAACTTGCATGTTTTTATATGAAAATTGATTACTCAGCTTATGTGGATTCCACCAATAAGCCACATGGTTCTTCATGCCATCCTCTTTGTGAGTGTCAATCTTGCCAATCAAAGACAAAGACTGAAGCACTTACTTCAGATTTTGATGTAAATTTCCCAGACACAAATGGTTTCACAGCTTTGCATTATGCTGCCCGTTATGGTTTAGATGAATTGGTCAATATTCTGATTATCAATAAGTCGGATGTAAACTTCGCAAACAAGAAAGGCCAAAGTGCATTGCATTTAGCTGCTCTTAATAATAAAACAATTGTAATAAGACTGTTATTGGACAATGGTGCTAATATAAACGCAATTGATTCTTCTGGAAACACTCCCCTACACGTCGCTAGCGAGATGGGAAATATAGGCGCCGCCAAAATATTGATAAGCTACAACCCCAACGTAACTATGTTAAATGGGTTTACGAAATCAGCTTTAGATATTGCTAAGGAAAAACTTCATTTAACTATAATCGATTTAATAGAGAAATATGCAAAATGTGAATGAAATCACCTATATTAAGTTTATTGTCATTTAAGGAAACGTGGGTAACTATATTTAAGGAAAATTATAATGTGGTTCACTTATTTTTGAAATATTATTCATGGATGTTTCCATCCATCATACGAGTACTACCTATAGGTATATTGAAATTTTAGATGACTAAGGATTGCTGTAAATTCATTTTGCATTGTGTTCATGTGTGTACTTTATTTAATCACTCTGTAATCTAACCAATCGCTGATTGTCATTGCCTTACTATTAATAAACTTCAATCTGTGTGCATCATTATCAAATGTATAAACAATTTCGATAGGTAGCAAGCAACACAGATTACAAAATATGTGGTTCTATTGTAAGTAATCTGGTGTCTAATGCTAACAAAATATATTTTGTTCTTTATGTACATACTTTTGTACAGTGTACACCAAACAGTCTGTGCCATGCCTTTCATACCACTGCCTATGATTTTATGCTAAAGACTGATTTTGTTTTGTTTGTATTTGTTTGACATTTAATTTTGTTTTAAATGGTACTATTAATCATATTTTTATACAATATTATGTATTTTGACATTAAAAAATACACAAAGTTAAAAATTTTTTTCATTGATAAACAAGGATGTAAGGAATAGGTATCCAGTGGAAACAATTCACATTGTTTTTACATAAAATTACTTCTTGAAAACGCTTCTTTGTCAGTATAAAAAGAAACCATGAAATAATATGCTTAAGTTTAGTCTCCATCAAAATTTATTATCAGACTATTTATAAATATACAAATATTTTGAGCTTTTGTTGTTAATAATCTGTCACCCATCAGAAAATCATTATATTAAAAAATAAACATAAAAAAATCGGTAAGTACATATTAAAAGCAATTATAATTTATACATGAACATTTTTTTAGATTATATTTTAGTTCAATATCTAGGTACCTATTCAAATTATTTTTATTCCATTGATAATCAGAATCACTTTTTTAACATAATTTTAAAGTGATGAATGGCTGTAAAATTTATTAACATCTGTGATATAAATTGTTACAGCCATATCTTGTGCCTATTAAATTATGACACCAAGGTTTGTGGGATAGGTATGCTAACAAGCATTCATTTTATAGCTCACAAAGGTAAAATACGTACTTGGATAGTATCAGGAGTAGTAGATATAGTACACTCAGTAAAATCAATATGTATACCATTTGTCAAAAAGACAAACGGAAATCGTTTTAATGTAACATTATTTTTAATTGTTCCTTAACGTATATGCATATTGTATTTTTGTTGGTTAATCTTAACTTCAATAAGTCGGTCAATATTTACATAATTAAATAGTAGGTAAAGGAACATATATAACTTATTTGTGATTCGCTTATTCTAATTACCTATTTGTTAAATAACAGGTATAACATGTTAGCAATATTACTCTTATACAACAAATCCACGCAACTGAACAACTTATTGGGCTTCAAAAATATTACATACAAAAACTGAATCACAATGTTAATGGTCACTAATAGGGGTACTAAAGTAATAAGTAATTAAAATTAGTACTAAAGTAATGTCATGAAAATTATGTCCGATTACTGATCGATCAGAAATAGGAGGTGATTAACAGGCTTTATTTATAATTTTTTTAAGCACGCGAAAATATCATAAACGATTTACAATTCAGCAGTTTTTGCAACCACTTCACATTGCTCATGTAATTTGAAAATTACAGGTTCATGAAATGAGCCCTGAGCTTACCAAGACAATTTGCATAAAAATGCAAAAAAAGAATATAAAATTAGTTGTTGTGAAGCAGAAGTTGTTTAATTTCAGTACCGATATGTTTAGCCTTACTTTGCTAACAGGTTGTAAAACCCTGATTCGTAAATTTGATAGCACCGAAAACAAAAATAGAAACGAATATATAACGAATATCAACATCATCCTCGCAGCAGTTAAGTCATAACAAAGCCACGGGCACTAGACGTCTAATAGAAAATCTCAACAAAGAAACGTAGGTAAAAACAACGTGAGAATATTATATTTTTTTAATAAATAGAAGTACTCTATTTCACAGTTGGCAACTTCACAGTAGCACTATTTTTTATTATTATTGCATAGGTACATAATCAAAGTTAACTTTTATTTGTGCCAGCGTTCATGCTATAAAACCATTCACAAATCTATCGAATACAATTAAAAACATATATACAATTGTACCAACTACATACTAAATTAAAAACAATACGTATAATTAAGGAATGTTAGAAGCATTATTTAAATATATAACCACAATTTCATAACGATTTCATTTGGTAGTATGATTAGATAAATTGGTGATTTCATAATATTGGTAAAAACACACTGCCAATGAGCAAAATTAAGAATATAAATTAGTTAGTTAGGCATTTCTCATACTACACTACACCACGCACTGATGCGAAATATAAGCGACTCTTGGCACACAAACAACATGACTTCGTATATCAGCGTGTTAAGGTTGATTTCAGCTTAAATTCGAAAAATAAAAATTCATAAGCCCAAATCAGCTACATACTTCTTCAGCGTCTGTGGCTAAATTCAATACCGTCACCCTAAGCGTTCTTGCGTATTGTGAGAATGGCCATAGGTAGGTTTGATAAAATTAATAAAAAATTAATTAAACATGATTTTATTTTTACTGAATATACAAAAAGATTAACACACACAAAATGACTACTATTTGCATTGTTTTATAGAGATATGAATAATGCACGTTTTAATAAAATGAAGAACTCGACATTTTACGTAATATGCTTAATAATATATTAATTTAAAAAGATCGATGATCACATAGAGATCATCCCTCGAATTGTTTTTTTATTATCCGCTCACTACATGAACTGAAGCAATAAAAAAAAACCCTTTTCGAAATCTTTGTCTTAAAATAGTTTTATAAAAATATCTCACTCATTCTTTTTACTCATTATTACCTAATTTCAATAAGACTTGACTCGATTGTCATTCTTGTATTCTTTCGCATCTTTTAACTACACCTAATACTAAAACAAAACCAGATTGATCCTGCTTTGAATAATAATAATGGATGCCAGAGCATTGCAAGCTCCATAGATCCGTTCGTCGACTAATAACAACATATCAATCCAAATAAGAGGAACATAAATTAATTTATGCATTAAGTAATATCACTGTCTATGCTATTTCATTATCTATTGTATACAAAAGTGTCACTGTATTTTAAAATTGTAAAATATTCTATCTAAAACCTAATTAGAGATCTAAGTAAGACAATTCCACAAAAATCTCACGGGTTCAAAATTGTCAAAAGTTATTAAAATTCACAATAACACTTCGTGCAAGTTTGTGCTCTTATTATAAACTACATTACCTGCTTTAGCAGTTTTAATTTCATATACTGCCTTACATGAACAGCAACGTATTAATAACCTGTATAAGTTCGCTAGACAGACTTCACTGTGCGGGTAATGTCCATATAGGTATTTCCTCTCTCTTTTTCTCCTTCTTTTTGTAGTGTTTGTCTCTCATTCTAATATCATCTTGCCTCGATCGGTGATCTGCCCCTTCGCTTCTCCAATTATCCCGTTTCCTGGGCGAGCCGTGCCTGTACCTGGTAAAAAAGAAATATATTTATGTTGAGGCGCATGCAGCTACGCACGTAATGCTTTTCGACTTTTTCCGTGGCAAAACAATACGGAGCTAACTAACAAGCATGGTTTTGTATTTCACATTATTGAGTCAAGCTAATTCAAGATTTACCTAAAAAAACAAACTGATCTTTAGTTATCTGTTGAGTATGACATATTTTCATTCATGCAAAATTTTGGTTAGAAAATAAAAATCTCACCTTAACTCATTCTCATCAACAAAAGTTTTACTCTTGACAAACAGCTCATTCTTCTCAGGCACACACATTTCCTCTGGTATGTCTTCTTCATATTTATCATTGGTGAACTCTAGCACGTCTTGCCTATTGAAGGTGAAGTTGTGAGGGTAGTAAGCTTGAAGGATATCCTCGGAGCGGAACTGTTGCATCTGCAGCCACACGTGCGGTAGGAGTAGCGGGAACCTCTGCAGCCAGTACGTGACAAACCCGTCCGGTAGCTTGCCTAGACTCTCGCGCACTTCTGGCTCTAACTCCCTGTAGTGATGTTTCTGTAAGGAGATTACGTAATGACGTCGGTAAAGCCCGACCAAAGAAATATGAAACCTCGCCATATTGCGGAATTTCAATGGAACTAATTTTATAAGGGAAATTGTTGCCATAGTCGTAAAAATATACACGTGGCGCCCCCATAGCAGGTGTCATATTTCTTTGGTCAGGCTTTAAGATAAAACTTTGTGCTCAAGTGAAACGGCATGGGTAATAGCAATATAATAAAAAAATGTTGTTTGCATTACAACTTTTAATGTAGTCGTCTTTGGACACGAATTAAAAACTTGGTAGGTAACTAACTCCTGACCAGTGAAATAAAAAACCTCATAATTGCGGAAATTCTAACGATTTTCGTTAAAATACATGTATCGTGGCGCCGCCCCTATAACAGGTTTTTATTTTTTCTGGTATGGTATAGTATGCACAGTACAGAGCAAGTTGAGTTGCTTTGCGAGCATTGTCTCTGTGACAATGGTACGAGATAGATGACGATTTACGAAGCCAACATCGAAAGCGCAATATTTCTGTAAGATTTTTTAGAACTTTTTTTATTCAAATAATGTAGCTACGTATCTATCGCTAGATGCGGTTAGCATAGGACTAGTCTTAAGTTAATGAAACCACCACAAAAGAAATAATTCAAAATAAATCCTGATAAGTTTCAAAACCATGAAGTAGAAACAAATCTGATGTAGTCTTTCGGGTTCTTTGCACGTAGCGAGAGCATTACAGTCATACGTGGTACCATGTAGTAGTTCCTAGTGTGAATGACGTGGTGCTACCTTATTCCTAATGGCGCGCAGTAGATGCGCGATACGATCCCCGCGGTAAGTGCGCCGCGCGCGCAGATCTCCCGCTACCTTCCCGCACACGTGCACGCGCCAGTCCGTACGGACCACGCGCCGCGCACCCACCTCTAGGGGGTGCTCAGAACCCGCTATGCTGCAGCTTTCTACATGGTCGCTTACGTCCTGGAAAAAAAATTGTTATCGTTTCTTCAATTTCCTTAAACAATAGACAAACAAAAGTATTCTAGAAACCAAATAGGTTAAGGATTACAAAATATACCAACCATTTATTTTATTATTATATTTTATGTTTTGTTACGCTAAACTATGAAATGATATTTACATAATAGATTCGGTATACATTTGGTACCGTGACCAGGATTGTGTGGTCATTAGAACAAGCCGTAACATAAATTCAAATTCAAATGATTTTGTTGCATATTCAAATTTCAAAACATATGTTAAGAGATTTTATACGAGAAACATGGATATTTTTTGTTTCCTAGATACGTAACTATAAGAAAAACTGCTTAAAACCGTGGACTTAGAATGTCCCTTCAGTATCCGCTAAGCTATATTCCTTATTAGATGTTTGTACAGACCTGTAGAAAGTTGAGTATGCTCTGCTTGCCCCAGAACATGGGGTACTTGAGCACGGTCTGGCAGGGGGGGCGCGCGCTCGCGCGGGGGTGGATCATCGCGCGGATGAGGATCTTAGTCACTATTGACTCCTCTTCTGGCAACACTCGGCTGAAAAATACATCGGTACGGTTACATTTGCGACACTGCATGATTAAGTATTGTTAAAACAAAACAAAACAAACTCACTCAAGTAGATCTAAGCTGTAATCTCCCGTGAGTATGTTGGCCTGCCGCCTCAACACGTCGCCGAATGGATGGTGGCCTTTTGATAGCACGTAGTAGAATACACAACCCAACGAGAATATGTCCACTGCAGTTGTCTGAAATTAAAAAATAAAATAGACCTTAAGTAGCATCACAAACGAAAATATAAATAATCAACAGGATTAGGGGAATTCGCTTCAATGTGGAGGCGAGCATGGAAAGCATAATGTAGTTGTAGGGAATTCGCTTCAATGTGGAGGCGAGCATGGAAAGCATAATGTAGTTGTAAACTTTTAATTGTAAATTAAGTGTTATCGCTTGGTACATACGGTCCTCTCTCCACTGATCGTCTCCAGCGCGATCCAGCCGTCGATACCGGTGACCCCTGATCTCCGGAATAAGCTCATCCGTGGTAGACAATTATCAGTTTTATTGTATTATGCATACGACCCTCTCCGTTGATCATCTCGGGCACGATCCAACGTCGGTGCCGGTGACCCCTGAGCGCCGGGAAAAGCTCATGCGACTGAGGTAGAGCATTATCAGCGGTATTGCAAGGTACATACGGTCCTTTCTCCGTTGATCATCTCTGGCGCGATCCACCCATCAGTGCCGGTGACCCCTGATCTCCGGGAGAAGCTCATGCGGCCGAGGTTGAGTTTCTTGGAGAGGCCGAAGTCCGAGATCATCGCCCGGACCTCGCCCGTGCCCGACGGCATCGAGAGGAGCACGTTGTGGGGCTTAATGTCTCGGTGAACTGTCACAACATCATAAAGAACTATTTCATCCGACACATTAATTAAAAATTGGTACAATTTGGTTGTAGAATGTTCTGACAGATAGAGCAACACTTAGTTGATGACTATACCAGAGTAATATTGAGTAAGTCCATTGCAATTATAAATGCGAAAGCACAAATGTCTGGATTATGGTAGAATATTTTATAGATAACACTTTTCTCACAAACAATACGTGGACCTAAAAGCCGGTGAATTTCCAATACGAGAAGCTCATCAAAGCTAGATCAAAGATCTAGTGAGGTTCGTGAAAGAAAAACCACTATACTTGAGCCATTACAGACGTGCGAACTGAGTCATAAATTATTACGTCAAAGGCATTGTTAATTCTTACACATAACAATAGAAGTGCGAGCGAGAGTTCCGATACGCCTGTAAGTGTGAGCGAGAGATCTAATAAAAATATTTTGACTGAGTTCGCACTTTTGTAATGGCTCAAATATAGAAGTGGGCAACGCCTTTGTAGACATCTTTGGAGGCCTTTATCTAACAGTGAACTTTTTTTAGCTGATATTATATAAGCTCACCTATATCCATGGAATGCAAGTGAGATAGTCCCATAGTGGCCTGCCGCAACACCTCCACAGCATCGATCCTGCACTCGAAGTTCAGTTTCTTTTCCACATAGTCCTGCAGCGTTGCGGAGCACAGCTCTAGAGCTATGTATCTGAAAAAATAATGGATAATTCATGGATTAGACCTCACCAAGGAGCTGGTCCGAAGTAAGGCGATCAGACCTTCTTCAAAGTAGAATCAAGCAATATGGATTGGCGACTTCACAAACTTTACACACAATATTTTTGAAAATCAGAAACACTTTCATACTTGGTTTAGATCGACTCGACACGATGCCTCCTGAATAAGGAAGCAACGGTGATAGTCAGTATAGTATCGACTTTCACCGTGCTATAATATCAAGTATACGTGCAATATAATCTTATTATACCGCCAACTTTTGGAATACAGCCGCTGCTTTTGTTTGACGGTGCTTAGACATTGAGAATTTTAAAACCCGACCAGAGAAATGACACCCCAGGGGCGCGTTCCGTCGCTTCGTTCGAGTGCACTCGAGCGCGCTCTGGCGCGCGCACTAACCGTTCCGTGGCTCGGTGAAATTTTACCCTGACAGCTGTCAGAGCGTAGTTTCACCCGTTCTGTGGCTCAGAGCGAAACAACCAAACAACCGTCTGACGAGATGGTTAATTTTTACTCTGACAGCTATTTGACGTTTAAAGCTTGCAATTTATGTCAAAATCAAAAGACTAGAAAAGCCCGCCATTTTGTTTCGTAGTTACTTTATAATAATTTTGTTAAATTTGTATATCACAGACGTCTAATACGTCTGTAATGTATATAAAAGTGGAAAAAAATTGAGACAGGAGAAGAATTTTCTCTCGTTAAATATTTGAAGTTATAAAAACAACTCGATCGTTCAGTGGCTCGGTTGCAACTCAAACGGGTTAAAATTTAACCAAACAACTACGCTCGAAGCGACGGAACGTAACCCTGGCCCTATTGCGGCATTTCAATATTTAAAAATGGAATTTGTTGCCATAAACATAAAAATATACACGGTTGCGCCCCCAGAGCAGGATTTTTATGTCTTTGGTCAGGCTTTAGACGAACAAATAGTCACTGTAGTGTATGTTTGGTAGACTCCACCAACCTGAACTGTTTGTCCCGCTCGGTGCAGTAGTAGCGAACTACGTGCGCGTGCGCATCGGACTCCCGGAGCAGCGCCACCTCGCGGTCCGCGAACGTGAAACACTCCGGCAACAAGCGCTTCACCGCCACCGCGCGCTTGTCGAATGTACCCCTGCACCAATACATAACTATATAACAGGATTCGGTAGCAAAAGTAACAGTAATTATCAGTAGCAGAATTCTGCAAATCACTGCGGCTGGCCGACTGACAGGATTCTAAAAAGCTAACAAAGGCCATGAAAGATAAATGTTTCATAGCTTGCTTGATTATCGTGAGGCTTTCGAGATTATCCTACCTCACAAACCCTGGTGTCAGAATTATTGTATTTTTATGGCATTGAAGATTTATTTTCATTTTGCGAAGTTTGCTTATCGGGCGAAAATACATTTATTTATTTTATTTCTTTTATTTTTATTTCAAGGGAGAACCAACAGTTAACAAAATTTGTAAAGATTGTGACATAGAAACTTAATAACCAATTAGAGGTTCTCACAGATAGAAACTAAATACACTAAACATTAAGACTTACAAAGCTAACCAGCACCAAACAGATAGAATAAACGTTACATTCAAGTTATCAACATTGATCTTAGTCATTACAAATACAAATACCTACCAATAGTTACAAGCAAATAATAAATTTGGACAACCCTCTAGGGAGAGGGAAGAAAGAACCGCTCCGCAAGCCGTCGCCTTGCAACTTCAATACTAATATTGAATAAATCTGTATCAAGTTCGGCAGATTGTGAGTTAAAAGTCTTACTTGCACGCAGCATAAAAGTATTAGATCTATAATTAGTACTACAAGTCGGAATATACAATAAATTGAAATTACGAAGTGCTCGAGCAGGGACATTGAAATTTACTAAAGAAAGAAGTTCGGGACAGTCAATGAGGTTTAGGACTATCTTAATTAAAAATATTATGTCAGCTATGGAGCGCCTGTCCTGCAGTGGCAAGATGTGATGCTTCTTACAGAAATCAATGTAATCTACAGAACTAAATGGGGTCTCCGTACGATAACACAAATAACGCATAAATTTTTTCTGAACATTTTCAATCCTATTAATATATGTTACATATCTTGGATTCCATATTTGTGACGCGTATTCAAGATTACTGCGAACGAGCGAACAGTATAAAATCTTTATGGTTTTAGCATCAGAAAAGTCCTTTGAATTGCGAATTAAGAAACCTAGCATCTTAGTTGCTTTTGAAATAATAGCTTTAATATGCTCATCAAACAGCAACCGGGAATCATGCAAGACACCAAGATCACGCACACTATTTACTCGTTGAAGAGTTTGAGCCTTAAGAACATAATTAAATGTTAATGGACAATGTTTCCGCGTAAATGTCATAACGGAACATTTAGTTGGATTAAGGTCCAGACAGTTCAGGTGACAATAGGCTTCTAATCTAACCAAATCCGATTGTAGCAAAAAGGCGTCATCATTCGATGAAATTGTGGCAAAAATTTTCATGTCATCAGCAAAACTTAAAAGTTCAGCTGAATGAAAGCAGTCGGCTATATCATTTACAAAGATGATAAATAGCAAAGGACCGAGCAGGGATCCTTGGGGAACACCGCTGGGGATAGACACCCAGCTGGATATGTAGTTATTAATAACAACAGCTTGAGTACGATTTTCCACATAAGAAGCAAACCATCTTAGTAGATCCCCACGGATCCCGATTAAAGCAAGTTTTTCAAGCAGAATATCATGCTGAATGCGGTCGAAAGCTTTGCTGTAGTCGGTATAAATGACATCCACCTGTTGACCACTATCCATGGCTTCTGACACAAAATTATTTAAAAGTACTAAATTTGATACAGTCGATCTACCCTTCAAAAAACCATGTTGAGACGGGTGTAAGGAAGAAGAAATGGCTGGATAGACTTGCTTATAAATTATATCCTCAAATGCTTTAGCCAATAGACAAAGTTTTGATATAGGTCTATAGTCAGAAATTATAGAACGGGAACCCTTTTTAAAGACGGGGGTAATATATGCACGTTTCCAAATATTTGGCACATAACACTCACGTATTGATCTTGTAAATAGAAGGGTGACAGGCCTAGCCAACGCATTAGCAGTGTTAATAATAAATTGTGCCGAAAGGTTGTCAGGCCCAGCTGACTTAGATGGGTCCAGACGCTTAAGCAATCCTAAAACCTCACTCTCACTTACGCATACAGAGGATATGTCTGAGACAGCCTTTTCACACAATAAATCATCAGAACTGGATGGATTTTGCCCAGAGTCACCATTCAATGGAGGAGCTAAAAACGAAGAGTGAAAAAATCTGGAAAATGCATTGCAGATTGATTCGCCCGTATTATATAATACACCGTCATGACTTAGCGCACTTGGAAACTGATTTGATTTCGATTTTGATTTTATGTGGGACCAAAAGTACTTAGGGTTTAGCCTTATAGCGCTTTCAATTGACTTTGTATAGTTCAAGTAGCTTACCTCTTCCAGATGTTTAAACCTGTTTCTCAACAGTTTGTATGACTCCTCATCAGACTTATTGCCATATTTGTTATACTTACGAATGTATAAAAGCAAACGGGTTACATATGTATAAAAGCAAACGGGTTGCTAACGGAAAAAGTCGTTCCCCTGACCTTGTTCATTAAAAAGTACAATGAGAAATCATGTATTTGTAATGATGTTTACAAATGAATTAAATGTTTGTAGTAAAAAGTCGTTCTACTACTAACTATAATCTAGAATCACGTTTCTAAGTGTTAAAGCTATCACAAACTTATCTATTTACTTACCTGTAAACAAAAGTGCCTTCGCAGCCTTTGCCGAGCACCTCAGCCGTATTGAAGCTGATGCGGCCGATCCTGACCTCGCCGTCCCCGATATCCTCGAGGTAGGCAGTCACCTCGCCCGACGACGAAGTAGACACATTAGACCCTCGCGAACCGCCTTGAGACAGCTGCTGGAACTCGCGGGCCTGGAATATCAAGGTAACGTGTTTGACTTCTTACATAGTTCCAAAGTAGCTGGGGATCTAGTACGAATAACCATGGGAAACTGTACCCCCCTGCAACATCATCTTTTCGTCAAATACAAAAAAGAGTATTCTTTTGACTGTGGTTGTCCGTATACTCGTATTTACCCAGCCCATATCCTTATTGTCCCCTACAATGTGGATAAACTTCCTAACGAAATCTTTAACGTTCTAGGCGTTTATAGGTCCACAGAAATCGAGTACGTCTTGTATCCGGCCTCAAAATTAATAGCAGCATAGGATAAGTCGATATTAAACTTAGTCCAGCAGTAGATTGGTCAGTCTTTCAACTAAAATATCGAAATCGCGACAGCTTTTGTGGTCGAATGTCGGTGTGGGACTCCTCTATTTGTACGCTTAAAGTATGTGATAAAGACACTATTTGGGTCTGTTCACAGTAACTCGCGTTACTTCAGAGCCGCCGGGTAGTATTATTTCATCGAATATCTTATAATCTAACCAATTTTCAAACTAAACAATACACCAATTTTCAATCTGAAATAGAAATTGGTTAGAATGTAAGATATTAGATGAAACTCACTACCCTATTACGCGGTTACCGTAAATAGACCCATTTGATGAGCTGTTGGTATTTTGATCCATTGGTTTAATAAGCTACTGGTCAAACGGCGTAGACATTATGACTGTTGCTCAAAATACTGTATCAATTTATTTGCGGAAAAAGGCGTTGTCAGAGCCACTGAAGAAATATTGGCTTTGGCTTGAAGTTAAAATATGTGACAATTAAAACTCGTAAAGGTAATATACAAACAGATAATAACACTACAGTAATTTTTGAATTGACCTATGCTTGTGTCGAAAAAGTACGACCTATCAAGCTTCAACGGACTTGCGGGGGAGTGGAAGACTAACCCAAAAAAAGTCATATACCAACGCGTCTAGGGGCGGCTCAAGGGAGCCTCCTCGGCCCACGGCCTAGCGCGTTGATATTGAAAAACATCGTGAAGGAGACGAATGTGCGCATCTCGCAAGTTTACAGAATACTTTGCAACCCATTGTATTGTAAGTACTTGAAAGTCACATTGACCTTCAAGTGAAAACGTTATTTGTAAACTAACCTGTCTCTTGGTTAACGCATGAGCGATAACATTTTTACAACCTATAGTTACGTTATACCTACCCACTGTGTCGTCGTAAAAATTAACGTACGGAATTTCATCGACTTACTGATTCGAATAAAATGGCTTCTAGCATGTTGATAAGAGAATAACTTTAACTTGAACGACAAGACATTATTTACAATTTGTTGAATTCATTGGTTGAAAAAATTACAATTGATTATGTCAACAAGAGATGATAGTGTAAAACAGAAGCATTTTAGATAAGGTTTTTATAGATATATTGTGGTCGTAAAGCGAATAATCCCTAAGAACAGCAATCAACTGATTATGCTACAATCTTTAAATTTTAAACTTTTTTCTCGATTTTATTTCTTTTTTTGCCTTCATAATAATATTACGATTACAAATATGTAGACATTTTCCTAGGTTATATTTGGAATTTGTTTGTCTTATTTGACGTCATAGTGAGGACAATACAGTTCTTTCTGATAAGCCCGTTTCCACAAAGACAGGAAAACATCCACAGAAACAGATGCTGTAGTTATTGATCGATTGCATTGATTGCATTGCATACTGAACCAAGCTAAAAATAAACAAGGTTGTACAATATTCGGTAAAATGGATGTACTCGTAATCCATAATATAGCCTCATGTAAAAATATCAACTGAGTGAATGTAATGCACATTTCTATCAAAAACCGTGAACTAGTTAAAATTTAAACATTTTCCTTAATTATAAATTACTGTTCTGGATATTTATAAAAATTTATCAAAGTTCTAAGTATGATTGTTCAAGTACTTAGTTAGCTTAATTAATAATGCATTTTATTATGCTTACCTGATATCGCAAGTACCAAAACATCGTGACAACCAATCCACATAATATGATTAGCGCCACCTTAAGAGCTTTATTTTCTTGTTGATGCAACCAAATGTAACCCCTCTTGTACCAGAGATCAGGTCTGAAATTGAATCCTTCGAAGAATTCTTCGGTCTGCACGGACACCGATATCGAATTTGATTTCAAATTCGTTTCATTCTCCACATCGTTGTTTTGTTCGGCGTGTACTTGGCCGTTAATTAATTTCAACGTGTCGTGAGATTCTTCCGCGTTTGTATTTACAAAATTCAAATTTGGAAGTTTAGGCATCCACGCAGTGGTAAGCTCTGGGACTTTGTAATGCCCTAGTAGTAAATAAGGCGTAGACACGTGTAAATTGAGGTCATTGAGCTTATAATGGACGTTTTTATATGTTTCGTATTTGTTCTCTGTCTCAACTAGTTTGTCTGCAGGACCTTCTATGAGCAGAGGCGAGTGTCCTGTGGATATAGTTATTGTATTTTTGTCTACAAGTGATGACAGAGCGTAGAGACCATGATTGTGTTCACCTACGTACAAAGTCGGGCTAAAAAAGAAAAATGTAATACATTACTTCAAAGTTCAAATTGATATAGATATAAAATCTTTTATAATAGAAAAAGGGATGTTTGAGGACAAAAAGAGAATATAATGCGAACGTCTTATAAAAATACAAAAGCAGTTTTTCCACTTCCTCGTTAGCAAAAACGGGTTCAACCTGAAAGAACAAAAACAGAAAATACTCACTATAATTCAATGTTAGAATTTTTTATTCCTTGACCATTTCTTAACGTCGAAGCATCTTCCATGATATGGTCCAAAGTATCGTCTCCTATAGAGTTGAAAGGGACAGTGATAAGTCCGTCTCTGTCCAGCAAGTACGCCGCTACCACTGGGGTTTCCAGATTATGCGACCAGACCAGATCTCCTGTCTTGCGGTCGAAAGACATGACTCGACCGCTTGACGTCGATGCAAAATGGATTATACCTGTAAGAAACGTACATAACAGTTGTATTAGAGCACTGAAAAATATTCTGCATTATCAAGAATGATACTGGCAAGATGTCATCTCGCCCTCTAAGAAGACAGTCTACTGGTTTTCTGAAATATTTATCAGAAAATGCTTTTAGTAATTCAGACGATTTGCTTGCTTGAGTCTTATTCTCTATTTTCGATTTCATTATGTATGTTTATTCAACGCTTTTCGGCAGAGGATGACAACAAGAGGATATCTGCACTGTGCACAGCACTCATCTACAATTATATTCAAAGATGAAGGATGTATTGTCTTCCCTGCACTGAACGTCGATGTTTCGGTACCTTAATTCAGAGTAGGTCACACAATGCTGACGTATATGAATGAGCTAATAACCCAAAAAATCGGTAGAAGAATGATGCACAGTAAATCATTGTTCCCGATCAGATTTCAGAAAAGCTATTTACTAAAAGTATAACACTTAATTTGTGTATTAAGGTACCGATTATATTACAAGACTATATGTTATGGAGGTAACTGAGGTTAATATGTATTAACCTGAACAAAATTATCATACAAGCGAAAACACAAACGCCTAATATTGCACCTATTCCAAAAAATCTATTTACAACGAACTTATTATTTATGTTTAAATTAAATTTTCAGTATTACTAGTATTTTAATCGACTATGACTGTAATACATTATAGCGTAGCACATTAAAGGTCATCTAAATTGATTAGTGCTGTAAATAATACAGACGTGTATTGTACATTTGTTGAAAATAAAAAGTATTCACTGGACGAGCGATTATTATCAGAATTCAACAGAAACAGTAATTGAAAATGTAATGTACTATTGGATGAGATACCGAGCATTACATCGCAATATTGATTACAAATACTCTTTTGTTTCCGAGCATGAGAAGAAAATCAGATGCGTAAACGTCAAAGCCAGATGGCTTTCTTCTTAGATAAGAAGACTGGTATTTGAACGATTTTTAAATGTTAATAATAATCCGAACTTGAACTAAATGCGGGCAGCCAAAGATCGGTCCCTTTATATCTAATAATAAATATAGAATATCTAAAAAATCTATAAAATAAAGTTTTACTTCCGCTGTAATTGCGCCTAGGCTAAGCTATTAAATACAGGCATTAACTTAGTCAATGTTCCTCGAGTTCATTAAATACCTTTTTCTAAGAATTTTCTATAATCTTACATCGCAACTTTGATTTATTACTTTACTTATCCATATTCTTCAGTATTCATAATTTTTTCACCATAAGAAATTAAAACTTACTTCAAAATATTTTGATACAGTGATACCATAGTGAATAGCTTCTTATTAGTTTTTTTTTAACACTTGTTGCTAATAACTGGGACCTATAAAGCTAAAATTTCCGTAAAAAACTTACCATAATCATTCAACATATCCTTGCCCATAGCGTGGGATGTGTAATCGAAGAATGTGACGTTCCATTTTTGATTTTCGTTGTTGGAATCATGCATGAGTATGTTATACTCCGTACGCGCCACATATACGCCCCGTTTCTTATCAGGATCGCATGTGTGATCGTCTCCATTCTTGAATATTGTAGCTTTGTCAAAACCTAGAAAAAAAACAAAATAGTTTTAAAAAAATATCTGTGTCTAGCAGTTCTTTACCATAAGTCATAACATTTTTTTACTTTTTGCTCGTACAAACAAATAAAAAGACAAACAGAGAAACAAAAAGTATAACATTTCTATGTAGGGCTTTTAAAGCTTACCTGAGACATGCTCCCTAGTTCCCGTCAAAGGATCCAGCATGAACCACGTGTCGCTCTTCTTGCCCGTGTACAGTATCCCGTCGGTAGACCGGCAGGGGGCGTTGGCGACCAGCTCGGGGATGGTGAAGGGGAGCTTCTTCAGCATCTGCTGATCGCCCCGCGGGCCGTACATGTACAGGAACCCGTGGCGAGGGTCCGGCAGGAACTGGGGCATCAAGTTCTCGTGCTGGCTCGGAACCTTTACCACTGGTTCTAGAAACAAACTTTGACTTTTATTCCATGTATAAAATTGTGTAGGTTTTTGAGAAACAACTGTAGCTTATTACGTATGTATGTTTTTTCCTTTTAATTATATTGATAAAGGCGTAATCGCTAATATAGTACCTACGTTTACTAAAGCATAAAATAAATTAAATAGAAGCAATAATAAAAAAGTAAAATTAAAAAATCTAAAAAGCCGACTTAATAAAAATCGAACTAAAAAGATGAAAACAAGATGATGTAGGAACATAGTAGCATGTATAATTAAAATGATCTTTTTCTACACCGTGTTCCTAAGGATATGCATTAACTTTGCAGAGTGATTCTGTAGCTTCTATTGAACATTTAATACTATGGAAGTTATCGACAAAAATTGTCATATAAGCGTTCAATTTCCTAAATATTTAAGAAATAATAAGTCAAATGACACGTTACGTATTGTAGATAAGTTACATAATTGGGTAAATTGTTTGATGGTCAAAGAATTTAGGAGAAGCGTAGGCAGCCTAGAAGGCTATGTAAAGACTTACAAAACCTGTTTAAGATTGTTGACCTTTTCTATCAGAAAGCTCTGACTAATATCTCGCTGCCGTAACAACATCTTTTAATTACGACAAAATCCGTGAAATCTCTATGTATAAAAATTACATTCATTATAATTTGTAGGATTAGGTAGGTAGGATTGTATGTAATGAGGTTAAATTAGGTAGGACCAAATTAGAATGGGTGTCGCCATGTCATGCAAAAAGTACATAACTGAGAAAATAGGGATAAATCAACTGTGTATCCAAACAGCCAAACGTGAGAACCATTAAAACACCTTACAAAAGGGTTTACTTAGTCCAGTAGTAGAATGTTAGAAGCTGTTGACATAGTAGGAATCAAAAAACAAACAAACATTACACTCACAAGAGAGAAAATGAAAATTTTCATTAATTTTTATGAACTTGTAAGCAGTGTAAACAGCAATCACAATAATAATCACAAATCGAGAGAGATTTCCTGTTAATTATCTACGCTAGTTGCAGTCAATTATTGAGAACAAGATAACGCATTCGGCTATCTCACCTCACCTTTAAACAATACCTAGCAACAAAACATTGTTGCATATATATATACAGAGAAGCACGCAATTGACGCAAATAACAGCCTCCGTGGTCGAGTGGTCAAAACCTCGCCTGACATTACGGAGTTTCTGGGTTCGAATCCCGGTGGGAACTCACCGAACAAATATCACTTTGTATGACTATCAGTTTGTTTAGGACATTGCAGGTCATATAACCCGATGTAGTCGTTATAGGAACCATGTCGGAAGCCTAAGGCAGTTCTAAAATTTCAACACCAGGGTTTGTTAATCTCGAAACCCACTCGATAAGCTAGCAACTGCTGTCAAGTATCTTACACGCGTTCTGTAAGTGACTTTATTTTATTACTCGTACACCACTAAGAACTAAATGCTGCAATTTACTACATAATTACGCGCATGGGCAACAAAACCAAATATATTTTAAAATCCTGAAATAGCTTAAGTATTCCTATATAATCAACTAAGTTTAGACAACGGAAACACCTTATTTTATTGATACCGTTATTTTGATACCATAACAAAGTAGATATTGTAATCTCCGGCTCTAGACTGTTTCAGAAATTCTCCACAGACTTTAAAAGATAAAAATACCAACAACAACAAAATCCGTCTGATAATATAGCTTAATGAGAATTAAATCGGAGACTAGGTCACAATTTAGTTCAGATAAGTTATTTATAACACTGAATTTATAAGCAACCTCCTCCTCCTGTGAGGGTATGACGTTACGCGGAAGTAACTTTTACAATATTATTTTTTCAATTTGTTCCTCACGATTTTTCTTTCACCATCTAAACGCTTCGATTGGAAATGTCGGCCTTACGCCCCAAAATCGTTGAAAGGAATGTTAATTTAAAAATTTTTAATATTGCTCGTAGTATACTAACAGACATTTTTTCACGGGTTTTCTTCGCGGTTCCTCACGCCGCTTCACCAGTTACTCCTACATTCACCCTGAGTAAATAGGCTACCTTTTGCCGCGGGACGGGAAAAACTGTTAACGCGGGCGGAGCCGCGGCGGAAAGCTAGTTTTAAATAAAATCGCCCTGAAAAACCCATTAAAAATGTTCTTGACTTAAGAAAAGGACATTATAAAGAGCACAGAAAAGGCATTATCTGCATTAGCGCGATTCAATACATAACGTTAATAGATATTGATTTGATAAATAACTCGTTGATAAATAAAACGTAAACCGATAGGCAGCAAGCAGGCGTGTGCCGACACATGTGCTGGCCCACATGGCGATAGCAGGCTTATCTTAAATAACTGAAGTTTAACTAGAAACTGCTTTTTGAATAACATAATCTATCCATTCAATACACAAAAAAAATTGAGATAAATTATTTTACCACAAATATATTCATATTTTGGTTGTTTCATGGGAAAGTAAGTAACATTATATTTTTTAACATAGTCTTCCTACTCTAATAGGATTTCTTATTTTCTGTAATTTTAATGTCATTATCTATGTCCGCACTTTATTAAATTTAATAACGAACTTACGTAAAAAAGTATAACTGAAAGCAATAAAAGCGTTTTTGAAGCTTTTAAAAAGGTTTGTCTCACTTGAACCTTGCAAATAATAACCCTCCCTCTAGTTAAGTCTATTTTCAGAAAAAAAGAAACACACCACACATCTGTTGTGGAAGGATCATTTTGTCATTCATCACTCACCAGCAGATCAGTAGGTAATGATAAAATGTCTAAACAGCACCATTATTTTATCTGTGATTAATCCTTAATTAATTTATTAAAAACAAGATTACATAACTACTTTATAATTTATAATGTGAATTAACCAGTTTTTAAACATTTCTGATTATTTCTTTATCTCTTTGGCTATCTGTTTACTGTTAAGTTAAGCCAATTTCATTGGTGTATAACAGGCCAACGCTGGATTAAGGCCTTTCCTTTAGAAGGGAGGAATGTATGGCTAATAAAACCCACATTTCAATCAATCCCTATGCTTAGTTCAATCCAGTGGGTTGGTGTTCCTTGTCTTTAGTTGCTTCATACAACACCCACAGGAAGAATTGGATTGGTCTCATGGGATAAAGAGGCATATAATGTTTTTTTTATTGTATGTACTATTATTATAAAGAGGAAAGATTTGTATTTTTGTGTGTGTGTGTGTGTATGTTTGTAATTAATAAACTCAAAAACTACTGCGCCGTTTTCTAAAATTCTTTCACCATTAGCAAGCTACATTCACCTTGAGTAACACAGGTTACCTTATACCGCAGGAAAATGCCTCAATTCCCACGGGAAAAACTGGAAACGCGGGCGGAAATAGAATATATATTTAATATTGGACCAACTCAATTCTATATTTTTATGTTTATTTTGTACTCACTCAGCTAGTAAGATGAGTGGACAACTAACCAAATATTACCAATTCCATAGTTTCTGCCACAAAAAGTTAAGAAAGCCCAAAGTTTTAAATAATAATGGGATTTAGTATTTTGGGCTAATCAATCTAAAACTTATGGGTTGATCACACGTAACGAGTAGAGTGGCGAGACAGCAAATGGTCACTGGGCCGAGAGAGTCGGCCAACCGAGTCGCTGTTCACACGTATTTACAAAAGTGGCGAGACAGTTCAGTTTGATGCTGTTGGTTGTCGTGTACAATGGATCGCAGAAAACCTGATTTTTATTTTATTTTCATTTCTTATTGCAATTAGGGCTGCATTACACTTGACTTTGTTTTTATATACAGGTGACGAAAAATTCCATAAACATTCGTGTATTTTTTAACACTGTATGAATTTAATTGTCGTTTCTAATGTCCATTTCACATTATTCCACATACTACTAGCCATTTTTATTGAAAAAAACTAAAATAACAAAAATAAATAAACACACGCTGCTCGGTACAAATTGAACGAGTGGCGAGTGGCCAACCGAGTGCCTGTCCACACGTGCCGAGCGGGATAGCGAGTGGCTGCGGGGGCTGAAGAATGAAGCGGGGGGGGGGCACTCGGCCGAGCAAACAAATCATGATTCTAGGCGCTGTCTCGCCGTTTTGGCTCGGCCGAGCACTCGCCAAAGTGTTCATACGTAACAACCACTCGGCCGAGTGCACTCTCTCGCCACTGTACTCGCTACGTGTGATCCACCCATTAGTGTTTTATTATTTTTAAACTTCAAACATTATAAATATATTGTTATAGATCTGCTGTGGACTATTACAGGCTGTTTAAGCAAACCAATCAAAAAATGCAAAAATTAATAATTAAAAAAATCTTTCATAAATACCTATGTAAGTGTTGCTAAATATTATGAATATCATTTGATAGGGGGTGAATGAACTTAGGCTAGTAACTGAATAAAATTATTGTATCTAGAATATTCCATCTGGTTAAGTACCTTTTACTTTGCACCTCCTCGAGGTCAATCCGCACAGTAAACAACCAAAATCTACACTTGTATTCAAAACAAAAACACAAAGATGATGATGATTTACTTAAAAAAAAGTAGAAAATAAGTTAGAAAATATTATTAATGAATTTACTATATGAGTATTATGTTGATAAAGTAAAAATAAAAAATTCAAATAATACTTTATCAAATGCTGAATATATGTGAAAATTATTAAATATAGCAACACATGCCAGCAGAACTTACCATCTTTTAATTTCCATATAATGTTTCCTGTTATGGGTTCTACAGCTACCATGCCGCCTCCTAACGTGGCAAACAAGAGCGGCCGGTCGTCTAGGGCTCGAGACAACTCTGTGCTTTCCTACAAACCACAAAATTATATTATACATGCTGCATACAGTATAAGATACAAACAATTGGACAATTCACTTCACAATAACAAGACAATTCACGCTACTTTAATTAGTGATTTGCGCTGCAATCGGCGACACTCTCACTATCCTCACCTTCGATTCTTTGTCCACATGATCACCACACAAAGATCCCACCAAACAAATAAGCAATAATAAACGCATCTTCACCACTTCAGTGCACAAAATCGTTAAATTTTGATTACTAGGTAAGTCCCATTATATCAGACACAATAATATTGTATTTCAGCTGTGAAAATCAAAACATTTCACTCATCGCACGCACGACCTCAGAGGAAAATGACGCATTGACATTTGAGACATTTCTCAAAGTTGACGTTTCTATGACGTTTCTAATTTGTTGCCATTTTAACAATATCTGGAACTCGTTCCGAGCGAGATACACTGGGCTCAATTCAGCGTGGCCGCTAAAATATCTAAAGGACACGTGAAAAAAATATATATTTTTATTGTGCTCGATCTCTTGTTGGTCTCTTTCATCCATATGGGAATCGAAAAGGATGGGGAGATGAATGAATTTTATTTTGAATGAATGATATTTAAAATAAGCAGCGCACGCAGCTGTCAAATTCAGCTTTTAGTCGGGATGTTTTTAAATTCCTGCTAAATTACGCGTAAAATCGTTGTTTGACGTGTCTAAATGTAGGTTGGCAATCACCTGTCCCTTTTTGTTCTTATGAACGTGCAAGAGACATAACAAATTTTTAGATATTTTAGCGGCCACGCAGCAGACAGAATTGAGCCCAATTTATAATTAATTATAAATAAACGGCTCACTCACTTACACACACACATTTGAGTAGGGTAGGTAGGTAGGTAGGGTCTTATCTTACTTAGCTCGAAAAGTTAAATAAAGTGGACGGACGCTAGTAGTCTAGCTAGCTTTACGTACATACACGGTGTACATACATCCACCGTACATGTACACGTATACACAAAATGCTTTCCGAGACACGCTAATAGTGATTTGATAAGTTTGACATTTTAAGATTCGACTTTATTGTATTACATATCTTAATTCATATGCAATAAGGTTTATTATGAAATGACAGACAGACAGAAATCTAACCTAACATAATCTTATTTGGATTTGTTTATCTTGTTTGTTTCTCTTTTTATTCTCTTCGTTCGTGATATTTTGAATTTGAACAAATAAAAGTTGCAAAAATGAATGACGAAGACAAAGAAATTATTATATCCGACCTTAACATTCAAATAGGTGGTGATATTAATGATCTAGCTAGTGCTCATCAGGTCGAAACAGATCTTGTAGAGAGACGAAAGCATCTTCAAAACTGTGTATGTTCTGGTTATATTTCATTCATTTTTATATTTTTTAACAAACACTACTGATAGAAATTACACTTTTTCATCACTTAGATACCCCACTATCTTTCTTTCATAATCAGACAGACTTATGTCGCCTTTCCATTAAATCTTTAAGATTGAAGATTTAAGGTAAGTGCAATAATTTTTTTATTTTTGTTTTTTAGCTCAGCGCAGCTAGCAGTGAAGTGCCAACTAAATTGTCCACAGCAATAAAGAAAGCTGAAGAAAATTCAAATCAAATCAGTGAATTGGAAGAAAGAAGGAGACAGCTTGAAGTGAAAGTAGATAGTTTTGTAAATAAAACGGACCCACTTCGGACGGAGCTTAATAAAAGATTTGCTGCCATTAATAAACTCGAAGAGGTACTGGTGTACTTAAAATCTTATGAGAAGATTGAAGACTTGTGGTAAGAGTTTTGTTCTTCTCTTCTTCATACTTAAGAGCCCCGCTCTTGTCGTTGGATTCTACGCCACTCTGTTCTGTCTTAAATAGACCAATTTAAGGAAGTAATAGACGTCGTGTCGTACCAGGAGATCAAACAGAGAACGGAAGAGTTTTGTTACTTATTTATTGTTATTTTATCTGTACTATATTATGTTATGTAGACCAGTCTTTATATAGTTAATATATAAAAAAATCCAAAAGAACTAAAATTGATTAAGAAAGAAGTTCATTGAAAAGGAGACAAATAATAGTTTTATATTCTTTCTTTTATATAATAACTAGCTGTTCACCCCGCGGCTCCGCCCGCTCTCAAGGGTATGAAAAATAGATAGTAGCCGATTCTCAGACCTACTCAATACGCTCACAAAATTTCATGAGAATCGGTCTAGCCGTTTCGGAGGAGTATAGGAACGAAAACTGTGACACGAAAATTTTATATATAAGATATACAATCAAAGATAGTCAAATCTTAGAGTTAGAGAGAGACTAACAATTACTCAATATTTTTTCAGTCGTCAATTGAAGCAATGTAATGATGATGAGCAGGCGGTAGTTCTGTATGGAGAACTAAAACAAATGTGCAGCGAATACACGAAAGGTCACCGGGCGACATATGTCAAAGAATACACGCATTACTGGCACAATGTACATAAGGATAAACTCACTAGGTGAATATCATACTATTATCTTTTGTTTCATTTAGCATGCAATCTGACAAAATAATTAGTGATATTTCTGTATCACACAATAATAAACTGTCTCACCACAAAAAACTTTACCATGTCAAATCAATAAATCTTTTAAGAAGATTACTTAGACACACATTTAATATGTGCTTGACTTTTTTTAGTCAGACTAATATGTTCACGTGATTATGACACACGATAATGTGAAAGTGATTCGTAAAATATTTAATGAGCTTTAAACTTAATTAATTGTATTCATTACAGACACTATGAAGAACTTTTGAAACTGTTGAAATGGCCAATAGCATCTGGAGTAGAAAACTCACCTCCACCAAAGGAAATTATAAATAAGTTTAGTAATTTAACAAAGTATCTCTTCTTAATACAAGAGCCGGAAGATTTAATATCTAGTTCTCTGACTGACGACTTCTTTCAAGGTAATGACGAAATAAGTTTTATTAAGAGAACCCCCACACTATGGTCTTTTGAGCGTCGTCGTCGTGCGTCGCGCATACAATCATAAGCAGCAAGGCGAGTAAAACAAAAGACGGACGCGGATGATTGTATGCGCGACGCACATAGACGACGCTCGAAAGACAAGTCCGGTGAAGGTTGATTGGTCGTACCTTTTCGACACAAGCATAGGTCAATTAAAAAAAAAAAGCTCGAAAGACGCTAGTGTGGGGAGTCTCTAAGCATCATTTTTATGTATTCCAAAGGTTGTTTGTAAAAAGTCGCTCAAAGCAAAGAGGCTGCCTCTATTTACTTTAAAAGTTTGTTTAAATATGTGCAAATAAAGTACAATTGAATATTTTTTTTAATAAAGTACAATTTAAATTGATTGATTATTTGTATAGTATTGTATTTAGTATATTCTATTCTATTCTATTAATTGACGCGTAAACTTTCTTTTTTCAGGCCCAGACCCATGCCTGCCAGTGAGGATACTTCTCCGACCCCTCAAGAAAAGGTTCACTTTTCACTTTACTGGTTCTCGTCAGACTGCTCGCATAGACCGCCCGGAGTGGTTTCTGACACAAACACTGACTTGGATAAAGGACCACCAGAACTTTGTAAGAACTCACGTTCAACCTGTTGCTGATAAGCTCCAGCTGAAGAATGTTAACACTGTGGTTAGTAAACATGATATTTACTCTATTTTTATTCTCTGCTGAAATATTTTATACCTTTGCTTTCATTAAAATTTTCAATAAGACTTAAAAATAAGACATGCCTATTTCCATGTTTATTTATTTTTCTTTTGTCAAGATTGTAAGAACAACATTTTGGAACTAAACCAGCCCTCTAAATACAATGTATCTTAGTGCAGGGAATACAATATGTATTGTAAACTTTATAAACAAATTAATTCATTACCTACATGTTTAATTGAAAGTAAAAATATGTTAATACATCCTCCTTTTCGAAGTTTATTGTCAACATTTGGAGTTTCTTGTTTAATGAAAAAGTTTAATTTTCGTAGGATGAGTTCAACGCTGGCCTTATAGCTTTAGCTGCAGAGAGGCTTCATTCGGTGCTAGCATTGTACCACACGCAAGGAACCAAAGGGGAAATTGCTGATGTGGATGCGGCATTCGCCCACGCGGTGGACGAGACTCTCGGGTTTCACAAAGAGCTAGTTATCATTACTGGGAAAGAGGAGGACAGTGTGCTCTCTGTTCTGACTAGAGCTGAGACCTTTGTAAGGTGGCTGGCTGTGGAGAAGAAGTGTAAGTTTGAACATATTGTGCTTAGAAATTGATAATGTTTTCCCTTCACTAAACACGTTCCAAGTTTGACACCGCTTCCGAAATTAACACGGAACCCACATTATGCACGGGTGGTCGGGGGCGCTGTTTTGCCAATCCTGACCAGAAAAATAAAAAACCTGTTAGGAGGGTGATACATATTGTTCTTTTTTAATTCAGTTATCAAAAAATCTATTTACAAAACGAGATGGCGAAATGTTTTATTTTTCTAGTCAAGCTTCTTCATGTGGCAGTTGTTATTGAAAATGGCGCTGCGCAGGTATTTCAAACGCATCAGTTAGTTTAGTTTTATTTATCACATACTACAAGATTGCACACGTTTTTACAATATTATAAAAAAGGACATCCGTAGTATGACATTGATATATCCTCTGTGGTATGCCTCAGTTCACTTAGAGCGCGATACATTACCACAGATGCACTAGCGAAGATGGACGAGACTTTGAGCAGCGAGCAATGGAGCGAGCCGATAGCGGCGGGGCTGAACGCGGCGGTGGGAGCAGCGCTGTGGGTGCCGCGCGCCGCCGACTGGTTCGTGTCTCTGCTCGCCACCATCGAGCAGCGATACGCCGTGCTGCCTCAGCCTGGACATCGGTTAGTTAGCATTTTTAAAAAGCTGATTTTTTTTTTCTTGTTTCTTGTTTTATGACATGGGCCTCTGTTTGCATAATTAACATCTTTATGTAAATATTGCCTGAAATAAATAGATTTATTATTATTTTATTATTAATGTCATCAAAGCCCTCAAAATAGATGCGTTTGTCATTCTTTTGCAGAAAACAGCCCGCTGTACCTATAAATCCGTAGTAGTCATCAGTACTCGAACTGGGGATCTATGCTAAGTCAATTCCACTAACCGAAACCATGCAGCTTGACTAAGCCATGGTGGTACCTACACTAGGATGTAAAATTGTCATTAGGGGCAAGCTTTTTACAACCCGTCTAGGGTTTATCGAACACGCAGTTATTCACTATTTATAATCGAAGCGAAAAATGAAAATCATTGAGCTCGGGCAGGGACTTGAACCCGTATCTCTTTAGTAAATATACGCTAACAGACGACATCTGTTGTAAAAGTAATAAACTACGCAGTCATTAACACAATGCGCTCTACAACAGTGGCTATCTGCAGTCAGTTGTATAAGTTCATACACAATACAATTTAACCAAGCAAACGTTGAAGTCCAATGGAAACTATTACTATTTTTTTTATTTATTAAAACCGAACTATCCGCAGTTTACAGTTCCTCGAGCTGCAGTTGGAACTGATAGAAGAGTGGCGCGTGCGTCTAACGCAGCTGATGAGCGCGGCCATGTTGGACCCCGGCGACTGGGCGTGGCCGCCGCGCGCGCAGGCCGCCGTCATCAACTCGGCGCACCACACGAGGGGCGTGCTGCTGCAGTGGGCACACTCACTGGTAACTAACAGCTGATGAGCGCGGCCATGTTGGACCCCGGCGACTGGGCGTGGCCGCCGCGCGCGCAGGCCGCCGTCATCAACTCGGCGCACCACACGAGGGGCGTGCTGCTGCAGTGGGCACACTCACTGGTAACTAACAGCTGATGAGGTGCGGCCATGTTGGACCCCGGCGACTGGGCGTGGCCGCCGCGCGCGCAGGCCGCCGTCATCAACTCGGCGCACCACACGAGGGGCGTGCTGCTGCAGTGGGCACACTCACTGGTAACTAACAGCTGATGAGGTGCGGCCATGTTGGACCCCGGCGACTGGGCGTGGCCGCCGCGCGCGCAGGCCGCCGTCATCAACTCGGCGCACCACACGAGGGGCGTGCTGCTGCAGTGGGCACACTCACTGGTAACTAACAGCTGATGAGGTGCGGCCATGTTGGACCCCGGCGACTGGGCGTGGCCGCCGCGCGCGCAGGCCGCCGTCATCAACTCGGCGCACCACACGAGGGGCGTGCTGCTGCAGTGGGCACACTCACTGGTAACTAACAGCTGATGAGGTGCGGCCATGTTGGACCCCGGCGACTGGGCGTGGCCGCCGCGCGCGCAGGCCGCCGTCATCAACTCGGCGCACCACACGAGGGGCGTGCTGCTGCAGTGGGCACACTCACTGGTAACTAACAGCTGATGAGGTGCGGCCATGTTGGACCCCGGCGACTGGGCGTGGCCGCCGCGCGCGCAGGCCGCCGTCATCAACTCAGCGCACCACACGAGGGGCGTGCTGCTGCAGTGGGCACACTCACTGGTAACTAACAGCTGATGAGGTGCGGCCATGTTGGACCCCGGCGACTGGGCGTGGCCGCCGCGCGCGCAGGCCGCCGTCATCAACTCGGCGCACCACACGAGGGGCGTGCTGCTGCAGTGGGCACACTCACTGGTAACTAACAGCTGATGAGGTGCGGCCATGTTGGACCCCGGCGACTGGGCGTGGCCGCCGCGCGCGCAGGCCGCCGTCATCAACTCGGCGCACCACACGAGGGGCGTGCTGCTGCAGTGGGCACACTCACTGGTAACTAACAGCTGATGAGGTGCGGCCATGTTGGACCCCGGCGACTGGGCGTGGCCGCCGCGCGCGCAGGCCGCCGTCATCAACTCGGCGCACCACACGAGGGGCGTGCTGCTGCAGTGGGCACACTCACTGGTAACTAACAGCTGATGAGGTGCGGCCATGTTGGACCCCGGCGACTGGGCGTGGCCGCCGCGCGCGCAGGCCGCCGTCATCAACTCGGCGCACCACACGAGGGGCGTGCTGCTGCAGTGGGCACACTCACTGGTTTCAGTTAGCGTTGAGACTTCGCTCGATTAGCTCGTGCACCCGTCAGGTTGCGTTACATTCAGTGCTTCTCAAACTACTTTTCAAAATGTCTAAGAAATGTTTTTCGTGTGGGACTGATTTCGTGGATGGTGTTTTTTGTGCTGGTTGTGAGAGCCACCTCGACTTCGGGTGTGCTGGACTCACTGAGTCTGCCTATCGCCGCTACGGTCGAGACCGCAAGGCATCTTGGAGGTGCCCTCAATGCAAGAGCTCGAATAATCCAAAAGCTAGTGTGGAATCACCAGTTGCTAGTACTGGACTGTCGCCGGTAGCCGACGTCACCAATCCTTCTTCGGAATCTCTAGTTACTTTGGACATGGTATGGAAGGAGATAAAGGGCATTCAAAAACACTTAAATGTCCTGCCTGACCTGGTCGTCAGTGTCAACTCGATGAAAACTGAGCTGTCGGACCTTAAGGCTTCCTGTGAGTTTAATAGTGCTCTGTTGAAAGACTATGAGACCAGATTATCTAGCGTCGAGAAATCAAAGTCAGAGTTGGATGCATTAAGTTCCAAGGTGACGTCACTGACGCATGATATTCGGGAACTAAAAATTGATAGCGTCGCTCGGGAGCAATGGACACGACTGAATAACGTTGAAGTTAAGGGCGTCCCTGTTAAAAGCAATGAAAACCTTTTTTCGATTATTCAAAATCTCACCAAAGTTGTCGGCTACGAGTTTCCTAGGGAGCAAATTAATTATATTTCACGCGTCCCTACTCATGATCCGAAGCACAAGCTGATTATTGTGAGCTTCATAAATAGATATATAAAAGAGGATTTTATTGCCGCAGCTCGTGCAAAGAAGAATTTATTATCTTCAGACATTGGTTTCAGTGATGCCAACTCCAAAATTTATATTAATGATCACTTATCTGCCAGTAACAAAAAATTGCTAACAAAAGTCAAAACGGCTGCTAAGGAGAAAAGCTTCACATATGTATGGGTTAAACACGCAAAAATCCATGTACGCAAAAATGACGCCTCTCCCGTCTACGTGATTACAAAAGAAGACGATTTAAACAAACTGCGTTAGTCAATTATATGTACCATCTTGCTTTTCCTATTAAACTTTGCCATATTTGTATAACATTTTGCCTTGTCCATAATAATAGTTTGAGAACCGCACGCTTGCTCATTTTTTGCACCAGCCGGTTGTTATTGCTAAAGTCATTAGTCAATCTATCGTCTTTCTTGCTCGCACGCACGTTGGATCTGAATATGTACTATCTCACTCGCACTTATAGCACTCGCAACTATGTCAATTTATTAACTGCTTATTACTTGCAAATACTTTTTAATTTATATTATAAGTTTAACTTTCAATGTTTAGCAGGGCTTATCCTTGATTGCAATAATATTCAAATATTTGTACAATCGTCACTTTTATAGATGCTTTCAATGGCTAATTCACTAAATAAACTTAGTATTTATTACCAGAATGCGCGGGGCTTACGTACGAAGACTACTTCATTTTATCGTAATGTATGCGCTAGGCGGTATGATATTATAGTGATAACTGAAACTTGGCTTCTGGATAGCATTTTGGATTCCGAATTGTTTGATAGTAGGTATGTTATATTTCGCCGTGACCGCGACTACGCGACTACACGTCAAACATTAGGCGGAGGTGTTTTAGTTGCCGTTCGGCGGGACTTCGTAGTCATGCCCAACCTTGATTATCACTCAACTGCGGAAGACTTATGGGTATCCCTAACTTTCAGTAAGTACAAGACACGCGCACCAATTAAGTTACACCTGTGTGTATTATATCTTTGCAAGGAGAACCAGGGTCATACATTCTCTCAGCAATTACATAGTTTTATGTCGACTCTTGGTAGCGTTATAATGAACAACCCACAAGAAAATTATCTCATAATAGGTGATTTTAATATGAGCGATATTAGTTGGATTAAAACATCGCCTTCAGACCTCCACTATGAACCTAACAACTATTCCTCTAATGACGAAATTTATTTTGTTGATGAAATTAACATTTTAAATTTACAGCAGTTTAACGGTCACTTAAACAGTTTTGGCCGTATCTTAGATCTTGTTCTCAGTAATATAACAATACACGTCGCCGATTCTAGTTCCGACTCGCTAGTACCTATCGATAATCATCACGGGGCTTTGTACATTAGCATTCCTAACTTGGACTTTGAACCTTTGCTATCACCACCGCGTACTAAATTTCTTTACAGTCGAGCTGACTACGATTCAATTATTTCCGATTTAAATAATATTAACTGGGAGGTTGAGTATTCTTGTCGTAACTTGGAGGATTCGGTTGAGTTTTTTTATCAAGTAGTGAACTCGTTGAGAGACAAATATATACCATCTAAATTAGTTAATAACAAAATGTACCCACTTTGGTACAATTCATCTTTAAAAAAGATTCTTAAGGAAAAGTCTAAGTATCTTCGTAAGTTCAATAAATATGGCAATAGGTCTGATGAGGAATCATACAAGTTGTTGAGGAACAGGTTCAAGGATCAAGAAGAGTTATGCTATTTGAATTACACAAAATCGATTGAAACTTCTATTAGGCTAAACCCTAAGTATGTACTTTTGGTCCCATATAAAATCAAAATCGAAATCAAACCAGCTTCCAAGTGCGCTAAGTCATGGCGGTGTCTTATTTAATACAGGAGAATCAATTTGCAATGCGTTCTCCAGATTTTTTCACTCTTCATTTTTAGCTTCATTTGGTGGTGACTCTGGACGAAATCCATCCAGTTCTAATCACTTATTAGGTGGAAACGCTGTCTCAGATATATCATCCGTAAGTGTAAGTGAGGGCGATGTTTTGAAATTGCTTAAGAATCTGGATCCATCTAAGTCAGCTGGGCCTGACAACCTGTCGGCTCAGTTTATTATTAACACTGCTAATGCGTTGGCTAGACCTGTCACCCTTCTGTTCAAAAGGTCACTACGTGAGTGTTATGTACCGATTATTTGGAAATGTGCATATATTACCCCAGTTTTTAAAAAGGGTTCCCGTTCTATAATTTCTGACTATAGACCTATCTCCAAACTTTGTCTACTTGCTAAGGCATTTGAGGATATCATTTACAAGCAAGTCTATCCAGCAATTTCCTCTTCTTTGCACCCATCTCAACACGGCTTTTTGAAGGGTAAATCGACTGTATCAAATTTAGTCCTATTAAATAATTTTGTATCTGAAGCAATGGATGGTGGTCAGCAGGTTGATGTCATTTACACTGACTATAGCAAAGCTTTTGACCGTATTCGGCATGATATTCTGCTTGAAAAACTTGCTTTGATTGGGATTCGTGGGGACCTGCTAAGATGGTTTGCTTCTTATGTGGATAATCGTACCCAAGCTGTTGTTGTTAATAATTACATATCCAGCTGGGTTTCTATCCCTAGCGGTGTTCCGCAAGGATCCCTACTTGGTCCGTTGCTATTTATCATCTTTGTAAATGACATAGCCGACTGTTTTCATTCAGCTGAACTATTAAGTTTTGCTGATGACATGAAAATTTTTGCCAAAATTTCATCATACAGTGATTCCCTGTTACTACAAGCTGATTTGGTCAGATTAGAACAGTACTGCCATCTGAACTGTCTAGATCTTAATCCAACTAAATGTTCGGTCATGACATTCACGCGAAAACGTCGTACATTAACTTTTGATTATGTTCTTAAGGCTCAAACTCTTCAACGAGTAAATAGCGTGCGTGATCTTGGTGTCTTGCATGATTCCCGGTTATTGTTTGATGACCACATAAAAGCTATTATTTCAAAAGCAACTAAAATGTTAGGTTTTCTAATTCGCAATTCAAAGGACTTCTCAGATGCTAAAACCATAAAGATCTTATACTGTTCGCTTGTTCGCAGTAATCTCGAATATGCGTCACAAATATGGAATCCAAGATATGTTACATATATCAATAGGATTGAAAATGTACAGAAAAAATTTATGCGTTATTTAAGTTATCGTACAAAGACCCCATTTGATTCTGTGGATTACGTTGATTTCTGTAAGAAGCATCATATTTTGCCGCTGCAGGATAGGCGCTCTGTAGCTGACATTATCTTTTTAATGAAAATAGTCCTAAGTCTCATTGACTGCCCCGAACTTCTTTCTTTAGTTAATTTCAGTGTCCCTGCTAGATCACTCCGTAACTTCAACTTATTGTTCATTCCACCTTGTAGTACCAATTATAGATCTAATACCTTCATGTTGCGTGCAAGTAAGAGTTTTAACTTATTATCTGCCGAGCTTGATGTTGATTTGTTCAATATTACAATCGAAGTTGCAAGGCGTCGGCTTGTGGAGCGGTTCTTTCTTCCCTCTTCCTAGAGGGCTAGACCAATTGTTTAAATTTATTTCTACTTCTGTTTTGCTTATGTTTTTTTTTTAATAAGTAATGTAACGTTTCTTGTATCTCATTGGTGCTGGTTAGCTTTATAAGTCTTGATTTTTTAAGTATATTAAGTTTCTATCTGTGAGAACCTCTAATTGGTTGTTAAGTATCTATGTTTAAATCTATCCAATTTTGTTAACTGTTGGTTCTCCCTTGAAAAAAAAAAAAAAAAAAAAAAAAAAATTAAGACTAAAACATCACGTGTATTTTTAGTACCTGCAAAGAATCTCTTAGATAGAAAGGTTACAGGTTGTTTTTGATTTGAAAAAATAAATACACATGATATCTTACACCTTGTGATATTTCGTGATTTTGTCACCCCCCTTTCAAGCCTCACGTGATTAATGGACGGCCCCATTGTGACAGACGGACATCGTTTTGTCGCAATTGTCGTGCGTACTATTATCCTATTGGAGGATATGAACGATAGACAAGCACAAAAAAAACATTAATAATTTATGTTCCTACAACTTAAAACATCAAAGCATAATAATGATTAATTGCTGAATAACAACAACCGCTCCAACAACTTTCAAAGTGACTTTGCACTTAAGCATGCGAGTCGGTGGGAACATTGTATGGTCTGTGTTGTGAACGATGACTAGTGTTGGCCAGTCGACAAAAGGTCATGTTGAATAGTGCATAACCTTGGCCTGGCTGGCGTCGTTCTCAACGGAGACGATGTTGGGGAACACGGGGAACTTGGGCGCGTCTGGCTCCACCGCCATCTGGACGTTGTTGTTGTTTTTGTTAAACAACAACAACGGCTCCTCCGCTGTCGTCGCGGGGTAGTTCTTTCCTGTAAGTTGAGCAACATTCAAATTACTTTGGTATGCAATAAAGGAAAAAGTTAACTAAGACCGAGTTACTCAGCGTACTTGTGTAAAAAGCGCCATCTACGTTCCGAGTGTAGAAGTATTATGACCTGTAACACAGTATACCAAATAGTAATTCCTGCAGAGGGTTCCCTTAGCGTCATAATTCAAATAAATAGCAACTCTAGCTCTGTTACAGTAAAGTGCAATTCACATCGCACATCCCTTTCTATCGCGTATCGCACCGATTCACGCCTCTACTCCTATCTTATTCTATTCTATCTTTAGTTCCTTTACTTAAACCACCTAGGAGGGCCCATTGGCCGTTTATACCTAAACAATGGAGTGAGACACGGCTGCCTATAGATAATCGCTCGTGCTTTGACATGCAAGCACATTGTCACTGAGACAGGGCTGTGCGTGCGGCGTCTTATTATTGAACGGCACGGTTAGTGTTTTTATGTTAAATGCGCCATCTATGTTCTGATGATAGAAGTATGGTGACCTGTCAACAAGCGTCCGTGTTTTAACGTCCCACTCGCACTGCGCGGCGCACCTTGCTGCTGCCGAGTTGGTTATTTATGTAAACAGCGCCACCTGTTGGTGAGTGGGGCGTGTGGGGCGTGTTGTTAGTGCTGGTACTGACCGAGGGTGTTCTGGTCGACCTCTGTGAGCATGAGCCGGTCCTTGTAGAGCAGGATCTGCGACTCGGCGACCACGCTGCTCTGCTCGCAGATGTACGTCTGCAGCTGCTCGAACTTCTCGTCCGGCTTCAGGAACACCTGACCGGAGAACCATCCATCATTAGTACATGTACACTAGCGGGCGTATGTCTTGATTTTCGTTTGTTTAAATGTGTACTGTTACAGTAGGCTACAGCCATGCTACAGCAGAATATCAGCGTTTTGCTAAGTACTAGCAAAACATAATGCTGAGCTGTGGCCTGTTTAGCACTGTTTGGCACACACATGTTTTGTTTTGTTCTGTTTTTTATAATTACTGTGTTATTTTATGTCTGTAACTTGTTTATCAATGTATTCTTTTGTTTTTCTGTTTAATGTATTGAGTGTGTCAATTTGCTAAATAAACCTTTTATCTATCTATCTATCTGTCTATTAGTCGACATTATTTTAGCTAAATACCTCTACTGCTGCAATAAGTACATTATGACGAGACGATATAAAAAAAAGGATCTCGAATCTGTTTTTGGGAATCCGCATAAAATACAGATAAAATTCTAACTTATGCATCAACCTAAGTGGGCTGTGTGCTGGTGTATAATCATAATAACTAGGATGTATGTAACTAAGATGTACAGTACGCTCCCGAGTTGAATGCAGAGTGCGTTTCACTTTCTTTCTCGATATATTATATTCTCAGGCTCAGGCAGAGACTGAAAAGCAGCACATGTGCTAAGTCACTGACCTTTTCATCCTGTACTCATTGTATCCTACATATATATATGTGTGTTTGTGTTCTTCGCTTTGTTTTTTTCTTGGTGTCAATAAAGAATATTTGTATTGTATTGTATTGTATTATACCTATGTTTTTACTTTATTTATGGGATGAATAAAGTTTCTTTTATTTATTTTATTTTTTATTTATTAGGGTATTTCAAATATAACTTTGTAGCATATCGTTTCTATAAATGCTTTTATTTAAAAAAACATAAGCTATTAACTCAAAATTAATTGAATCGCACTCTGCATTCAACTCGCGCGCGTACTGTACGTACACGTACATGGCTACTTTCCCGTGACGTTTTATGATTGCATCACGAAAGAAAGAAATATAATTAATTAAATGAAGACAAGAAGACGCTTTCAATACGAATAAAAAGAAAACAAATTTCTGCAGTCAATGTATGACTAGAGTAAAAAGTGTAATTGGTTACAAGGCACTTAATATTTAATAACTACACATTAAAATTTTCAATTATAGTTCTTATACCGACAGCCATGGATATTTAGACTGCTACTTGTCAAGTTACGCAAGTTACCGATAAGAATCAAATCAAACAGATGGCGTAGTTGTCGCAGGTCGCAGTGCACGGTCAATCAAACACTGTAAGACAATACAATAATGATCTTTGTTTGAATGTAGGTCGTGGCGTGATCACGTGACTGGCGGGTCGCGGCGCGGCCTTGCGCAAGCGCGCGGAAGATAATCACCGCTCGACACCTGCACATAGGGCTGCCACCTGCCACTACATACATGTCTACTTGGTCTGTTTGTCTATATGTCTATTTGGTCATAGGTGACCGAAAACATATGTATATTACTAGCTGACCCAGAAAACGTAGTTTTGCCGTATGGACCACCCTTATAACTTAGAGGTATAAAAAAAACATATATTTATTTATGGTTGCCAACAGAGTTTACATCAGGTACTTACATGCTTATACCATTTATCATATATCATTTTATCAAGATCAATCAAGCCGATTTATTAATGATATGGCAAAGAAGAGGTTTACTTAAGTGTAATAAATAATCAGATATACTATATTAAGCATAGCAAAATTTCGTTTAAAACGGTTCCAGATATTAGCGTGTACAAACAGACAGACAGACAGACATTTTTTTCAAAACTTGTATTTTTGTGTTCAGCTACACTCCCTTTATCACCTACAATCAGTTTTCTGAAAAACAAATCAATGTACAGAACAGACACGCCGATTCTTCAGTTTTATTATACCTAGTATAGATAAGATAGATAGATTGCAACTGTTAACCAGTTTTTAATTTGTGCTATGAGCCAACTAAAGCTCTACTCAGACAAAAAAAAATGGGTCTTTTGTATGTATGTAACTTATTTGAATGATTCAATATTTTTTTCTAATCATAAAATTGCACAACCCTTTATATGGCAGCCTGAGTGAAGTAAGTATATTGTTTTATGCCCAAACATCATGCTACTATCTAGATAATCACTTTTATGTAATAAGGCATACTAATGATCATTGCTTCATAATCTTATAATAATTGGTCTATGTACTCAAGAGCATTCATAGCAAGGGGCATGGTTAATTAATTGATATGAATCTTGACAACTACATAAGTAACAAGTATAAATAGGTAACAAGAATCTTATTTATTGTATAATAATAATATTTTGTAGTATGTATGACAGCTCATTCAAATAAATGTGTGGTGTGAGTGTGACACATACTTGAAATAAAACCCACTAAGCAATATACTCTATGTTTGTTCATATTCTCATGAGAATAAATTTTCAATTGTTGCATTGGCAACTTTATGCCTTATGTACCTTCTAAGTCAAAGTCATTTTTATTCATTTATCATATGTTTAAAACACTTAATGAGGTCATATCAGAAGTTAAGAAGCTTTGCTCTACCAAGAATGGCTCTCTTCTCAAATGAAAAAGAGACCAAACAATGCCTTGAACACCATAGCTTATGTTTTTTTGTTAGTACTTTATGTTTTGTTTACTCTGAATAAATGTTTTCATTTAATTAATGTTTGCAGTAAATACTAAAAAAATGCATTTCATCCATAACTACACATATCAAGTTTCAAAATTCTTGTGTGTATATTGTTTTTAGATCGATTAGTAGTCAGCCAATACCCACCTTAATACTAGAAGCCTTATTAACATGGAAGATGTGGACAGGAGTAGTGGAAGTAGCCACCTGGACTTCAGAGAAGAACCTCTCAAAAGTCCAGATTCGGTGAGGGTCCACCTCGAGAAGACCAGCCAGGAGTGGAGTGACCAGCTTGCGAAGACCTACACTTAACTGGCAATGGGATGGGAGCTCCCTGGCCCACTCTATGGGACCATTCTCTGTAGTTTGTGTACCCTGAAATTTATATAATAAAGTTAAATCACTACATAGTATAAAACAAAGTCGCTTTCTCTGTCCCTATGTCCCTATGTATGCTTAAATCTTTTAAATTACTCAACGGATTTTGATGCGGTTTTTTTAATAGATAGAGTGATTCAAGAGGAAGGTTTATATGTATAATAAATGCATAATATACTTAAGGATAACCCACAATAACCATTTTTCCATGCTGAGCCGGGGCGGGTCACTAGTAAAGTCTAAATAAAAGTGTTTGTCTGTTCTTGGAAATGAATATTCATGTGATTGTGAAAGGATTAAAAAAGAATGACAGAAATAATTTTTAAAAAATAGATAAACAAAAAGGAAATGCAGTCTTTAAACAGTGCACAGCTGCAAATATTGGCTTATCTCTCTATAATGATATAGTAGCAAAAATAACTACATTCCAGATAAGGTAAAATAAACATTCAGAAACTTACAGAGATAACCCCAGATGCCTTTTTAGTGGTGATATAGAACATGGTCTCTTTATTCCTCCTTCCCCCATAAGGCCTGAAAGGCAATTGGCCTGTAGCTACATGGTACAGAGTTACCCCAATAGACCACAAGTCCACTGTAGCCCCAAAACTTTTCCCCACAGGCTTCCGTAGAACTGCCCGTTCATACATATCAGGGTGCAAGTATTCTTCAGTCCCATACAATGATACAAATTGCTCCTCTTCTTGCAATTCTCTAGCTGCTCCAAAGTCGGTCAGCTTATATGTAGTAGTGCCATCATCGTTTATAAACTTCATGATGTTACCAGGCTTCAAGTCTCGGTGCACAAGGTTGTTGTCTCGTAAATGCTTCATTCCCGCGGTGAGGTGCTCGAGAACTAGTAAGAACTCGTGTTCTTGAAGGCCGTAAGTGTTTTCAGGGTCGTCTAGAATGTTGAATAGACTTCCACCAGTACACAACTCCATGACAATTACTTTACCACGTCCTTCTTGCTCCTCCTCTATGGCGAGCAGTTTGACGATGTTTTCATGCTTCACCTTCTTCAGGACCTCGAACTCTCTCATTTGGACATCGTGGGGCCGCATATGGCTGAGTTGGTTGAAAGTCTTCACGGCTACCGGCTCCCCATTGTTCTTGTTGACGCCCTGGAACACGGCCCCGGTGGCGCCCTTGCCGAGGACGCTGGTTGTACACCACACGTAATTCTCCGACCCTCGCAAGAAGGACATTTTCGAAAGTTTCTTGTGCAACACTGGCTAAAGAATACTATTGTGAATTATTTGTGTTCTACTTAATTCTAAGCCCTCATACCTGGGGGATTGTTGCAAAATTAGTTGTACTATGAACCACTTTTGCCGACTACATGAATTACGCCATAATTTTAGAATAATTAAATAAATTCCACCACGTCTCGCCACTTTCCTTTGACAATGAAATCAACACATTTTGCGTTTAATTTCTTGACTTAACTAAATAAATTAAATAATATACAAAGTTTGTTTATAAAAACGAAACGCAAATTGACGTTGCGTTTTATTATGAGTATGAAATACGTTAAAAAGAGACAGTTATGACAAGTTCTGTATAAGTGCGAGTGCGACCGGTGTGGTACTATAATAATATAGGCGTCGAAAATTGCGCACCACAACCGAAACGTCAACTTCTGACGACGACACGCACGACGACGAGACTGGGTTTTACGCGGGAATCGAGAGGAAAAGGCGGGTTCATTGCTTCGTCCTTTTTAAAATTAGTTTTTCATGGTAATTGTGGTGTTAATATGGTGGAATTAGTGCGATAATGTGCCATTAAAGAAGAACTATTCAATGAAAGTGAGAAATAATGAGTGGTTAGCTGTTTCTGGTTTGATACCCCGCGTTAAACTTCAGTATCATTGGAATGTAAGAACCACCCTTGCATTTCAATGATCCCGTAACAAGAAATGAAACTACTGAAGACGTACATGATGGATGCAAGAAATGACTAAAGACGACGAAATGAAACTAAAGAAATGACTGAAGATGAAGACATTTTTGATAATGCAAGAAACTACTAAAGACTAGGCTGTATGGGCTTAGATCCCTTTGCCTTTCCCATAAGGGAGAAAACTAAAAAAAAAAAAAGACGACGAGACTTCACGAGACAAGTACGTAGTGATTATATGCTCAGTGAGACAAGTGTTGTATTATTTTTCTCTCGTTTATTGTTTTTGCTTCGGAGACAATTATTTTATGGAAATAAATTGTATCTGATTTGGTGTTTCCTTCATTACTTCTATAAATAAAACATGTAAGTAATTGAAAGTGTGCAACATCATCAAAAATTATTTTGTTTTTGTTATGTTTTTGTGATTTGGTGTAAATTATTTTGTATCTTAGTGTTAACAACTTTTATATCTTTTGTAGAATATTTTACCATGTCTCTATTATACTACGTCGCAGTAACTACGAATAATTTGAAAACAATCTGTGTGAAGTTATAGGTTATGATTGTATGTTCTAACTCTCAGGTCCTCGAAGTACGAGGTAAGCAGACATCGCGGGCGATCTCGCAGCCGTTCGCTTGAACGCAAGCGTGATCATAAACCCAGAGACAAGTCAAAGGACAAAGACAAAAGATCTAAATCTGGGTCACCCGCTAGATCTAAGCACAGGTCCACAAGCAGGGAGAAGAAAAAGGAGAAAAATAAGCACAAAAAAAGTAAGAAGAAGAAGAAGAAAGATAGCAGTTCTTCCAGCAGCAGCAGCAGTAGTGACTCTGATGAGGAGGAGCTTAAGTTGCTG